>JANCOA010000049.1:8520970-8532139 GCA_024363135.1 Leptodoras oyakawai
ATATAAAAAAGTCAGTCTCTCACAAACAGCCTGATGTGGTTACACGATGATGTAATCAGGACTAGTAAAAGACAATCAAACATGACTCAGCAACGGTCTCTTGTGTACAACATCCATCTGCATCCATATGCTACCAAAAGACTGCACAGGCTTTCATTCAAAGTATCAAAGGTACTGCACATGTAAACATTTTTGTGTATTTATTTTAATTATGAGTATTTATTTTGCATGTTGGAAAAATGCATCACATAGAGATGTAATGGCCATTTTTCTTTGTAAGGCTGAAAAAAGGCATTCTTATTTTGCACATACTGAGTTCAGCAATAATTTGCTACCTTTCGATAAAATCTGAATATTGATTTAAGATGTATATTTAAATCCAAAAGAAAAACAGAAATGTCATTTATACTATGTCAATCTTATGTCCAAGGGGAAGCTTTTGCTGGCACCATGGCATATTCTTTCCTGCAGAACATTTGTTTTGTATGTCAGACTCACATTAAGAGATTAATCCACTTGTTTTTCAAGCCAGGTTAGCAAGTTTGTTGAAGGGCTGTTTTTGTAGCAATAGACCCCAAGTGTGCCTGCTAGAACTTAAATCCTGTTTTATTCCTCTTCACCAGTGCAAAAGACTCACCATTAAAAGACATGGCGAAGACATGTTTCACGCCTGAAGATTATGCCAGTAACCATTTACATTTAATGTAATCGTATCATCTAGCTGAACCTATTGTAGTCTTCAATCCATGTGAGCACAAGTCATCGCTTTCATTGATTCAAATGTATAATACAAGCAACCCTCAGTAATAAGAGCATGGAAAACAAAAGTGGCACAGGTTCCCACTGTTAAGCGATTTATATGTAGATGCTATAAAAGAAAATGTATTTAAATGTTCGCTATCATAACGAGAACATTATTAGAATAAACACAGCTACAGCTCTGCATGTATAAGAGTTGCTAATTTGTTTCGAAGGAAACTAAGAAGAATATGTTTTAAAGCAAATACAAAGGGCTTTTATCTAAAACGAAATCACTCCAGCTGAATTCTACAAGACATCTGGTACATCTGCATTGTCTTACAAGGATGATCGAACAATTGCTTCGCCAACATGACTGTGCAGCATATTTGCTGGGTATATAATTGTATATTTTGTGAGCCTCAAAAACAAATAGTCAGATACACAGAAGCAATGGATTATCATGTTTCTCTAAGTAATCTAAGGAGATGCATATGGGGATTGCTTGCATTGTATAAATTCAAATGGTTCCCACTACAGTAAATAAATGTTACACAGGAAACACTTTTATCACTTCCAGCAACGAATCCGTATATAACTTGTTTAGATTACATCACGTGTGGGGTGAGGTTAACGTAGGTTCAGATGTCAGGTTCTCAGATCTACAATGTATGACACAAGAGCAGACATGATAGTCATGTTTTCTCACTTCGTAACATACACACATACAAAAGATGGTAACTGGAATTCTTGTGGAAAAACTCCCTTTGGTTGCGTTATTTATTAATTTTTTTGCACAGGAGAGGAGCCATATATTACCTAAAAAGAAAGTTGTGTGTATAAGCCTGCATAATGTGCGTGTCAGACACCTGAGAAGGTACATAGTATGGGCATAAGGGTGTGTGTGTGTGTGTGTGTGTGTGTGTATACACACAACTTGAGTAATGCTACTTCTTGATGATTTGCTAAGTGCAGGTGGGTTCTGTGTGATTGAGGCAGATTGGTCTAATGTTTAAAGAAGTTTAACCTTCTGATGAGCGCTTAGCATCACTGTCTAGCTACGCACATTTGGTTTTTTACAAAACCAAAGAGTCTAGTCCAGTTACTTCAGCAAGAAGACGACAAAAGGATGACACTGAAAAACAGGAAGAGGAAAACACAATACTATACACAGCGGCACTCAGCTGAACTGCAAAGAACTTAAAAGATTAAAAACTACCTTTGTCCTAAGCACTCGTCAAGGACAGCTTAAGCAAAACATGCTTCATTTCTCAATCTTGGATTTAAATTGTTGGTCATCACAGAAATTTCTGTTCATAACCTTCATACTAATTAATAAAACATTTACAGTATGCACAGCAGGTTACAATGTAGTGTTCACTGAAATAAAACAGAGATAGTATGGATTTATTAAGTGGAATGGCAATTTATTTTGCAGAAACATTTGGATGTTTTATGCCCCCACCCCCCAAATATCCTTCAGCACATGTACAAAGAATGTACCAAATGACTCTTTCTACTTTACATAATAATGCTTTGGTACCCAAGTTCAACCCAAGGAGATTCATACAATATGTATTTACTCACCCACAAATGAAGCACAGGGAAACTTTTCTAACTGCTGTATGTTTTAAGACTCCAGTTTGTGCAATACAAGAGCAGATACAGGAATTAAAAGGCATATTTTGTCTATGCTTTGCATATACAATGTATAAATATTAGGTATCTGAAAGCAGTGTATTTTATAAATAGTAGAATTTGCTAAACATGTAATTTTTATTTACATTTTTTTCCTAAGAAAATTCAGTGATCAAATTCTGATGCTGCTTAAGGGAACTGGAACGGTGTGCGACGAATTGGTGAAAAATGATCTAGTATCAGGCTATTGCGGCTAAAAAATCAAGCAATAAGCCGGTACGGATGACCAAAACGGAGCCAGAGTCAGCATCTGGAGTCCTAAAGGGATATACCTGAAGGTTCTCTGAGGTCAAAACATAATATGGCCTCTGTCATTTGCCCCTGAAATAATTCTGTGCCTGTTTATTTATGTATGTATGTATTTATTTATTTTTTACACTATTAGAATGTGCATGCTGCAATATGACGACTTGTTTTTCAAAAAACGGTTTCACATTTGTAAATTTCAGTTGTGTGAAGCCCCTTTCCCCCCAGTTGTTTGTTTAAAATAAAAGGAAATGCAAAGGAAATACTGTCGACTGTAGTCCTCGTAATCAGGACGTTTAGAGAGAGATCCACGTTTTCTTTTGAAAAGCATTGTGGCCAATTAGAATATGTATATCTATAGTCAAATAAACAACAGGATTTATTGCCTTGGTGAGCATGTCTCTTTTATCCTATTAAACACCTATCATTCTATCATGCAACTTGTATATGACACTGTTTATTAAAAACATATATTAAATTCAATACATTAAAAATGCAACACATTTGGCTAGTTTTAGGGCATGTTATTTTCACTCCAATACTAATGGCATTGAAGAGCTAGTTCATCTGCCTGCTTGTAGGTTTCCGCAGACTGTAAAGGCTGAGACAGTTGTCACATTAACTCAGCACATGTTGACATTGTGTTGAAATGCAAGCCAGTTACCCTACAAGCCCTTATTCATCAGTTTCAATCTAGTGACTCTTTTACCACAAGGCCACACCGTATAATCCTCAAGCATGGGACACAAAAACACACAAATCTTAGCCTAGATTTATTTTTCCCTTTAATGTGAGGAGGGAAATGCTAAATTTTTGTCTCTTCTGGAAGATTTGCGGACACCTGACAATCACATGCTTATGTGACTTTTGAAAATCCCATTAAAATTTTAGTCCTCCTTTGCTGTTATGATAACCGCCACTCTTCAGGGAAGACTTTCCACTAGACTTTGGAGAGTGGCTATGGGGATTTATAGAACATTAGTAAAGGCCAGCATTTACACTGTTTCTGGCATTTGGCTGACGTCTTACATTTATCTCATTTGTAGATGTTGAGCAGTTGAGGGTTAAGGGCCTTTCTCAAGGGCCTGGCAGTGGCAGCTTGGCTGTGGTGGGATTTGAATTGATGACCTTCTGGTTAGTAGTCCCCAGCACTGATGTCAGGCAAGGAAGCTGGGGCACAATCAGTGTTCCAGTTCATCCAAATAGTAATGAGTTGAGGTCAGGGCTCTGTGCAGGACACTCGCTTCTTCCAATCCAACCTTGGCAAACAGTCTTTGTTCACTTCCCTCTGATGTTCAATTGAACTGGGGAATTTGTAGGCCAAGTTAACACCTTGAACCCTTTATGACATTCCTCAAACCATCCCTGAATAATTTTTGCAGTGTATCAGGGTGCATCATCTTGCTGAAAGAGGCCACTGCCATTAGGGCATACTGTTGTCCTGAAGGGGTGTGGTACATGTCAAAGTAGCATCCATATGAATGCCAGGACCCAAGATTACCCAGCAGAACATTGCTCAGAGAATCACTTCTTCTGCCAGCTTGCCTTTTTCCCGTAGTGCATCCTGGTGCCATTTCTTCCCCAGGCTAGTTATGAACACACACCCAGCCATCCACATGATGTAAAAGAAAACATGATTCATCAGACCAGGTCACCTTCTTCCATTGCTTTTTCCAAGTGTCTTTTGTAGGTTCTATCAGTGGTGGACAGGGGTCAGCATGGGCACTCTGACTGGTATGCAGCAAGTTGTGATGCACTTTTCTATCATAACCAGCATCTTCTGTGAGATTAACCCAAATGGATTAGTCTTCCATCCCCATGAACATCATTGAAACGTTGGGTACCCATGCCATCGTCACTGGTACACCAGTTGTCCTTCCTTGGACCATTTTGTTAGGTACTGACCACAGCATTCCACAAGATCTGCCAAACTGGCTCTGAAATATTTGGCCATATAGTGCAAGTGTCACACCAAACCCAGAAGCACAGCCCGAGTGTTGCTGGCTGTGCTTCTTCTGGTATATTATTCCCTTTACCAACCATCGCTAGTATAGGAAAAATAAAATTGTTGGATTCATTCATTTCAAGTAGTGTGGAATTTGCACCAGTTGACTGTTACATGATTGGCAAACTCTGAGGTGTTTTACTAACTAGCAGCTCTTCAATGCTGGAATATGCTTCTGTCTCAGACTGAGTGAGAATTCAATACCATCAATATACCCTGTCTGGGCTTCTCCATCAGAGTCCCATGTTAATCTCTTCACTGTTCTTAAATTATCTTACTACACTGCTGTCAGGTTTGTTAAGATTTTGTGAGGGTGCAGTGCATCTCGAAAACTATTTGCCATTGTGCAAGCCAGTCAAGCTCCTCAACACAACCTCCCTCTTCCTTCCTGTTTCAGAAGGAAATCAACATATGCCACCAAATCATAGCCATGAAACCATTTAGTTAACGCAGCATGTTTCAGAACCGGCACATCAGTCTGATCCCCACAATCCCACTGAAATGCTGTAGCCAGACCTGTAGTCAGCCTTTCTGGACAGACATTCTCAATGCTTACATGAGCAGAAAGCTTATATATGCTTGATGTCTGCAGGAACACAGAAAGTGTGTGGTTGTCTATAACATCAATGGCCTTTACTGTATAAACCATTTATTCAAGAGCTTTTACTATAAGCGGCAAACTTTCTAATTGATTACTTAATGGAACTTAATGTAACTATGCATTTACTCAGTACTGAAACTACTTAATATTAATATTTTATAACATTAATGGCAACTGAAAAGCTGTAGACTACAGGATTATTACACTACAATTCTGGCTGAGCGCTGATTAAAATACCATTACTCTAATGATTAAAATCAGGCACAAATCCCATTTTGGGTTGTGTTTAGAGTGATTAATGTGAATTGTATAATATATGGCCAAAAGTATGGACACCCGAACATCACACTCATATAAGCTGTTGCCACACAGTTGGAAGCACCTAATTGGCTAAAATGTCTTTCTATATCGTCACATTACAATTTTCTCTTCACTGGTACTAAGGGATCCAAACCTGTCCAAGCATCGCAATGTAATGCGCCTGCACATAAAGTGCGATCCATGAAGACACGGCTGGGAGCGGAAGAACTCGTGTCCTCCGCAGAGCCCTGACAACCCCACTGAACACCTTGATGAACTGGAACACTGACTGCACCCCAGGGCCTCGTCACCCAACATCAGCACCTGACCTCACTAATGCTCGTGACTGAATGAACACAGATCCACACAACCATGCACCAAAATCTAGTGGAAAGCCTGCCCAGAAGGGTGGAATTTGTTATAACAGCAAAGATGCGACTAAATCGGGAATGAGAAGTTCAATAAGGACATATGGGTGTGATGACATGGTGTCCACAGACATTTGACCATAGAGTATCTCACTGTATTTTATGTAGTATAATTGCAACCTAGTGTGCACCAGGAAACCAGCAGGGTAAAAAAAAAAAAAAAGGTATTTAGGGCGCTAACTTTAACCTTTCCTTCAGAAGGGTAAACAGGAAACACACTGTGCTGTCAGCTTTCTCCTTGTCAAAGCTACACAACTGGGGTTTATCATTTTACTTAGGAAACACACATGCACACACACATACAGCCAATGTAGATTAATTTTATATGGCAGGAGAGGTTAACAGAAGAGGCTTGGTGCTGCTAAATAATAATTGTGTGTGGGTGTTGAAGAGTGAGCGGGTGCGTGCACTAGCAAGGCAGAATATTTGGTAGGGCATAACTGATCTACATGACAATTCCCAATTAAGATCTTGGCTAGCTTTAAGCATATATTCAAAATGAAGCCTGTCTCACTGAATTGGTATTAAAGGCACACTGGATGATTCAGGTATGATAATACCAAGCTTTATTTATACTTCAAAATCACAAGGTACTTTAAGTGTGGAAGAATAATACAGTATATTTAGTATTGTGACGTCAGCGGTGACGGGAGATGCGAATTTCCCGTCATTTTCCACAACTGGTCCACAGAACAACGTCACTTCATTGAGAACAAAATGACAAAAACCAGGGGGGTTTATCACCAATCTCAGCCTAGGTACACAAGTCACAATCGCATGGCATTCTGGGAGCCATGCATAACACCGCCCCTAATGAGCGGCTCCTCCAACCAAGTCCATAGTTCCGATAGCAGACGCCACAGTCCAAAGCACATCCAGGAAACAATCTACAATTATTAATACATCTGTTATGGAATCATGTAACATGGATTAATGAGATCATAAATCATAAATAGTGAATTTAATAAAGAAGAGTATCCCTTGGCAAATCACATATTAAGGAAATTAATAAATAGTGTCTAGATTGTATCAGAGATTAATGAACTCTACAAAAGAACAGATTACATTTGAATAATTGGAAAAGGAACCAAATTGCTTATTACTGGAAAATACAATTAAAACAAAGAGAGTTTGCAAATATCCTTTGAGAGACACTTTATGACCAAAGGTATTTGGCCATATTCTTGAAATTTCACACCCTGTATCACTACCAAATTCTTTAGACCATTAGCACACCAAATTTTGTCCATTGGGGCACTGTGACTGATGCATTTCAATATCTCAAGAACAACAATTTTGCAATTTGGTATGCTTATTTCACTTCATTCTTGCTCTTTCCCTTCACGCAGCGGTTGTTTTAGGAATACATCTATGTGATACACTTGTGAGTAATATTCAATGCTTTGCAAGTACTGAACCAACCATGTTGTATCACGGTCAGGAAAGGGAAATGATGCAGTAAGGTCCAACAGAAAAGCTAAAACATACCTACAACCAAGTGCAAGCACATAGCCATATTGCATAATTGCTCAAGTCAGCTTATCTTGCAATACGTGTAACAACCGCATGCCAGAGTAGTTAAAATCTGGCCAAACGATAAATAAATCTTTTTGATGACCATCTCACTGTCTCACATGTTGGCACTTGTCTCCCCAAGAAAGTCACCCAAAAGGACTTTGAGCATACATGCGTGGTATTTGTACTGAGACACACATACAAAAATACACACACACATTACCCAGAGTGTCAACACAGTGTGCTTGTGTGACTCCTTAGAGAACCTTGGTCAGCTTGCCAGGTCAGTCACAGCCCCCAGAGATTTGGTGTGAACAAGATGACAGCATCAGCCACTCTATCGCATATTTGTAAGACTTTAGATCATTTGGCAATTATGCTAGTTTTTGCAGAGCTTTTGCTGCAATGAAGAAAAAAAACTAATTAATATCTACAATATTATTCTGGAATCATTGTATTAATAGCTTTACCAAAGCATTTTTGTCACCACTCGTCCTCTTGTGTTCAGAGAAAGGGCTCCTTGATTTAACTTATATTTAGCTTATATTTCAAAATGCTATTGTCACCAGACACCACAATGCACTCTGTTCGCTTTAGTCATACTCATATCTAAGTTTGAAGGTAACAAAAATAAATTAATTTTGTCTGCAATGTCCTTCGCTTTGTCAAAGAAGTGTGGAACCAGTCTGCCACGTAAAGACACTATCATACATACAATATAAGAAGATACCCCAGGAAGCAGCATTGCATCATTCCACTCTTGCTGCAAATACATATATATTTAGCTTAAATTCATATACATGTGTTTTGGCCTGACTAGTTCCCATTACACTTCCTATGAGCATTATACCAATGATATTTGGCAAAGACCCATTGAGCAGAAATCTCAGAGGATGTATGTCTGGCACTCAGGGTTTTGCCTGGGGTTGATTATAACTGTGCACAACCCTGCAATAAGAAGAAAGCAAAGTTTCAGCAAGAGGTCTCCTTTAAGCACTGAACACAGGAAAATAAGTACCAAACAATATCAGTAGCTGAGGGTTAGGAATGTTGGTAATGCAAAAATAAGCAAGCAGTACTTCCTACTTCTTTGTTTTTTCCCCCTGTATTACCCTGCTTACTTCCTACCCTCTCCATTCCTGGCTGTTTGTAAGCTGATGAATGTGGGCCCAGGAGTGTGGTGTTTGCTGTATGGGGTTACTATGACAGCAAAGTCCTGATGAGCTCCCTGGACAGTGCTGGAGGATGAGTGTGCTCTCTCAGTAGGGAGCAGTGACCCTGCCCTCAAGAGGCTAGCCCTCATGCTTCATGCTGGCTGTATGCATACACGCACACACGCGTACTTACGCGCGTGCACACACACACCTTAATGAGAAAATCTTGTGAACCCATTGGAATTATCTGCCTGCAGCAAGAATGGCTTCTATAACACATTATTTATACTTTAAAGGCATAAAAACAAACATTTTACAGAACCATAGTTATATTATAAAATTATGTATGCCCTAAGCTTTTCTGAAGTGTTTTTGAGTGTTTAAATTATTTGATCTATAAATATTTAAATGTCGAATGGAAATGACTGAAACATTTTTTGAATCATGACTGACCTACTTACAACCCCAATTCCAATGGAGTTGGGATGTTGTGTAAAACAAATAAAAACCCATATTCAATTGAATACCCTACAAAGACAAGATATTTAATGTTCAAGTGGATAAACTTTATTGTTTTTGGGGTTTTTTTGCAAATATTTGCATGAATTTGATGCCTGCGACACATTCCAAAACAGTTGGAACAGGGGCAAAAAAAAACCTGGGAAAGTTGAGGAACACTCAAAAAACACGTGTTTGGAACATTCCACAGGTGAACAGGTTCATTGGAAACATAAAGGGAGCATCCCTGAAAGGCTCAGTCCTTCACAAGCAAGGATGGATCGAAGTTCACCACTTTGTGAACAACTGCATGAGCAAATATTCCAACAGTTTAAGAACAATTTTTCCCAATGTGCAATTGCAGGGAATGTAGGGATTTCATCATCTACAGTCCATAATATCATCAAAAGATTCAAGTGTCAAAAGTGCAAGTTAAAACTCTACCATGCAAAGCAAAAGCCAGGTATCAACACCACCCAGAAACCCCACTGACTTCTCTGGGCCCAAGCTCATCTGAGATGGACTGACGCAAAGTGGAAAAGTGTCCTGTGGTCTGACGAGTCCACATTTCAAATTGGGGAATTTGGGAACGTGCACATCTGTGAAGGAACCATTAATGCTGAAAGGTACATACAGGTTTTGTACCTGCATATGCTGCAATCCAAGGAACGTCTTTTTCAGGGATGTCCCTGTTTATTTCAGCAAGACAATGCCAAGTCACATTCTGCACGTCTCACAACAGCGTGGCTTCATAGTAAAAGAGTGCGGGTACTAGACTGGCCTGCCTGCACTCCAGACCTGTCTCCCATTGAAAATGTGTGGCGCATTATGAAGCGCAAAATACGACAGCAGAGACCCCGGACTGTTGAGCAACTGAAGTTGTGCATCAAGGAAGAATGGGAAAGAATTCCACCTACAAAGCTTCAACAATTAGTGTCCTCAGTTCCCAAACGCTTACTGAATGTTGTTAAAAGGAAAGATGATGTAACACAGCGGTAAACACTCCCCTGTCCCAACTGTTTTGGAACGTGTTGCAGGCATCAAATTCAAAATGAGTGAATAAAGTTTATCTGTTTGAACATTAAATATGGACTGTGCTAATATTGTCTTTATAGTGTATTCAATTGAATATGGGTTGAAAAGGATTTGCAAATCATTGTATTCTGTTTTTATTCACGTTTTACACAAAAAAACAGATGTAGATGAAAAACAGATGTCTCTATGAATGAATTCAGCTGTTTTTTTGTTCCAAACATCTTGAAGAACTAACCACAGCTCTTCTGTGGATGTAGCCTTCCTCAAATCCTACTGTCTTTTCCTATAATCCCAGACAGACTTGATGATGTTGAGATCAGGGTTCTGTGGGGTCCATACCATCACTTCAAGGACTTGATGACATTGGATATTGACATAGTTCTTGATGACATTGGCTGGATGTTTGGGGTTGTTGTCCTGCTGCAGAATAAATTTGAGATTGCAGACACATTATTGTACTGCTCTCCTGCCCTTCGGTGGACAACTGCCTTCTGCTACAGCCAAATATTTCAAATTTTGACTCATCAGTCCAGAACACCAGCTGCCATTTTTCTGCACCTCAGTTTTAGTGCATAGTTGAGTCGCTTGGCCTTGTTTCCTTGTCAGAGGTATGGCTTTTTGACTGAACACTTCCATGAAGACCACTTCTGGGCAGACTTCTCTGGCCAGAAGTGAATGGGTACCCAGGCGCTGCTAGACATCTTCCGATTTCAAAAGGCAATAAGTTTGAAGTGTTTGTCATCTGCTGCATTAAGTTTCCTTGGCAGACCACTGCACCTACAAGCCTCAACCTTGCCCGTTTCTGTTTGTTCCTCACCCAGTTTTAAGCTCCTACACAGCACCTGTTTGGTATAATTGGTTGATCATATTTAAAGTGGGGCGGCACGGTGGCGCAGTGGATAGCGCTGTCGCCTCACAGCAAGAAGGACCCGGGTTCGATCCCCGGGTGGG
>JANCOA010000049.1:8598196-8616789 GCA_024363135.1 Leptodoras oyakawai
AACATTTCTTCAACCTGACTGAAATAACTCTGATTAGAGATTCCAGCTAAACTGTCTACACAGATGTTTAAAAAAAAAGATCCGATAAGATGTGTGTAAACACACCAAAAGCATTTAATTAGACTATAACGTTTTTGACATGTTCTGTTCCACCTGTTAATACAATTGTCAAGATGGACCAACATTGTACCGTGTGAATCTTTCTTGCATTTCTGCTGTACTTTCTAATCAAGCAGCAAACTCAGCAACTCAGAGTGCAAGAGGACCATTACAGTTTACCAAGAACACTAAAGTTGCTGCCTCTTCCTCTGCCAAAGACCAGATGAAAATCTGAAGTGAAAACTGGTGGGAAAGAGCTACTGTCACATTGTTTACTATGTGGAAGAGATGCAAAATTTCCAAATGATACAGTGGTCTTTCATGAAATTATGCACTTAATGGTTTTTCATTGAACGTTTATCCTCTGCATGCCTTGCCACCTGCGCTCTGTCATCACAACGTGTCCCTTCTGGAAACTCGTTCATATCGCCTAATGTGACCCTACATGGGAACATGCACAGAAAGAACATATTTATAAGAATATTTATACCATCCTAATGAGCTGATCAGAATGTGTGTTTACATAGTTATTAGGCTCTAATAAGTTCTTATTAAATGGATTACCAAAGGTTTACACCACTCCTCTGAACCTCATCACAATCCCTTCTGATCGGATCTGCCAATCTATTCCAACCGAGATGTTTACTTCAGACATTTTTATTCTGACAGGGCTATTATTCTGATTATTAGTGGTACATTAGGGTCCATATAAACATAGACAAGCACCAGAAAAACTGAGCCTATGCAAAATACACAGTAACGCCACATACGCATGTGATTGTCTGCATCTGCCAGTGTGTATATAAAGCGACAGACATCTATGGAAGCTTCTAGAGTTGTTTTTCTGCAGTGAGCAACTTATCACTATTTTGCGATTCAATGTGGTTTAATAGTTGAAGCTCGTGAGATCATGAGGTGATAGCATTTCGGAGGTAGAAGCAAAGTTTGGATTTTCACGTATGAGCATTTCAAGGGTGTACCATGACTACAGGAATTCCGGCAAAACCTCAAACTTATGACAGCAGCGTGGCCGTAAAAAGACTCTGGGTGAATGTGACCTGCGTCGACTGGCAAGAATCACGAAACGGCGTACAACACTGTCTCAAGTAACGTCAGAATTCAATGCTGGGGCCTCAACAAACATCGGTGGGAGGACTGTGCAATGTTTCCTTGAAAATCCTGTGAGGAACCTACCAAGTATTAACTGGTATATGAGGTTTTTCTAGTACTTCGGTGTAGTTAATCCGGTTTGATGTAGTATGAGAGAGGATTGGAGTGGAGGTTCAACAAATGTATTATTTACTTATATTTCAATGAGAAAAGCATCACTGAACCAAACTTAACATATGCTCCATGTCAGACAACTTCCGGTAAATATCTTTCAAAAACAGCTCTATCTGTATTCCTCTACTTCACTCAGTGCACCTCTGGGATAGTCGACCTAAATTATACAGTCTACAATATAATGCAACAATGTCCAGCAAAACATTTTTTTCAAATGCCTGTTAACCAATTCACTCAGTGGCTCCTGAGCTATTCTTGGTTATTCTGTTTGGTGAAAAAAAAAAAACATGCGTCTTAAAAATGCCAGAAAAATCTCCCTCAAGGTGAGATTTCCTATGAACTAACATGCTGAATTATTAGACAGAACAGATCCTCTGAGGAAGGTCACATCTCAAACACAGGCAGAAAAAGGTGATATGGTTCAAGTGGAAACAGGCACAAAGATGTACAGTCCTGTGGAGAAGTCCTGTAGATTTCCACTTCATCCCAAGAGTGTTCCTGTTCTGTACATATCTGTATGAAGCCTGTGGGCCTCTTCCTGGCAGGTGATCATTAAAAAAAAAAGAGAGAGCCTTTGGACATGTTCTCTGCCATCTCTGAGCATATCCTCATTAAGCCTCGCTCCTTTTGTGTGTCCAACAATCCTGCACCGAGTTTAAAGTTCACGACTAATGCACTTAAATAAATAAATAAATCGATAATCATCAACTCAGTCTTGATGCACTCTCCTTAATAACCCAATGCACACGGAAAGCCTCCTTTTTTACCCTAATGATAAAGTACATTAAGGATAAAGTATCTGTCTTAATGATCCATTTCCACCTGATGAAATCATGCACCTTTATAAAAGTGATTTCAACTTATTAATGACTGTTTATGAAGTTTGATCAGACTCTTAGTAGCATATGATAAACCTAAAGCAGTGCATTAGATAGTAACCAAATTAAACAGGGATATTGTTTCCCTTGCTGGTGTGCCGGGTTGGCAGGTCTCAAGTCAATTTTCAACAGCACTACATAAATGGATGCACTGAAGTCTTTACAACTCACAGGTGACATTCTGCCTTAGTTCACTGTAAACCAGGCCTGAAACGTAAATATGACAAATCTTAAGTCCAGGGCAAAACCATACTAACAGGTTTTCATTTTAAAATGGTGTCCATGTGTGGGGATTGATCTGTTTCTTTTCTTGTATATGTAGGGAATAGGGTGTTTGCATGACTGTGAGGGTGTAGAGTTTGACCGGTTTCCTGGATCTTATATGGAATTTATTTCCTTGTGCTTCTAAGAATAAGGAGGTTTTTTTGCAGAGGTGAGAATTTCCTTGTGGCTGCTTGTATTGTAGAATTTTGCTTTTGGTATGCATAGAGTATATGTTTGACAGAAGTTCCTAACCCACAGAGGGGGACAGGTGTGGGTTGGCTCAATGATGGGTAGGGGTGGCTCAATGGTTAAGGTGTTGGGTTACTGAATAGAAGGTTGGAGGTTCAAGCCACAGCACCACCAAACTGCCACTCTTAGGCCCTTGAGCAAGGCCCTTAACCCTCAACTGCTCAGCTGTATAAATTAGATAAATGTACATCACTCAGGATAAAGGTTTCTGCCAAATGCCATAAATGTAAATGTGTGGACCTGGCTTCCCTTTATCGGGCAAGTATGTGTGAGTTTGGTGTGCAAAATGGTGTTTAACAATTGAAAAAGAAAATCTCCACCCAGATGATGTTTTAGCGTCTATTTGTCCATAGTAACACACCTGAAAACACCCATCACATGATCCATTGTAGGGCTAAAAAAGCTGCCAGGCACGGATAGTGTGGCAGATCACTACTGCCCAAGACAAGAAGGTCAGTAACACTTGTAATTCGTTATCGATGTTGCATTCACCACAGGTAGCAGAGACTGGTGCGGTTTGTTTTCTTCCAGAAAAGGGTAAATGCATGACAATCAGGGAAGGATACACTGTGACTCAAGACCCAATCAGGAAAAAACGTGGGCGTCTGCGTTATTGTTTCCAAAAGTCTCGGTTTCTGACCCTTCGGACCAAAACACAACTCTCCGAAAACTCTCCGTTTCAGGGGCTCGAGAACTCTGGAGTAGTACAGACTCCAGCAGAAAATGTAGCAAAATTGATCCATTTAAAAACCAAATTAAACTACCTATTAATAATGATGCAGCCTAATGCCACTGCTTTTCATCTCAAAGTCATTAAAAACAGCAAAACACAAAGTGGATCCCACCTAATTCTCATTTTACAAAAACATTTTAACAATATAATTTTTCATGTAAAAATCTTTCTTGCCATATTAGTCCTCTGAATGAAAACCATCACTAAAAAGGGTTGTTTTTGTGCTAAAATGATTCCTAAAATATAGTCAATTTCACTTAACAAGAAACCCTCCTACTTAAATGTTTTTGTATGAGCAACACACAGAATTCATGAGATGAGACCATATGTGCCGACTGACAAAGGCCTACTGATGGCCTGCGACAGCTGGACATCGAGAACAAGACGGAGAGGTCACCAGAGGAGCCTGGGAGTCAAGATTACACACTGCATTCCTCCATCTGGAGCTGGGAGGGAATGGGACAAGCATCTGCCACATCTCCATCTCAAAATGTCCGAGTCCAGGCAGAAGAGATGCAGTCTGAATAATGAAGTGACCTCACACAGTGACTAGGCCAAGCAACAACCTGTTCAAGAAGTCGGCTTCACAATGTCGATGAACCACGGTTACAACTTGTCTGTGGCATTTACAAAGATTAAAAATCTCACAGAAAAAGAAAGTGCAATGCACTGAGGCTCTTAAAGCCGGTACAAGTTTTTGATGGTTACAAAAGCCACCGAAATGTTTCATAGTGTTTTTCATAGGTTTATTTCTCCACTTTTTTCCAGGCAGAGAAATTGCAAAGGGACACTGGGGAGAGAAACGCAGAATTCAATGGTTGTTTATGAACCCACAGCTTTTTAATTACACATACAACAACAAAGCTGGGTAATAAATGATACATCTGAAATAACTAAATAGACTGAGATAGAAAAATACATTTTTCAAATGAAAAAATGTGTGAGAGCAAGAAAACTGGCATATTATATTTTATATTGTCTCTTCTGTAAAAAAAGAGACCTTCAGCTGTCCCTATAGTGGAACACAATGGGTCTTTACTATAAAAGAATACCATGCACATTGGTGAGACATGCTGTCAATGTGGAGGAAATGTCCAGCAGTCCCCAGCCTCGTTCCCATCCCCCATTGATGCAGTGCAGACACAAAAGCCAAGGGGGCCACTGCAGGGGCCCAGCCTCCTCCATCAGACAGGGCCCCTGCCTTGGAAACAAATGGGAAACACACACATAAGCAGACAAGAGCAGCGCCTGAGAGCCATCAGTCTGGGGGTGAAAAGACCTTGGTGAAAACCCAACCCCCCCATTTTCCCTTTGCTGTTCTTTCCAGGCAAGAAACTTCTACAGCAAGCGAGATCCACCATGAAGCACAGGCAGAGGGGCTTCTGTGTTAGGCAATCAGCTCAGTGTCAACAGCTAGATTTGGCCTGGAGGCAGACGATTTCATTAGGAAGAATAATAACGACAACTGAAAAGCCCTTCAGCTTGCCGACTTATTATTAAAATGGCTCAGAACTCAGGTACCATTTGGGTAGTGCATTAAAAACATGCAATTATTACTAACCACAACACATTATGTAGCATCAACAACTGCACAAAGCAGGGCACAGTTCCACTCCAGCTCTGGCTAATCTCGTCCCTCAGCACGCGCACAAGGACTATGAGAGGTGCCAGTGGTGTGCGATGTGGCCCGTGCCAGATAAGGCCTGTGGAATATCATTGTTTACGCGCTGCATTCCAGCCATGCGGCTGAGCCCCAGATAAACGTTATCGGCGAAGCAAATAAACACAAGGGTGAGAACCGGTGTGCCTTCTCAGCAACACAAAACAGCATCATGAGAAGATTTACCCCACCACCACCACCACCCACTCCAAACATGGCTGCCTCATTCAACTAACCCAAGACATTTTCCTCTGGATTAATTTAAAACTACGAGTGATTTCTTCTGACTGGATTCTCATCCATGCTCCAAATTCAGTAGAGGATTCTGATTGGACACTGATTACATTTCATTGTGGCACAGATACACACATCCGGCAAAATACAATCATGTGTTTAGCGTTTTGTTTTGGCGTGTTCACAGAGCTGCACAGTGGAATACGGTGCAATTGAGCTGACTGCATTTTAAGGTGCTTTACATTCAATTCTGACAAATTCAGCATTCCATGCTTTAAATGCAAATCCATACATTGTTTTTCTGTTAAGAGATCGAGCAGCATAAAAGCAATGTAATGGATCTTTTACTTTCCATTTCAGCAAGATTTCCACATCAGTGTTTAAGCGCAATCTCATGTGGATTGCATTTCAGTGAGCCGTTTACGTTTGAAGTACCTCGCGGTGGAAAGCAATATAGTCCTGCCTTGATTACATTTCGGTGTGTTGTATTCAATTGTGACACAAAAATGCCAATCCTTGTGTTGTTTTTCAGTACGGAGGTCAAGCAATGTGAAAAACAATGCAATAGCGGGTTCACTTTTCATTTTGGCATGCATTCTGCATGTCACTATGGAAACGCAATACATAGCGTGCATTGAATTTCACACTTTGTCACTGTGGCGATTGCTTTTCAATTTGGCAGGAATTCACTTCCATACTAACCTAGCTCTATAAAAAAAGAAGATACCTCGGGAATGTTCAACGTTTGGGAAGCAAGTGATATTTCCAAAGTTTGGGATCCATCTGACCAAACAGCAGGACGCAGAAGGCAGCCCTTAAATGTGAGAAATATTTTTTGTATCTGTACTAGTGACATAAATGAAGCTTTCTCACAATCGTAACCTTGTATATAGTTCAATTTGGTTGGACTGAATTCATCCGCAAAGATTTTTTTTAAAGGAAAGAACCATGTAGCTTCTGGAAAGGATTCTCTGATCCTCAAGGAACTCAAGGAAACACTTTTTTAAAGGAGCTCACCTTAAGCAGGCTATGAGAGTGTCTGTGGTATTAAATAAAACTGTAATTAGGATTATATTTCTATATTTTTGATTGAGTGATGTTGAGTTTAGTTTTTTTCGAGATTAGTTTTCGCCAACATGTGATCAATCTATAATTAATGTGGGCACTGTAGCTCAGTGGTTAAGAAGTTGGACTACAGACCCAAAGGTCGTGAGTTCAAATCCCACCACATTCAAGCTGCTGGGCCCCTGAGCAAGGCCCTTAACCTTCAACTGCTCAGGTGTGTAAAATGTAAGTCGCTCTGGATAAGGGCATCTGCCAAATGCCATAAATGTTAAGTGTTAAATGGTTAAGGTGTTGGGTTAGTAAATAGAAGGTAGGGGGTTCAACCACCAAGCTGCCACTGTTGGGCCCTTGAGCAAGGCCCTTAACCCTCAACAGCTCAGTATAAATGAGATAAAATGTAAGTCACTCTGGATAAGGGTGTCTGCCAAATGCCGTAAATGTAAATTAATATTTTGCCATAAATGTATTTTTACAAGCTCGCACTTGTGTCCCTGCCGATTCCTTATATATATATATATATATATATATAAATAACTTGCCATTCTCATGGCAGAAACAACTCTACAAGCTTCCATACATGTCTATCGCTTTATAAACACATTGCACTATGCACATCATTGGTTGCATCTGTCAATGTCCTATAACAGTCCAACATCATTATTATTATTATTAGTAGTAGTAGTAGTAATAGTAGTATGTGTCACTATGAATTTTCTCTGAATTCTCCACAGACCTGAAGAACCAACTAATACAGACATTTGGCATGAGTAATGCTACAAAGCCTTCAAAAGCACTAGTTACAGAGCAAACTGTGGCAAAGGGAGCAATTCTTTTCTAATGTCGAATTCATTAAAAGTTGCTGGTGTGATTTATGCTGAAACCTGAAACTTCAGTTGCTTTGTTCCTTGCCTCAGCACTTCAGATATGTTCATCACAGAAATGCATAAAACCCTTGGCACAAGTCCATTCTGTTTAGAAAAAGCCATTAGCAGATCATTAGTGTAACTGTGGTGCAAGCAATTAGTGCAGGCCAACTGGTTAATCCAGGACCATCCACAAAAACCTGACAGTCCATTCCTGCTTACAAACCCGAACCTTTCCCAAGTCGCTGAGGTTTCGATTTCTAAGGATTTCTTCTGCAAACAGCTCCTTTGTCAAGAATTTCGGTCGTTTGATTCTCTCTTCACTTCATGTCCTATGTCCAGATCCTGTAGTTAATTCTACAGGCATGGTTTATTCAAGACCTCAACCATAATTCAAGCTAAGTGAAAGTGACGTGTGGTGTTCTAGGCAAGCCACAGGGACATTTTGTTGGAATGCAAGTATTTTCGTCTCCACTTATCAAATTAGGCCATATTTGGAATGTGGGTTTTGAGGGATCTGAAACTAATTATGATGGAAGCCATGAAGGAAATGAGATGGATTTCACATTACTTTGGATTTTGGGCTGTAACATCTGCTTAACACAAATGGATTAATCCCAGTGTGGAACTGGGAACGACGTGGTGGCTTTCTTTAAAAAACTGCTTTCCAGTAGCTATTACCACATAATACATTCCACATAATAAACCCCTGAAATGAAATATATGGCCAGACCTAAATAATATTATGTTTTGTATGATGCAAGGAGAAAACCACAGTGTATAACCAACTGCTCTCCAACTACTTGCTGACTTTTTAGTGACAGCACAAAATGTTCTGCATCAAACAGTTCAAGTGGGTTTTCATACAGTGTGTACAGTACACAGTGAAAAGCAACAACGTTCCTCCAGGACCTGCAGATGCTACATAAAACACCACAAAACTAAACTAACTAAAACAACACCAAGCGCATATGCACAAACGAGTGCAGGATGAAAGAAAGAGTGCGGATGGTTGGTACATTTGTTGTACAGAAGTGGTGTTGACTGATACACGGTCCTATATGGGATGTATCCTATGTGGGTTTTGTAGTTCTGCAGGTTGTACAAAGTTGCAGCGGGATGGCAGTGTGTGTTTATTTTTGTATGTAGTGTATGGTCCAGTTCGGCTTATGTGAGATGTGTGTGTGCAGTCCAGGCAGTGGTTACTGAGGAGTCTAAAGGCTTGTGGAAAGTAGCTGATGCACAGTCTGGTTGTGAGGGCCCAAATGCTTCAGTACCTTTTCCCAGATGGCAGGCGGGTGTAGTGTGTGTGGTGCGAGCCACAACTTTGGCGGCTTTGCGGATGCAGCATGTGGCGTAAATGCCTCTGACTTTGTAAGTTTGTTAAACAAAGGTAAGGACTATAACTAGAAAACTGACCTTTTCTTATAAACCAATCTGTCACCATGTTGACAGCATTATCTTAATTGCAGTACATGTCATTATATTAGCTGCAGTCTAGTAGCTTTATATTTAATGTTGTGTTAGTGAGAGTGTGTGTCATTTTAGACGCCCATAATAAGAGAAATGCTTACATTTCTAATATTTTAAACATTTTAAATATGCGCATTTTAGGAGCTACTTAGAGGCAAAACAGACAACAGTTCAAAATATTGTCCAGAGATCACAAACTTGACCAAAGTAGAACCAAATCAGAGCAGTGATTTCCACAGCATGCCTTTTGCCTGACATGCTCTACCGTGTCACCACCCCTTACCTAAGCCAAACAAACTATTTCCGTGAAGCGAGGATGCATCGGACACATCGCCTGTTAGTGTGCTACATGTGTGAAAGAACCATTCTGGATAACGTCCTGACCGGATTCTCTGGACGTTGTCTGGACTTCATATGACCAAGGGATTGACCATGCTCTCAGGTAAGGAGTTAGGGGTGGTATTCTCTCCCAATCGATTGCAACTAGCCTGAAGTATGCAGAAGTGGGTGAACAGAGCGTTATGCCACCCCCTGACGATGAATGAGCAGCAGTCCGAAAAGATGAGGCCCGCTGGCTTCCAAGTCTATGTATATTCACATAAATTTGCCTTGCGCTGGAGCCTCTGCTTCCGCAAAACAATAAATGTTTTTCAATAAATGAATTTATTCTGCTCATGTGATTCGATACATTTTAATACATTTCCAAATGTTGTTTAATCACAGCCCTAGGACACAGTGCCGGCTCTCAGCTCCATGTCACCATGTCACTGTATACCTTAATGTCTTTCGGTTGAAAAGTTTTACTCAAGATCTTCAAATCACATTAGTCACAGATATAGAACAGCATGGCTCCAGCGTGTTGCTGGAAAATGAAAGCCACAGCTGGTTCATATTCATTATGATCCTTGCCTCTTCGTGTTGCTAATGGCTTGGACACACTACAAGACTTGCAAAGGCGCCAGATCGCTGTACTGTTCAAACACAACTCGCTCTCTTGTAATCGTGTTATTTTAAGACGTTGTGGTTTGCACACTACATGACTGGTCAGCGATCGGGGGGGGGGGTCACACATTACAGGATTTTTCACCAGGAGTGACTCACTGATGAGTCTGTCCACTCTCCAAACTACGCTCTGTCACAAAAACGCACGCAAGAAGTGACAAGGAGGCTGACATGATACCATGCGTGATGTCATCAAGATGATCAAGATCAACTCAATGCTGTGCACCGATATAAAAAATAATAATAAAAACCTGAAAGGTTTTTCAGGAATTCCTCTCTGCTTAAACGTGATTTCAGGTAGTTGTGATGCTTTCACCAACGTGGTCCAAAGGTTTGCGGACACCTCCCCATTACAACGTTTTGACGTTTATAGATTCCTCCCCCGGGTTTCCCCTCACTCCGCATCTTGAGTTCTCATTGGCTGTAGCTCGACACTGCACTTACTGCCAGAGTAATCTGCAAGCGATCGGGGAGCCTCTTGACTCTTTGAACAATTGATACATAGCGATCGAGAGACGATTTACGAGCTCTGAGTGAACGCTGATTTTCTCCTGAGCTGGTACAACCTCCAAAACAGGCTTAAAAGCACATAGAGTGACCTCGGCAAAAAGAAAATCTCCACAGATATATGAATTTGCTCACATTACAAATATAATGCTACTCATCTCTTGTTAGGCTACAAACGGCATGAAAAAACCTAAACGTAGATGATGCTTCCAAGAAACACTTTTGCTTTATTCATGCTGAATTACTGAATTCAGCACAAGCAGTGAAAACATATTTGAACCATATGAGCTTTACACCACAATGCAAAGCGTCTCTAGGATGGAATTTAGCAGCTCAGCTAGACTAGGAATTTTCACACAGACTTAAAAGCAAGTACTGAAAACCCTGTATGTTAGTTCTTAGCTCTTAACCATGTACATGCAAAATAAATCTTTGAAAGCAAGATTATTCCACAATAAACAGAAAATAATGGGGCACAAAACTAACTGTGACAAACTGCAGCCAACGATTCAACCTGCCTCTGCTGGTCATATGCGGTCGGATATGGTTTTAAAATACAGGTGTCGAAGTGAAAGAACAAGAACATAACAAAAAATAAGTGTTAACCATATAAAGATCATCATATTGCAGTAACTTGATTAATTAATTAACCTGTTCTTCACGTGATAAATGTCTGATTAATCAATCTAAACATTTAGCCTCTAAAAGCTCATCTTTTAATATTAACTTGATTTAGTTGCACTCTTTTTTATTTATTAATAAATAGATGATTTTTTTGCAGAATGCACAAAGAGCCCACAGAAATAAAGCAAACATAAGGGTACAGAAGAAACGATAAAATATAGTATACTTATACTATATATACTTTTTTTTTTATCGTGTTAAGTGCACGATTCATTTTTTTTTGCCATTCATCACTGGTCTATTTTAAGAGAAATGACTGTTGAATGGTGCCTCATTATTCACCTGACCTTATTTGATAAAAGTGAAATATTAAAGATGATTGATGTCTTTTCGCTTTTTTTTCTTTATTTAAAGAGAACTGCACAGTGTGTAGGGAGATAGGGAACATGGGTATATCACTGATGCTACACAATTGGCTGATTTGATTTTACCTCAGAGACCCGCTCCCGCCATGGAAGGGAAGTAGTTATATGTACATGTGTTATTTGCATATGTGTTATTTGAATCTCTCACCTTTTTCATCTCTGCATCCGTATATTCATAAAATCAGACATATGAGCAGTAATAAAAAGAATATATAGATGTAAACATAAAAAATAAATATATACAAAAGGATTCATATAAATGTGAATCCTTAAAAAAAAAAAAAAAAAAAAACAAGAATGCAAGTTAATAAATATAAAATAGGAGTAAGCAGTTGAGATTAGAGAGGAGGAGAGCTAAAATTATTCATTGATAGTTTTATTTCCTTTTTTTTTTTAATAAATATACTTTATTGTTTGGTTGGGTTTTACAGCTTTTTGTTTTTTCTATTTTAGTGCTTTTTATTTTTGTTTCTTTTGATTAATGTATAAAAAAATGGATGACCTCAGTATATTTATCTGAAATGTATACTGGTTTATATATATATTTTTGCTTGTGGCTGAGTCATCAATAAAAAAAAGGTGAAAGAAAAAAATAAAAATAAAAAAATAAATAAATAAATATAAAATAGGATATAAATTACGTATTTAGCTAATTATTAGTAATTGTTATTATTATTATTAATATTATTATTAACCAGAAAAGTGTGGAGTTGTAATGAATTGACTTAATTGCCTTTACTTAAGATTTAGGCTTTACTCAGTTGACTATAAACTTTATTTAGCTTTTCATGTCTCACCAGGTGTCTAGTTTGCATTTCTATATTATTAACGACCAACACCTGATTCAGCCAATCCACGCTGTGAATAGTTTGCCCCGGACCAACAGGTTTGCATGTATGTGCATCACGCGCTGTGTGTAGGGCACCTAATGCAGCAGCCATGTAAAACTCAAACCTAAACATCCATAGTTACGATTAGTTAACTAGTCGTACTACACCGAGAACATGCAGCAAGTGACGAGTGAACTGAAGCCTTAGACCCGAAAGATACGCCTGTGAATGAATCCGAGTCTGTAGCTGTCAACACGTGCAGCCCAGGGGAAAACAAGCAAACTTCTAACTTAGACATCATACAAAAGATGCGTTCACGATGCATGACACGATTTGTTCGGGAATGAGGCATACATTCTTGAGCAATGTATTTATTTTAAAATGATTCCCCTAGTATATTAAAATGGATTTAAAACAAAATAATATGCTTCTGTAAAAAAAGACTTTTCCCCAGATAAAGGCCTTAATCTCAAATCTTATGCACTGCTCATGTGACTAGAAGAACTAGTGTCATGGTTTAACATTTTCACAGTTCACCTAGTCTTATCCTACTCGAAAAAGATCACAGTGCAACAGCTGGTGGGCAAAAACTTCCTTTCTTAACATTAAAAACAACTCAAAGAGAGAAAGGGACTGCAAGGACAAGCAGTACAAGGCAGCGTACAGTGCAAAAATAGATAGTTATTTAGCTTAGTGCTGGTCAGCACCAACATTCCTGTTCTTTTGATAGCCATTAAGTATGATAAAGTTACAGACATGCTAGGACTGGAGGAGGTGGCAATGTAAGGCGTTTACAAAAGTGGCTGATTTAACAACCAAAGGGTTTCACTTGCAGTCCAGGCATCATTAGGAAACGTGATTATAATAGGAACCATGAACTAGGAAAATGATGGGGGGGTCTGATGGGATGATGGGATCTTTTGAATAGTAGTACTAGTACTAGAAAAGTATTTTAATCAGTATTTTGAAAAAGTCATCTGTACTGTAACATCAGACACTGTAACATCCCTACACTTGACGTTACAAAAATGTAAAATACTGAACCAAAAAAAAAAATAGGATTTTATTACTGCACATTGCTGTAAAATGTTTGCAGCCTCTGTTTCCAAGTATTATAAAAGACCAACATCTAATAACAATTAAAAGGTGGTATTAAGCAATATAACCTGCTGTGCCGCTCCTGCATTAGATGCTGGAAAAGGAAAGCTTATTGCCTTTCACAGGCTGTTTATACGAGGTGCTTACAGCTCAGTCGGGGAAGTAAACCACATCAGACCCCCGTTGCATAACCCCTGCGCTGTGCTCTAATGCTTCACTTTAAAAATGGGTGTACATTTCTTACACACTGCTACCTTTGTCTAAAAAAAACAAACAATTGTCATGCTGTAAAACCTTCCCTGTCAGGTGGAATGCAATACCTTTTCTATGCAATGCATTACAGCACCAGACAATACGTGTACGGTCTCTTTAAATCCTTGTAGCTACCCTTCCCCCATCTCACTCAGTGTCCCCCCATGATCCTAGCTCCCTCTCAACCCTCCCTCTCTCTCTCTCCCTCTCCCCATATCCCCTCCCCCTCAATCCAGCAATGTACCAAAGAATCTCTTCATGACAGACCAAATCAAACAAATAAAACTGTAATGCTGGAAATAAGCCAGCGACATGATGTGCGCTCCCATTTTATTTCTCTGGTGAACTCGGCTAAATGATGGCCGTTTCAGCTCATTTTGCACCCTCTGAGTCGCCCCCCCCATCCTGGTCCCCTCTACCATGTGGCCGAGCCACTGGAAAAACACTGTGCAAACATATGCACGCATCAAAGTGGCACAGGTTTGGCCACGCTTTGTGCTTCGTGACCTTGCATATGCTCTTTTGTGCTCGGTTCGTAGTATACATACACGGAATGCAAATTATAATCAAGATGCCTACACACCTATTCTACCGTGGAACAGAGACACAATCATGGCCACCACATCTTTCTATCTCACTCACACAGACACACAAAATGGCTGGATGTTGCCTATGTGCTGTAACACAACTTAAGACTAAATGAGCCTCTGGTCCTTGTATAAGGAGAGACCAAGACTGACAATAGCAGCAAAGACAGAATCGTAACCATCCAGGCTGGCCAGGCAAAGAGGCCCTCCTTTGTTTCCTGCAAGGGATTTGTGTTTAAAAGGCACACACTCACACACTCACACACACACACACACACACACACACACACACACACACCCCCAACCAACCCCCTTCCCTTTAGCTAGGGAGCCTTGGAATGCAGTCAGCAAAGCCCATTACACAATGCAGGCAGCAGCCAAAACATCAAGTTTTATGGGTCCCTCACAGCAATGCAAAATCATTTACAATTCCAGCATCAGTGATCTGAAAACGAGCAAGGACACACCAGCGGGATTTTCTGGTATCATCCCACCCCTTGCACTGCTACCATATACCCTCCAGCCTGCTTAACAACATCAGAAGCTCACAATTCAACAATCAACCTTAACACGACTGGAAAATGTCACAGAAATAGCATTTTAGTAGAATACACACTGATCAGCCATAACATTAAAACACCTGCCTAATATTGCATATATTGCTCTTGTGCTACTAAACCAGCTCTGACCCATCGAGACATGGGATCCATAAGACATCTGTAGGTGTGCTGTGGTATCAGCACCAATATATGAGCAGCAGATCCTTTAAGATCTATATATTGCAAACTGGGGCCTCCATGGATTGGACTTTTGTTTGTCCAGAACATCCCAATGATACTCAATCGAATTGAAATGTGAAGGTGAAGGAAATGTGGAGGCCAAGTCAACACCGTAAACTCATTGTTGTCTTCCTCAAACCATTCCTGAACCATTTTTGCTTTGTGGCAGGGAACATGATCCAGCTGAAAGTGGTGACTGCTCTTAGGAATATTGCCGTCATGAAGTGGTGTACTTGGAGCACCAACAATGTTTAGGTAAGTAACATCCACATGAATGCCAGGACCCAAGGTTTCCAAGCAGAACATTGCCCAGAGCATCGCACTGCCTCCACCAGTTGCCTTCTTCCCATAGTGCATCCTGGAAAGTGACACACACGCACACACACCCAGCCATCTGCTTGAAAGAGTTAAATAAAATGTGAATCATCAAACCAGGCCACCTTCTTCCAGTGCTGGTCCATTTCTAAGGCTCACATGCCCATTAAAGGCACTTTCAGCAGTGTACAGGGGTCAGGATGGGCACTCTGACAGGACTACAGCTACACAGGCCCATACACAGCAAGCTTTCTATTATAACCAGCATTAACCTTTTCAGTAATCTGTGCTACAGTGGCTCTTTTGTGGGATCAGAAAAGATGCGCTAGCCTTCGCTCCCTATGAGCCTCGGGAACCCATGACCCCATTGCTGGTAGGTACTAACCACTGCTTACCGGGAAGATAGTAATAGTCCAGTCATTACAGTTTGGTCCATCTCAAAGTCACTCAGTTCCTTACAGTTGCCCATTTTCCCTGCTTTCAACACATCCATTTGGAAAATTGACTGTTCACTTCCTGCCTAATATATCCCACACCTTGACTGGTGCATTGTAATAAGATAATCAATGTTATTCAGTTTATACAGCAGTGGTTTTAATGTAATGGCTGATCAGTGTATACTTCCTGAACCCCAAACCTGGTTATTTTGGAGCTAGGTTAAAGAAAATGAGATGAAAACTTGCAAAAGGACACCAACTGCCAAAAAGCGCATTATGGGACCTTTCCCACATAACCAATGACTTGTTTGACGGTATGTTTGCCCACTTTAATTACGTTATTAGAACTGGACTGGTTTAAGATCTATATTACTAAATACCCTTGCACAGACGCATCCATGATCCATGTTACATTCCACAGATTTGCCGTTTCATCTCATATCTACCGACATAGTGTAAATGAAGTCAGGGAATTAAAGTAGTACTGTATGATTTTTTTCCCCTCCGTGGTTTTCACTTTGGTGCAATAATGTCTTCGCTCAAGCACTCTCTCCAACACCTTTAAAAAAAAACCCTGCAGATCATTCCTCTCCAGCGATAACAGTTCACTCCTCCTGAAAATTACTTTCTCGAGTTGAAAAGTCTTGAGCTAAACCAAAGAATCTTTTTATAAATATACCATACTTTCAGTAAAACGATTTTAAACTGAACACCACTTTGCCTCACCGTTCCTTTCTTTCTTTCTTTTTTAGACAAAAAAATATATGTCTACATGTCTTTCTGTCCAAGGGTTGTCTCCTTCAAGATCACAAGTGCACCATTATAACACATTAGCTTACAAAACAGACAAAAGACTGGCTAGCTGATACAGGATATTCCCAGGTGCTGTTGCACGGACAGTAATCTGTGCGTTCTGGAGCCGATAGCGTGCAAACAAACCCGAAAGCTTTTACGCAACAGTCGCTCGTGCTATCTGTTGGACCGTGTGGTAAGAAAACACAAAGACCGGATCAAACCCTAAGCTGGCTCTACGTTAGCTGTAGCCGTGCTTCTCCTGTCCTCGGTGCGATTCGCTCTCTGACATCAGAGCTGAGCTAGAAATCTGTACTCCTGTAATCCATCTGAAACACATGGCATTATATTATTCCCAGATATTCTTCAGCACAGCAGCATGCAGTCCGGAGTACAGCCATTATCCAGCCATCACTACTAACAGGAACCTTTCGTTATTCTTACTTAAAGCAGTTTTTATATTAAGAGCTGACTCTTCTTTAGTGGAAAAATGGAGCATAATGAACAGGCAAGACATTTTTGTAAGAATACACAGAATAAGAAGCAACAAAGCAAAGCAAAAGGGCACCCCCCTCCCTCCATCCCCAACACACACACACACACACACACACACAAACAAACAAGGGTGAAACAGCACAACAAAAGCACTCCACACAACACTGCTTTTACTATAAATCGACATTTTACTACACCACTATACTCCAGTGCATGGACATGGATGGTAATGGAGAAAAAAAGGTCATTTGCAAGCCGTTTTCTTTCACATGCACATGAACAAGGGACATGTAAAGAGACTTATATTTTACTCACAACCTGGATATGCTGGATTTCCAAGATCATTTGAAATCAATCAGATATTTAAGTTTCAGTGCTCTGATTTGCACGTGCTGCTGTTTATAATGAAAACAAAAGTCAGAAAAGC
This sequence comes from Leptodoras oyakawai, assembly GCA_024363135.1. Taxonomy (NCBI): domain Eukaryota; kingdom Metazoa; phylum Chordata; class Actinopteri; order Siluriformes; family Doradidae; genus Leptodoras; species Leptodoras oyakawai. Next base: position 8,615,569 of record JANCOA010000049.1, read on the forward strand.
AGCAAATAGGGATACTATATATATATATAAAAAGCATGATCCCACATGGTCAGGAACAGGGACACACACTGAACCCTGAGCATGCATGCTCATTTACTTTATCACTCACACACACACACACACACACACACACTGCCGAAAGCAGATTGAGCAACTCCTGGATCCGCTGTGTGTCACGCATGATCAAGCTCATAACGTTTTTATGAACTGACAGCGACATAAGGGGGATCTAGAGCACGCACACGTTTGGCACAAAGTGTTTATAATCTCAACTTGGTGCATGTTCAATAAAGACAGCCGCCTTGCCGCCGTGATTCACAGACAAGCTTCTGGAAACGATCATATTGGAATAATATATATTAAACTCTAACTCTTTGCTACTGGACGGGTTTGTGATGCATGTGCATGTGCATGAATGAGTGCAGATACAGTACACTGTAGAGACAGAAACAAAAGCATGCCTTACCTGCACCAAAAGTTCCCAAAAGAAGTGCAAAAGTCAGCCAGGGAGCGATCATATTCCTTACTGAAAAAGCAGCGCAGCGGATTTTGCCCTTTTTAATCTCCCCTCCGTTAGGAACATTTAAACACTGACCAGAGGGGGTGAAAACACGCGCGTTCACACTAACACCGAGGGAGAATCACACAGGCAGCACAGGGGCCACAGCGACCTGACCTGCCTGTCCGTGTACACCGTGCACAGCGTGGCAGTGCGCGAGCCCAACCAAACAGCAGCGCACTGTTAACTTCACAAGACGGACACATCCACGGAGGGGGGGGGTTTCCACGCGTGATTCCCGCGCGCAAACACACGCACATGCACGCACACGCACACGCGCGCGCACACACACACAAAGCAGTCTCCGGAAACACTAAGCACGACTCAACGGTTAGAATAAAAGAAAAAGAAGAGACAAGCGCCGCGCTTGCTAACCCTCTCCGCTCGGAGACTGTGTTTCTTTCTACGCCGTGCTGACGGACGCGGTCCCGTACTGACATGCGGAGAAACTGAACTGAGTCCAAAATGGCTTCTGCTGCGGGGAGAGAGCCAGCGGGAAAGACCCGGATGTTCCAATATCCAATACAGCGTGGAGGGGGAGGGAGGGGGAGGGGCAGAGGGGAAGAGGGGCTTAGAGGATATAGGGAGAGAGAGAGAGAGAGAGAGAGAGAGAGATGGCGGGGAGAGAGAGAGAGGGAGAGAGAGAGAGAGAGATGGAGGGG
>JANCOA010000049.1:8623062-8633763 GCA_024363135.1 Leptodoras oyakawai
ACCACCAGCATCACGTAGTGACCTGGCCACTATCCTGCAAGAAGAATGGCTTAAAATCCCTCTGACCACTGTGCAGGCTGCAAAAGGAGGCCCTACACCATACTAATAAATTATTGAGGTGTTTCAGTTTCATTGTCTAACCCCTGTATATAGTATACATGAATATAAATATATATATATTTGCGTTTAGACAATCAAGGACTGAAATACAATATCATAAGCAAACATTAAATCAATCATGAGCCAACTTCCCTTTCCCAGTCATTTAAACCCCTCATTTGTTATGCAAATAGGAGTTCATCAGTATGTGCTCACCAAAATGAAAGCAATCTTCTTTTTTTGAAAAGGTAATCGAACTAAAAGACAGACATTGTGCTTCATATTTGTTGGAGAACTGTTCGAGGGCACTGTTATTGCCCTCTTTGGTCGTAAAGTCAAGCGGCAGAAAATGAAGTGCATGGAGGTCGGTGTTCTCAGCAGGAAGACAAAATGGTGCCTGGTGGCTACAATCTCGACTGATCTAGTGTGTGTGTGTAGAGAGAGAGAGAGAGAGAGAGAGAGAGAGAGAGAATAATACTGACCACATAGGGGAAAATGATTGTTTGTAATGTAAAATATCTTTTATAATTAACATTATGACAGGCTTCAAGGAATTATATAATTATAATTATGTTAATTATGTTATAATTATATTAACAATAATTATAACTATGATTGAACTATGTTCCAGTTCAATCAGTTTTTATTTATCTACAGGAAGGGATCAGCATAAAGGAAAGATCATCTGAAATATTACACTGAAATAAAAATGTTTTATATTAAAATGTCTGTCTTGAATTAATAAAATGTAGAATAAGTTTCATTATACATCCAATTTACAATTATACGGGCAGTTGTCACAATAGGTTCATTAAGCACTTACTATAAAAAAGAACATTCATATGCTGGTTTGCAGTACAATATCAGTTAAAGCACTGCAGGTAAACAGGCCACTAAACCAAAGAACTATTTAATGTATTAGGGAAAGAAACATGTTTAAAAAGTATGCAAACATGAACCACACATACAAAAATGAAGATCTTGGTTTTCTGACTATTATGTAAACACATAGTATAACCTCATCCATGAGCTACTACTGTATATATGTGTATGCATTACAGTGCAAATCAGGTCCTCCCTTTAGCCTCCAGGCTTCTAGGAGAAAGTGGTTCCTGAAGACGACTAAAAGAATGGAAAAAATGAATGAAAGGATGAAAGAACGTACTTATACAACCTTTAATATATGCTTTTTCCTTCAAGATTGACCAAGTCCACAGCACACCCTTCAGTACTTCTGTAATATGAACATAAACACGATAAAGGGCTGAAACTGCACAGAACAGAATGAGAGATACATTACATTAATATCTTGTGCTTTGATATACCCTTTCTATGTGTCCAATTAAGAGTAATTCAGTAAATATGACAATAAAAATGATCTAAATGGAACATCAATGGTTTTGGCACAGCAGCATCATCAACATCATCACCATCATCATCAGCAAAGCTTAAGCTTAAAATATTCAGTCATGTAATTCAGGTGTGCTAATGGCCCCTGAAACAGAAGATGGACTTGCTATTGGAAACCAAACTACACATGAACACGTGGTGAGAGATAAACTTCACAACATCTGTGCCGCGATACGTCACATTTGCACTGATAAAATCAGTAAATCTGTTTCCTGATGATAGGCCTGTACCTTGTATTGGTCAGGAAGAGACACATCAACACTGACACAAGTTATGAGGGGAGTGATAGAATGGACATTAGAAAGAAAGAAGCTTTTATAACTAGACATACCACATAATGGTGTGCAATGTGACCACCACATAAAGTGAGAGAAAAAGAATGAAGTGAATTAAGCCGAATTAATTTTAAAAGTGTTGAGCTATCTTGAGATATTGAAATGTATCAGTGGCAGCGTCCCCTATGGTGTCTAAAAGTGTTGGGGGATTTCAGGGTGTGAAATTTGGGGAATTTTGAACATTTATATCACAAGATACTGAAATGCTAGATTTTTTTATTTGAACATTACAAACTAGGTGGTGCTACTCCACTAATGAATCACAAATAGCTAGGTTAATATGCCTCCTACAGGCCAACTAGCCATAAAAATGACAATTTTAGGCAAAATCATTTTCTATTTTACCCATTACCTACACACACCCAAACACACACCCCAAGACACAAATTATATTCCATTTCAGAGATGTTGGGTTACAACCACAAGTTTCATATGGATTGGTGAAGTATAAAAAAATACCAAAATTAGTGAAGGAAAAAAGCAGAAGAAAAAAACCAAATGACTACCAGCACTGTGTATATCACAAACAGATTTCACAGAAATGAAGTGGATATTTACCAAATGTCTTGCAAATTCAGGATCTGGTTAACATCTCTGAAGTGCATGAAATACCTACAAAAATGTAAAAAAGGGAATTGTTTATTTAGCATAAAAATGAATAACCTAATTTTAGACGTAGTATGTTCATTAAAATTCAGAGATTAAGTTGACACAATATAGCAGTCAATTTAAATGAATGTTTGAATTTTAATGAATTTTTAAATTAGTTTTTTAAATCAATTTTGTACAGTGTACAGGACTTATGAATGTATGAAAAATTGCAAACAATACTGAAGGCTATGTAGATGGACACTGTTCATTTTCCATGCTGATTGGCCAGTGCCAAGCCTATCAACTGCCTGCTGAAACCAGACCAGGTTACAGAGATACTGTTACTGTTATAATGCCCCCAACACGGGGCATTATAACAGTAACAGTAACAGAATCCTTGCATCTCCAAGAATCATTTACCTTAAAGATATGCATATGTACATACATACATACATACATTTATGGCATTTGGCAGACACCCTTATTACATTTACGGCATTTATGGCATTTATCCAGAGTGACTTACATTTATCTCATTTATACGGTTGAGCAGTTGAGGGTTAAGGGCCTTGCTCAAGGGCCCAACAGTGGTAGCTTGGTGGTGCTGGGGCATGAACCCCCAACCTTCTATTCAACAACCCAACACCTTAACCATTGAGCCACCCCTACCCCTATACATACATACTCTGAATAGGCAGAAATGTTTAAATGTATGGGCGACATGGTGGCTCAGTGGGTAGCACTATCGCCTCACAGCAAGATGGTCCCGGGTTCGATCCCCAGGTGGGGAGGTCTGGGTCCTTTCTGTGTGGAGTCTGCATGTCCTCCCTGTGTCCACATGGGTTTACTCCTGGTACTCCGGTTTCCTCCCACAGTCCAAAGACATGCACGTTAGGTTGATTGGTGTCTTTAAAGTGGCCCTAGTGTGTGAGTGTGTGCACGAGTGTGTGTGCCCTATGATGGATTGGCGCCCTGTCTAGGGTTGTTTCTGCCTTGTGCCCTATGTGGCCAGCTAGGCACTGGCTCCCCCGTGGCCCTGAAAAGGAATAAGCGGCCAAGAAGATGATGTTTAAAGGTATGATCTCATCGCCTGGCATCCTTGCAATCATATTCAGGCCTGTCACACGTGTATGATTTTGATCATTCATTATCCCTGTACATTTACTCTGAGGCAACATCTGAAAATGGATTTTGCCAATTTTTGTGAAGATTCACTAAAATGTGTAGGAGGGGAAAAAATAAAAACACATTCCTCATATCATGCAAATAAACCCAAATCTAAAGTGGTTAGTCCTTAATGGTTCTTTCTTTGTTCTGAGCCAAGGAATAAGGTGGAAAGAAATTATATGAATGATAAATAAATGATATGGTCTCTACATGTCTGTAGTATGCCATATTTTTCAAATGTTTTCAGAGTAAATTCCAGGACAAAAGGCACAGGATATTGTGTTGTATTTTCATGTGGTCTGTTTTGTGATTTTGTTTGTTGTTTCTTCAATTAATGCAATCCAGTAATAATGCAAGAATTCTCCTTTCAATCTAAGCATATACACAGACAAAGCCATTATTCCCTAAAGTCTGTCTGGAAAAGAGATCCTGATGGGTCCCTGAGTCTTCCCTTTTTAGAGAAAGGTATACGGTGAAGTCTACTGTTCTAATTTCAAATTTTACTAAATCAGATATGAGCTCAATAAGTAATCATGCCATATAAATTGGAGGGCGGTAATATAATAGATTAAAAAGCCCAAAGAATCTTAATTAATCTGTTAGTGATTATTAGCAAACAGAATGAAAAATACAAACCCCATTTCCAGAAAAGTTGGGACATTTTCTAAAAATGCAATAAAACCTAAAAACTGTAATTTTTTTAATTGCTTGAACTTTTGTTCTACTGATAAAAGTACAAAAGAAACATTTTCTGTGTTTTCACTTAAAAACCTAACTGTATTTTATAAATATAAAAAATAGAATCAATAGAATTAATAGAATGTGATGCCTGCAACACACACAAAATAGTTGGGACAGAGACAAAATAAGACTGAAAAGGTTATACAAGTAACACTGTTCTGAAAGGTTCCATAATGAGCAGTTTAACTGGTAATAGGTGAGGTCATCAAGACTGAGTATTAAAGGAGCATCCACCAAAGGCTTAGTCTTTACAAGCAAAGATGGGTCATGGTTCAACACTTTGTGCCAAACTTCATGAGAGAGTCAGTCAGTTCAGACACAATGTTTCTCAGTGTAAGATTGCAAAGAATTTAGGTCTTTCACCATCTACAGTTCATAATATATGAAAAGGTTGAGGGGGTCAGGGGAAATCTGCTGAATGTGTGTGACCTTCGAGCCATAAAGGCGGTATTTTTGAGAAGCCATCATGCTACTGTGAAGGACATTGTATTATGCAAAGAGGAAGCCATATATTAAGTTTGTGCAGAAATGCTGGCGTGTTCTCTGGAGCCCGAAATCATCTGAGATGGACAGTGGAAACGTGTTCAGTGGTTAGACGAACATTGGATTCTACATGCCAAACATGAAAACCTTCCAGACTGTTACCAGTCCAAAAAACAGCATCTGTGATGGCATGGGGGTGCATCAGTGCCCACAGCATGGGTGATCTGCATATATGTGAAGGTACCATTGATGAGGAGGCTTATAGCAGTATTTTGGAGAGACATATGCTGCTATCAAGACAATATCCTTTCCCAGGAACTCCAAGCCAATTTCAGCAGGACAATAACCAGGCCTCTTTGTGTACCTGCCTGCAGTTCAGCTCGAAGTCCTATTGAAAATGTATGGTGCATCACGAAGAGGAGAATCAGACCACAGTGACCACGAACTGTTGAGCAGCTCAAGTCTTGTACACAGCAAGAATGGGCAAAAATTGTACATATAAAACTATAACAATTAGTATCTTAATTTTAAAATGATTAAAAAGTATAATTAAAAGAAAAGGTGATGTGACCCAGCAGTAAACATGCCCCAGTCCCAACTTTTTTTGAGTGTGTTACAAGCATCAAGTTGTAAATTCGTTTATAAGTAACAAATAGAATTAAGTTTGTCATTGAAAACAGGGAAAATCTTTTCTTTGTTCTTTTTTAAAACTTTAAGTGATTGAACAAATTACAGAGTTGTTTTTATTGTACAGTTTTTATTGCATTTTAGTAAGTGACCCAACTTTTCCCCAAAAATGCCATTCAGGGAAATTATAACATTTAAACAATTGTCTAGAGTGTTGTGAATGTTTTAGTAAAATTAAAATTCATTCATTCCAATTATCCAATTAACTGTATGTTTAAAATATAGACATAAATATAGACAATAGACAAATATCTGTCTTGAATTTGCCCTTTTCTAGGATGATAGATAAACGGTCTTAAAAGCTAAGAATTCAATTACTCTTAACGTGAGGACTTGTAAAGGTTATTTAGGTTTGAACCCAAGTAAGCATGAAGGCACAAAATGTTATGATGGTCCTATCCATCCATGGATTGAAAGACAGGCAGACAGAAAGGTGGTGATGGGGCTGGAAATAAGATGATTAAGTAAGAACTTGTGTGATTCTTTAAATCGGGTTCTGAGCGGTGCAACGGAAAAGTGTTCCATGTATGGTCAGGAGATAGCGAGTTTGAATACTGCAAGAGAGCAAAGATTTTGACATGCTCTCAGGGTGGGAGGGAAGGCACTCTCTCTTGCCTGTGAATCATAGTGACACTAAACAGTTGAGAAATTAATGTATCTGGGAGTGTGTATACTGAGAGGATAACATTTCAGTTGGCTGTGTTTGAGAATATACAGTGACTACCTGTCAGTGGTAGCTCAGTGGTTAAGACAAGGGACTACTTATCAGAAGATCATGAGTTCAAATCCTAGCATCACTAATCTACCACTGTTGGGCAGTTGAGCAAGGCCCTCAACCCTCAACTGCTCAGTTGTAGAAATGAGATAAATGTAAGTCACTCTGGATAAGGGTGTCTGGCAAATGCCATAAATCTAAATCTAAATCTAAATCTACAGTGACTACCTTCACGTCTCTAGGAGATAGTTTAGGAGTTATACGTTCTGCATGTGACTATATGATTCATACTAATTGCCAACTTAAATGAGCCAGCAGAAATAATGATTCTCCCTTATTGTTTTGTTCCAAGAGGGACACCATGATCCACTAGTCTCTATATTATCTTCACCATCATCTCAGAAAAAGATGAACACAAAAGGGAATGTCAGTCCAGTGAAACAAAAACTGTTTAAATCATTTTCTGACTCGAAATAAATCCTATGAATAATTGATTCAGCTCTTGAGATGAACAAAGTCAAGCCATGGGGATCATTGCCATAAATTATGGAGCACAATGTTCGCACTGCCTTCGATGCACTGGAAGGAAAATAAGCAAAGACAGAACTGAATGCCTCGAAATCTGAGCAGGCGTTGCACTGTAGCACAGGCACAGATTTACAAAGATTAACAGCTTGTATTCACTTGTGTTATCCTTGTTCTTTGACTGTTGGAATGCTTTGTAGGAATGTTTTAGGGTTTGTGTTGAAAGGTTTGTACTTACTTATACCCGGGGTGTGTAGTAAAGTAAGCATTTGATTAATGTATCAGCATTTCAGTTTATTAGCACTCAGTCATTCTCCATTAGATGATTGGGAATTATGGGATTTGTGTGGTCTTCGTGTTTGAGTTTTATCATGGTGAATCTCGTATCCTCAATATATTGGATGCTGTTCAGTGGGAGGCTGGAATGCAGACGTGAGCTTGAGCATGCGATAAGGTGAACACATTTATTTAACTGCTTGTCAATAGAGGAACACGGACACCCCAAGGAGGTCTGCATTAATCTCTAGTGTGAAATCAATAATGGAATTACATCTCTGCTGACATCCCATAGTGACAATCAAGTGAAATTAGCACAGCATTAACATGCATGTTTGGTGCCTGCATGACCACCTGTGTGTTAGTTAGTCTCTTATAGATGTGCCATCAATGTGAAAGCAATAATATACTGTATATACATAACTATATTTCATTTCTTTATTTTATTTAGCTTTATGGAAGCAAGAAAATCACACTGAGATTAAGAATCTCTTTAACAGGAGTGTCCTGGCCAAGATGGGCAGCAACACATGGATTCCACAAGACAAAAACACATTACAGACATAAAACATTCATTCATTCATTCATTTTCTTGACCGCTTATTCCTTTTCAGGGTCACGGGAGCCGGCAGCATAGGGCACAAGGCAGGAACAACCCTAGACAGGGCGCCAATCCATTGTAAGGCACAAACATGCACACATTCACATTCACACACTAGGGCCACTTTAGAGACACCAATCAACCTAACGTGCATGTCTTTGGACTGTGGGAGGAAACCGGAGTACCCGGAGTAAACCCACACGGACATGGGGAGGACATGCAGACTCCACACAGAAAGGACCTAGACCACCCCACCCGGGTATAGACATAAAACAAGAAATCACAATTCAGTAACACAACAATCAATCATTAAAACCTACTTAGAATGTTTGAATGAACGTTTTTAAAATAATTACGTCACAAAGGTTCCTGAAGTTTTAAGTCTCTCTCTAACAAATTCCAATCAAACAGAGCAGCATAATTAAAGCTGTTTTTTTCTAATTCAGTACATACAGTGGGGATCTTAACATACATAACATACAGAACAGTGCAAAAGTATTAGGTACCCTATTGTTCTGGGCAGCTTGGAGAATCTTCCAACTCTTCTGGAGACGTTGACTGTCACAATTACTTCTTTTTTTTTGCATGGAAAACCCAGCAGACTTCATTATGCTTATGTAATATTTAATTTTTTGTTGGAAAATTATTATATATTTATATATATTTTTGTACTGACTCAATAATGCAGAACTAAAAAAAAAACATCAATAACAATACAGTGCCTAAGACTTTTGCAGAGTATTGTATAATGCAATATAAAATGTGACTATATCTACATATATTCAAACGTGAATAAGTACTGCATTTGCTAATATGGTACTGAACTCATTGGCACTGAACTTGCATCACTATATTCACTCATACGTACACACATTTCTTTACCTGATGGTTTCCATCTATTGTATTAGGATCTTATTTCTTTAATAGCACCCAAGAAAATCTCATTTGCACTCAGTGAGGTATGTAGGAGTTATTATTCTATTTGCTTTTTATTAAGGCAAAGCAATTATACAAACCCAGTTATTCCCACCACACAGGTATTTAGTGAGGATCCATTGCTTTCAGCAGAACCAAGGCTGTTTTTTTGTTTTTGAATTGCCTAACAGTATCCAATAGATGACACCTACACAAAACGCTGACATGTATGTGTTGGATAAAGTAAACAATGTCAATCCATGAGCCGTTGCCATGCAATACCTGATTACCTCAGAGATGCAATGTCTCTTCATGCAGTGCAATTGCACGGTGTTTCTCTAAAGACAACAGCAAGCTCTGTCTCCATACAGGATTGAGTTAAAGGACAGGTGAACGAGGACAGTGCTCTGATTTCAGTGAAGAGCGATTCTGCCATCATGCAATGATGACTGCATATCTCAATGGAAATGACTCAAACGTCTATTGAAGTCTGAATACCTCATCACTTATAGGCCTTTGATGAAAGAATATTTTCAGATTTATTCTTTTCTGTAGAGATTCATCAGCATGTATAGCACAAGAGATTAGAATACTAATAACCTCTGCACAATAGGTCCAATGTTAACTATACGTTTATAGATTAAAAAACTCAATTTTAATTACGTTTTGAAGGCTAGATCTTCACTGATTTTAAAAATGGGTCTACTATTTATCACAAGTGCTAATGACTGACACCTGGGTTGAACTCTTCTGTCTAAACTGTGGTTTGGGCATTTTCTCTGTTATTTTAAAATTCTCCCACACACAAACCCTGAATAAACTTCACAGTCTTTTTTATTTTCATTGTAGATAAGTTATAAATGATTATCATGCCAAAATAAATATTAATTCAGAGAAGGAAGGCCAAGTTAAGCTGTACTTGTGGCCACAGATACCTTGCTTTTGTTCAGTCACTGCCTTCTTCAGTTGACACTTGGCAGTTGACAATAGAGACCATCTTTAAGCCATCCATGTCTAGAAGAAATAATCAAATGGTAACAAACAGTTACAGCATTTCAGACTCTATTTGCTAGAGAGAGCCAGAGAAACCACATCAGTAGTCTGTGAGACTTCACCATGTCTCTAGCAGCTGTGGCCTGATAATCTCAGGGACAAGGCCTTTGGGGCAGAGATGAGTGAAGGATGGGCTTGGTGGAGAAGATAGACCTTCATCCTGGCTTTTATTCAAGCTAGCCTTCAGGTTATTTCTGCAACAGCTGTCAAAAGCCACTATGTTTTCTTAATACCCTCCAACAGAGTAACTCTAATTCTAATATTAATAATCACGTTTCATACAGCCCATATTAAAAAATTTAATCTATTTGATCTAATGATCTAATACTACAGCAGTAATAAATTAGTTTGAAAATAGAAAATGAGGCAGAATTAGGTTAGGTTAGATTCTCAGAGAAGAAATTTATGTTCTGCACAAATGAGCTGCCTACATTTATAAACACATAAACATACAGAGATAATTTATGAACATTACACATTTCACAAGCTTACAGCCTCAAGGCATCTGAACTGTACAAGTGAATTTACTCACAGTTACCCTCAGCCCTTCAGAAATGTTATCTCCTGCATAGACACTGAAGTACCAGTAAAACTGCCTATGTAAAATGCACAGCAATGCCACCTATGCACTTTGGTTGTGTCCGTCTCATCTACGGAAGCTTCTAGAGCTGCTTGCTCCATGAGAATAGCAAGTTATCACCATTTTGCAATTTTCAAAGTGGTTTAATAGTTTGTGAGATGAGATTTATTTTTGAGGAACAGCAAAGTTTGGATTTTCATATAGCTTTTCAAGGATGTACCATGACTACAAGAATTCTGGCCAAACCTCAAACTTATGACAGCAGCATGGTTTTAAAAAGACAGGCATGCAACACTGCCTCAAGTAACATCAGAATTCAATGCTGGGGCCTCAACAAACATCAGTGCGAGGACTGTGCAAAGTTATATCCAAAATCCAGTGGGGGACCTACCAAGTATTAACTGCAGAAATTATCCATAGATAATACTAATAGCCAAAGGTAAAAAGAATAGAAACTTTATAAACAGAAAACATCACATTTGAGTCATAATTAAATTTTGTCAATTATCTTTAAGTTAGTGGG
>JANCOA010000049.1:8641407-8654588 GCA_024363135.1 Leptodoras oyakawai
GCCCCACCCGGGGATCGAACCCGGGTCCTTCTTGCTGTGAGGCGACAGCGCTATCCACTGCACCACCGTGCCGCCCTCTACTGTAATTACTTTATCTTAAATGCATGATTTGATGCTGTAATTTAACTTGTAAGCCTCCAGCCTCCTTTTTCTTGGAATTGGGTAGTCCTTCTGCTACTCGCCTACACACTCATCAGTGGGGCTTACCAGCTGAACAGACTGCACATTACTGCTAATGGCGGTAACAGGCAACATGATGATATCACCTCAATAAAAGCAGCCCAAGATTTATAGGGAATAAATGCAAGTGAGTTCCAAGTCCTCCAAGACTCACATATGATTAACAGATATTTAATATATTGGATATTTTTCATAAGAGAAACATTACATACACCCCTGAATCATGCAGATGCTGTGCACTCAGAAACACCAATAAAACTTTATTGTCAGTCTATGCTGATTAACTGAAGCCCTTAAACCACTTGCATAGTAAAAGATTTATGAATATCACAATTACTTAATTTGGATATCACACCAGAAAAATGGTATTTTTTATTTGTCCTTCCAAAACAGTAACAACATAGCAAGTCTAATTAATAATTTTATTTCAAAATTACATTCATAAATAAAGACATAAGTCCAACCAGGACTTATGTATACATTTTTATTTAGCTTGCTTTTAATTTATTTTCACAGCTAGCTTTATATAAAGTGTCAAAAATTTCCTGTGCATCCATGTTACTGCATCCAATGCTCCGGAGCATTCAGACACTGGAAATGTAGTTATTCGCAATGCACTGGAGCATATACAAAACACACAGCAACACCACCTATTCACTGTATATAAAGCTATACAAAGCTATATACATCTATGGAATCTTCTAGAGCTGTTTCCACCCCTAGAGGGGTGGCTCAAAGGCTAAGGTGTTGGGTTATTGAATAGAAGGTTGGGGGTTCAAGCCCCAGCACCACCAAGCTGCCACTGTTGGCCTTGAGCAAGGCCCTTAACCCTCAACTGCTCAGTTGTATAAATGAGATAAATGTACATCACTCTGGATAAGGGTGTCTGCCAAATGCCATAAATGTAAATGTAGAACGGCATGTTATCGTGATTTTGTGATTTGAAGCTCGTGTGATGGGTCATCAATTTCAGAGGTAGAAGCAAAGTTTGGATTTTCACATATGAGCATTTCAAGGGTGTAATGTGACTATGAGAATTCAGGCAAAACCTGAAACTTAGGACAACAGCGTGGGTGTGAAAAGACATGTAAAACTGCCTCAAGTAACACTGGGATTCAATGCTGGGGCCCCAACAAACATCAGCATGAGGACTCTGCAACGTTCCCTCCAATGTCCCATGGGGGACCTACCAAGTATTAACTGGGACTAAGTATTAGGTTTTACTGGTACTTCAGTGTATATCAGGAGTTTTTGTAGCCACAGCTACATTTCAGCTTGCCTTTTTTGTAAATCATGAGCTGAACCACAGCAACTATTGTGCATTCTAAAACAATGCAAGTCACGTGTCACCATCCACTTATTCACACAATACTTTGGACAGGGTCACCTGATAGTCCTTCTGTCCTCAAGCATTTGCAGTCCTTTTAATGGCCAAAAAGACATGTTTTTTTTATGATATCTTTCAAATGGACCACCTAAAGATCATGCATGCAAAAATTTCACACCAATAGAAGCCATGCTTCGTACTGAGCTGGTAATGGTTTGATATGAAAATAGTATAACACCTGTATAACTTGGCCTTCGAAGCCCATTAAATGACTCATTGCTCTATTTTAGTTCAGAGAAAGTAATTTTTGACATTTTTAAACATACTGGACTGTGATGTATCTTCTAATGAGGGTACTATTAAAAAAGCACACCTCTGTAAAATATTTCTGCAATGAATTTAACATGTCATGTCAATGCTGGAATCTGGAAAACTCATTTCCCAGAACACAGGACAGCCTACAATTCCCATTCCTCACAAAGTCTAGTATAGTCACACCACACACACACACACACACACACACACACACACACACACACACACACACACACTTGGCACTTAGCAAAGTATATGCTCTGGGATCTCATCTAGTTGTTACTAAGCCATTGTTCATTGTTTGGTTTTTGACATGGTTCTGGTTTCCTTGTTTTTGCTTTGCCTGTTCTAGTCCATGTTGTCTGACCGTTGTCTGAACTGTGATCATGATTTCGGATCTCGTTTTGGAATTGTTCACTAAGATTTATAAAAGTCTCTCAAAGGTGGGGAGTTTGCAACTTGGACTTAGGTCACATTTCAGTTGCACACACAGGGACTTAAGCCTCATCCTCAAAAGACTTGATACTTGGAGATTCTGGAGATTCATGGACAATATTCTTTTTTTTATTAAAAAAATGTCTAATGAGCTGAATGTCATTCCCTTATTTCTCATCCCGTGTAACTTTACAACTGTGCATCACCACAGAAGAGACTTGAGTATTGACTTGTGCTCTGTTTTAAAGACGTAAGACCTGAATAGCAAAAAAAAAAAAAAAAAAAAAAGAGTCAGCATCTCTGCACAGCATCTCTGCCTCACTTTGCCTGGCAATTTCAAACCTGTTCTGCTGGACTTACTTACATGATATACTGTACAGTCTGAACTCTAGATAAAAGATGGCTTTATGCAAGTTCACACCACTCGATTACTGGTTGACAGCCTTACAGGTTTCCTGGACTGCCCATACCACTAATTTCAGAGTCATTAACCCTTTGGTGTGAACATTCAAATGAAATGTCAAGGTTTCTCTGAATATTAGGTTAACAGGAACGTGCTACTGGAGCCAAAATCCATGTTCTGTCTGAGCATCTGACAAGCATTGGTTGTGCATTATTAAAAACAACTGCAAGTTTGATTGGCCCCAACACCCAATTTTAAGATTTCAGCTGTACCCTCGATCCAAAACAATTCTGTAAAATGAAAGCTTTTGTGGTATTGGGCATAAGAGGAGGAAAAAGCACTATTGGTTCTGCTCACATCTTTTGTTAATTAGATATAGAAAACCAAACCCTGTTGTCCTGTGGTCTGACCTTGCTCTGCTGCTATAGATTTTAAAGCAGCTCTCACAACAGTGATACAAGTGACTAGCAGACAAACAGCATAAACCTCAGTGAGGAGAAATGAGGTTATAATGTATAGATATACTGTATAGATGAAGATGATAAGCATATATTGATTCTGCAGCAGTAATCACTGTAAGGAAGAGGGCGACATGGACATATTGTGCTCCCAAATTAAAGTGCAAGCCAATTTCTTCACTGGTGAGGGCAAGGAATAAAAATTTTATGTTGCACACTTCAAACACAAATTGAGAAGAGGTGAAGAGAAATGGAGGGAGGGGGGCAGGGAGGAGGGAAGAGAAGAAAAACACAATAGAAAAGCTGTGCAATCTTGTGAAAATTTAATGTGGGTGCCTCCTCTGTGGCTGTGAGCGAAGACAGAATGTCAGCGTAAGTCATTTCATTGTCTAGTCTTCTGAGATTTCACCTTCTTTCTTCACGACATGTAAAGGTCTCATCAAACCCATTCATAGAGATACTGTTAGACAAATATAAGAGCTTGGCACAGACACACTGCTTCCCTACAGAAACAGAGTACAAACACATTTCTGACTTAATTTAACTGATACATTTACCAAATGACAGTTAGAAGCCTGCCCTCTTCTCAATGGTGTAATTGCAGTACAGTGTAAGAGACAAAGCCAGCACCAAACACTGGTTCATTAAGCAGGAAAGAGAAAGGGACTGAGCTGAAGGCTTGAAGGCACAATCTATTCCTCCTTACTGAGGCTTGAAGACACCACAGCAGTTCCTTGAAGTAAATAAGACAAAGTAACCATGATAACATTCACCTGCTTGTATTTGTCTATAGGGTTTGAGATTGATACTTTACTTGAGGACTATAAATGCAGCAAACACACTTGATAGTAAGCACGATGGCAAAAGTGATACATTGCGATTACAGATGATTGTTTTGATTCATGGGTAAAAGATAAGGCAGGGCCCTTGCAACACAAAAAATACATTAATTCAAGAGCTGTAGAAATAGAAAGGAGAGCAGTGCGGGTACCTCTATAAAAGATAAACTAGGTAATTGCCTAGAGCAGCACTAGAGAAAGGACAGACAATGCACCAAAATCTGATCACAGTCATTTTACTAAGCTCTCTGTGTGCACTCTGGAAAGTCTCAGAATGATGAGGAATTTATCAGAAAGGCTTAGGCTGCCCTGAGCATCTTAGGCTGCTGTGGTTATATTTTAAGTGCATAATGAACATACGATAAGTTATTTTTCTAATGCTCTGTGTGTGTGTGGGCCATGTTTTCATATCTTTGTGGGGACCAAATTGTTGGATAGGGATATATGATATTTTTGACCTTGTGGGGACATTTGGCTGGTCCCCTTAAGGAAAATTGGTTTTCAACATTTACATTCATGGCATTTTTTCAGATACCCTTATCCGCAACTGACATTTTTAAATCTTGCTTACACAACTGAACAGTTGAGGGTTAAGGGCCTTGCTCAGGGACCCAGCAGAAGCAGCTTGGCTGTGGTGGGAGTGAACGAAAAACCGCCTACCTTCTAGCCAACATAAAGAGTGATGAAAGTGGGAACACACCTACTCAAAATTCAGCTTTGTTTAAAGCGGTCATTACTTTTTGAACAAGAAACCACTACACAGCATTATACTGTATCTTTAAAACTGTATTAACAGCTTTGATTAAAGCAGTAAGATGTGAGTAATTTTGATACCGGATATTGGTAAAGTCTATGACTGGTTGGTTACAATGTTGGTTAAATAGTCTCCTCTTGATGACAAAAATGTTTTGCCTGCATTTAGGGATAAAATATGCCAGACTTTCTAATGAAAACAAGTGGCCTAGTTTTGAGTGTGTTTATGCTGGGTGAATATGGTTGTATTACTTGACGTTGATTGCATCATCAGAAGTGCTTTACTACTAGAGCCACACAAACATAAAAAAAAAATCTCAACCCTGCACGTGAACTCAGCATTGTGTACATAGGCTTTTGAACACTTCACAGCATGACAAGTGCCTTGTCAGTGTCTCATCACCTCTACACACAGCATCCTCTGTGCTGTTCCCCTGGAGACAAAGCGAAACATGGATCCTCTGTGTGAAGGAAAGGACGACATTTCTACCTCTCAGATTGATGAGCGGCTGTCCAGCTGACAGGAAAGAGTCTAGTGAGCAGCTCCAGAGTGCATAGTTTAACCATGTGGAAGTCATGAGTCTCTCTAAATCAGCTCATAAAAGTGTCTAGTAGCAATGCACTTAAAGGAGCAGTCATCTTCTGGCCTTCTCATGGGTTAACTCCAATCACAGCCAAACTGCCGGGATGCAGAGAAAGTGCTGTCTTGAAATGCAGCTCTCATTATGAAGGCCACTCTTATATTGCCCTGGAGTTTTGAAGCCATATTTGTGTTGGTGTTTTTTGCAATAAGGGGAGTTTATGAGTGTAGCCTAGTTTTATGGCAAATAAAGTCTCGGTGTGGCACATGCATTTCACATTACTTCCACAAAGTTGGCAATACTATATGGTGTGAAATGTGCTATAAAGAGCATCCCAACAGTTCTAGACTGCACAAATCTATCTGAGTCAGTAAAAAAAAAAATCAACATTTACTGTATGCATTATGTTTCCTTTGGAGGAAGTATAACACAGTAACACACAGACCATTTAAACATCTTTAGATTTTACGTTTTGTCTTGTTACGTTGACATTTTAAGCATTTATTTTTTACATAGAAGCAAAATTATCCACCTGTAGAACAAGATCATTTAAAGCTTGAGCTGACTGAAAGTGTTTACAAATAAGCAACAATTTCTTTTTAGTAAAAACTCATAATGAGAAACATTAGATAAATTGAAAGATATTTTTGCAGTGTAGGATATAGTTAATATCACACAAGATTTCCTATAAATGAAAACATCTCAAATGAAATCAACAGTCAAATTAGTGAGAACTTGGCAGGGAAATAAATCCATTCTTTCTGTTTCAAGATGCACATATACATTGTATCCTATGAGATTACCTTCAGGAATGGCTTTCTATATGTCATCACTCATGGGAGTCAGTAACAGCAACTTTGTCCGCCTACACCGAGCAGCAGACAAGAAGGTTAAGGAGCTGTCTTAATTGCCTTAATGTGCTCAGGAAGGAGGGTAGGGATGCAGGGAGATGAAGGAGGCAAATACTTTTTCTTGAGCAGCGTAATGGCTGCCATTATGATGCTGCACACCATGGCCATCCATCAAGCCAGATGCAGGGACGCCAGAGGGAAGATCAGCAGCCGCTGTAATGCAGAGGGTGTCCTCTCCACACTGAAATGTTTCCCCTCGATTCACCCCATCAGCTCACAGCAGGAATGACACAGTTCCTCTTTTGATGGATGCATGTCAACAGATCAAAGGCAATGGCCTCTGTGTAAAACAACTAGGAGCTTATAGATAGGCAGGTGTTGAAAAATGCAAAAATGCTGTAAACTAAGAATCCTTTCAAACTTACAAATAATTGTTTATTATCAATTTACAATATGCAAAGTGAGTGAACAAAAGCAAAAGAATCTAAATTCTTTTATTATTTGTGGAATATTGTGGATTATTTCTTTGTTGTAACAATGCTTCTTGGCAAAAAATCTTATACCATTGGAAAGCCTGTTCATTTCCCTTTTAAATGGTTCCACATTTGTAAGGAACATGTATATGTGAGATGAGCAGTAGAGCTGAGAATATGGGTTGCGCCCATGAAAAATGTGCCAAATCTTCTTTGCCATTGCCAAACAGCTTATTTTGCTGTTGATATTGTTTTGGGCTTCTGGCACCCCCAAGTGCAACCAATCTCCCCCAAGTGCAACCAATCTCCGGTCTCATCAAGTTGCCAGGAGGCCTACCATGACTGCCCTTCACCATCAGGCGCATTTGCGCTGCTGTCAGCAACACATGCACTGGAACCTGAAAATGTAGAGGAACGCTATGTTCAGTCCAGATTCTGCCTATGGCAGTTGGATCTTAAGGTCAAAGTGAGGTCTCAATTCAGAGAGATATTGAGATGAAATTCTACAACCAGTGGCAATCCCATATCTCCACAGTCTGGGACCGAACTTTATCCTCCAAGATGACAATGCAATGCTCGCCCCCACAGAGCAGGATTTATCAGAGACTACCTCCAGAATTTGGGAGTGGAGAAGAGGGAATGGCCTGCCAGCAGTCCTGACCTCAACCCCATTAAACACTTGTGGGATCAGCTTGGGCTTGCTGTTCGTGCCAGAGTGACCAACACAACTTTGGCTGTCTTGCGACAAATGCTGGTTGAAGAATGGGACGCCATCCCACAGCAGTGTGTGACCAGGCTGCTGACTAGCATGAGGAGGAGGTGCCATGCTGTTGTGGCTGTGTATGGTTCTTCCACACACTACTGAGGCTCAATCATTCAATCCACCAAACAACAAACAATCAATGGCAGAATAAGCTGTTTGGCATTGGCAGAGAGGATTTGGCAAATTTTTCATTGGTGCAACCCAAATTCTAAGCTCTAACGCTCATAAATGCACGTTCCTTACAAATGTGGCACTATTTAAAGGGCAATTAACAGGCTTTCCAATGGTAAAATATTCATTGCCAAGACGTATAGTTACAACAAAGAAATAATCTATCAACCAAATTTCCTTACTTTTTGTGTTTATCCGTTTATAACTTATTATATTGTGGATTTTCAAATTGTGATGAAATTTAAAACCCGTTTCCCCAATGTCAACCTGAAACAGAATGTTGAACTACATATGCAATGCCTAAGACACCAAGAGTCACCAGATACAGGATACAAGATTCTCCTGCTGTGGATGAACCCACATGGACAGCGGAAAGATCACCACGAGGTACGGTATTAGTCAGTGCAAAAAAGTCATGCTTGAACCAAGTAGTCCTCCTGGTGGGGAACTTATACACAAATGGCTATAGATGAGGATCTCTGCCACATATGCTAATGAAATTTAGCATACAAGTTGGGCACATGATTCTGTGGAACCCATCCAAAAGTCATTAACCTATAGCGAGCACTATAAAATCCAAAAATCTGGGTCTTCGGTTTTGACCAGTCCATTAAGAGCACCTCCATCAACTGAGAAATACAGCTGCCATCAGCCAATTTAATTCTAACAGCCATTTGGGAGACTTAACATAGCCCAATCCTCATGAACTTTGATAGGTACAGTCCCTCAAAAAAGTGAGTACACCCCTCACATTTAGCAAATATTTTATTATATCTTTTCATGGGACAACTCTATAGAAATGAAACTTGGATATAACTTAGAGTAGTCAGTGTCCAGATTGTATAGCAGAATAGATTTACTGTCTTCTGAAAATAACTCACACAGCCATTAATGTCCACATGGCTGGCAACAAAAGTGAAATGTCCAAATTGTGCCCATAGTGTCAATATTTTGTGCGACGACCATTATTATCTAGCACTGCATTAACCCTCTTGGGCATGGAATTCACCAGAGCTGCACAAGTTGCTAATGGAATCCTCTTCCACTCCTCCATGATGACATCATGGAGCTGGACACCTTGCACTCCTCCACCTTGTTAGACACCTTGCACTCCTCCACCTTCCTTTTGAGGAGGCCCCACGGGTGCTCAATTGGGTTTAGGTCTGGAGACATACTTGTCCAGTCCATCACCTTTACCTTCAGCTTCCTCAGCAAAGCAGTTTGTGGTCGTTATCACATTGGAAAAAAGGGAGGGGATCACGCTCTGCTTCAAAATGTCAGAGTACATGTTGGAATTCGTGTTTCCCTCAATGAACCACAGCTCCCCAGTGCCAGCAGCACTCATGCAGACCCAGACCATGATGCTACCACCACCATTCTTGACTGTGGGCAAGACACAGTTCTCTTGGTACTCCTCACCAGGGAGTGGCCACACATGCTGGCCATCTGAGCCAAACAAGTTTACCTTGGTCTCATCAGACCACAAGACATGGTGCCAGTAATTCATGCTCTTGGTATGCTCATCTTCAGCAAACTATTTGTGGGCTTTGTTGGGTGTTGGCTTCAGAAGAGGCTTTCTTCTGGAATAATGGCCATGCAGATGGATGGAGTGTGCGGTGTATGGTCTGAGCACTGACAGGCTGACCTCCCACTTCTTCAACCTCTGCAGCAATGCTGGCAACCTCTGGATATGAGGCCGAACACGTGGACTCAACTTCTTTGGTCGACCTTGGCGAGGCCTGTTCCAAGTGTAACCTGTTCTGGGAAACTGCTGTATGACATGAGCCACCGTGCTCTAGCTCAGTTTCAGGATGCTAGCAATCTTCTTATAGCCTAGGCCATCATTGTGGACAGCAACAATTCTATTTTTCACATCCTCAGAGAACTCTTTGCCATGAGGTGTTGAATGTCCAGCGGCTAGTATGAGAGAATTATACCCAAAGCACCAAATTTAACAGACACATGACACCAGGGAGGGACAACAACACAGTTGGACACAATTTGGACATGTTCACTGTAAAGTGTACTCACTTGTGTTGCCAGCTATTTGGACATTAATGGCTCTGTGTTGAGTTATTTTCAGAAGACAGTAAATCCATACTGCTATGGAAGCTGTACACTGACTACTCCAAGTTACATCCAAGGTTCATTTCTATAGTGTTGTCCCATGAACAGATATAATAAAATATTTAATTTAATTTATTTATAACATATTTTTATTAGCCTGTTTAATAGCCTGTAAAATGTCAAAATCAACCAACGTCAAGGTGGCATTATTCATAAAAACCAGGAACAACTCCTTCTGTCTTTACCTTGTGCACAAATCTTTATATCTTATTATACAGAGCACCAAACCTGACAATTTTGCAAAAACATGTGCATTATAAAAGTGGATAGTTTTTGTGCACTTTATAAAAGTTAGAAAAATGCTAACCCTGAACTACTGACTAGGTTTTCAACACATATTCTCAAACCTGGTATTAAAATAATCTGTAGAGTCTCAAAGTAAAGAATTATCTATAAAAATGTTGGGTTTTTTGCATCTTTTGGCTGGAGAACATCAATCAATCTGTGCAGTACTGGGTGTCTTTGTAACTGAAACTTGAACAACCAATAGAACTCCTCTCCCCTACTTAGGCAAGTAAAATGACATTGATTTGGGAGACTTAACATAGCCCAGTCGTCATGAAATTTGTTAGGTGTGCATATTCTTTAATATCCTGTAAATTTCACATCAATCAATCTCAAGATGCCACTACTCATAAAAAAAACAAAACAAGAATAACTCCTTCTGTTTTTACCTTGTGCAAATTTGTTCTCCACATATTCTCAATCCTGGTATTAGAATAATCTTTGGAGTCTGAGAGTAAATAAATGTCTAAAAAAATGTTGAGTATTTTGCATCTTTTGGCTAGAATACAATCAGTCAATCAGTGCAATACTGGGTGTCTTTTTGACTGCTTCTACAACTTTATTGTGTATTTTCAAATTGTGATGAAATGTAAAACCATTTCCCCAAAGTCAACTTGAAACAGAAACAGAAGACCTTGTATCACAAGTGGAGCGACCTGTTAGTGATTGACTTTGGAACAAAACAGCCATGGTTTGAATCCGCCAGCTGTTTAAGTGGGGAAAGTTAAACATCAAAAATGTCCTCATTTAAGTCTTCTTACAGGTTTAAAATTGGATGAAGTTTGCAAAACTGAAAGTGTTGCTATGAAGCCCATGGTGCTCAAATGTGCCATGTTGTGCTTGGCCCCCTGGCATTGCCGCTTGCGGGTATATTTCTTATTATATTCCTTATAGTTTCACTCCCACTCATTTGGTGCATGAATGCACAGCTCAATACAACACAGGAGCTTGGAGGCTACATCCTGACTCACTTGCATGTATCTGAAGGGAGTTTGGCTTGCTGTTAAATTGTGTAAACTAACACATAAGGGGAACAGTACAGACAGCAACAACTACAGAGAAGTGAATGTCAAATATTAGAGCATGAAGATTGCAAGAATGTAGACAGAAGATAAGGAACAACA
Source organism: Leptodoras oyakawai (assembly GCA_024363135.1). Taxonomy (NCBI): domain Eukaryota; kingdom Metazoa; phylum Chordata; class Actinopteri; order Siluriformes; family Doradidae; genus Leptodoras; species Leptodoras oyakawai. The sequence continues at coordinate 8,652,493 of JANCOA010000049.1, forward strand.
CAATACAAGGCAATAAAGTATAAAGAATATATACAAAAGGAAAAGGTAATACAATTTATATGTATCGTTTACATTTATGGCATTTAGCAGATGCTCTTATCCAGAATGAGTTGCAAGAGTGCTTAGTAATTAACTTGGAATATTCAAAGCTAAAGCTGATAGACCTGAATTCAAGCTACTTTGGGCTATGATACTGCTAGAATTTAGCCATATACTATGTAATAAAAATTAAAAATAAAACAAGTCCAAAACCCAAGTACTCCTAAACTACATAAAACCAATGAAGAACAAGAGATAGCTAATACAATAAATGCTGTAATAGCTTTGAGTTAGTGCTCATTCAAGTGTTCTCAAATGAGTTTTGGTCTTCAGTTGGTGTTTGAAGACAGCAAGCAACTCCACTGTTCTGACACTCAGGGGGAGTTCATTCTACCACCTTGGTTCCAAGATAGAGAAAAGTCTGGATGCCTTCCTCCCATGTGTCCTGGATGACAGGTCAAGCCATACCTGAGGCAGGAAGGGCTCTGGGTATGTATCAGGCGTTGACCATTGCTATCAGGTAGGGAGGGGCTGGACTGTTTTTATCTTTGTAGGCCAGCATCAGAGTTTTATATCTGATGCAAGCCACTACATGAAGCCAGTGAAAGGTGTGCAGCAAGGGAGTGGCCTCCCTTGAGAGAAATGGTCAAATTCTCTGAATGTTGTAAAGGAGAAATCTGCATGAGCATGTCTGGTTAGCAACATGAGCTGTGAAATAGAGCTGATCATCTACAACTACTCCAAGGCTAAATGCTTCTGAAGATGGAGTGATCATTGTGTTCTCAAAGGAAATTGAGAGATCACAATGAAGACCTGCAGCTCTCAGGATGTAAAGCAGCTCTGTCTTGCTTGGATTAAGCTTGAGGTGGTGGGCTGCCATCCATGTCTGCTAGACATGCTGAGAGGAAAAGAAAGGATGAGCTGAGTATAATCGGCATAACAATGGTAGGAAAAGCCATGTGAAGAGATGACATCTCCCAGTGAGTGAGTGTATAGTGAAAATAGAAAATAGTAGAGGACCCAGCACTGAGCTTTGTGGGACACCAGTGGAGATTTTGCATGGAGTGGATATTGAGTCACTCCATGTTACCTGGTAGGAGCATCATTCCTTGAACCACTTCCATGCAGAACCAGTGATGCCAAGTTTAGAAAGGATGAAGAGAAGGATATCATGGTTGATTGTGTCAGAGACAGAGGAGAGGGTAAGAAGAATCAGGACTGATGACAACCCTGGTGACTGCGCGGCATGGAGCTTCTCTGTCACTGCAATGAGTGCAGTTTTAGTGGCCAGTTTGAAGCCAGACTGGTTTGGGTCCTGGCTCTGGGAGAGAATTGTTCAATGTTCATTTTCAAGAATTTTTTAGAGGAAAGACAGGAGGGATCCATCAGGGATCAGGAGGGTCTATAGTTGCTGATGTTGGTGCTGTCAAGACTGGGTTTCTTTATGATGGGTATCACTCTAGCAACCTTGAATGTAACAAGGACTTGTGTAAAAGGTCACAATAAAAACATTAAGGTTATTTAGGACTTTCTTATCCAATCCAGACACAAGTGTGCTAAAAGGTTCAGAGTGAGCCAGAAACTAGTAGATTGTCAGTGATGGAACAATGATGGCTGTGTTTAAGTAATAAAAGCCAAGCTATTTTGATCTGACTGAGCAGTTCAATCTTTAGAGAATGTATAATGGGTTTTTTGTTGTTTTGTTGGGAGGTTGTTTTTTTTTTTTTTTTGCTTGTTTGTTTTTTGCTTTTGGATTGTAGAAGCACAAGCTGGATGCTATGTTTCACACCAAATGACCATCTGAAAAATGCATTCTAATATATTTATTTACTTTTGCTGTGGTATGACACAAAGTATTTTTATGTTTATTTATAAGTCAGTCATTTCTGTACCGCTTATTCCCAGTTACGGGGTCACGGGGGAGCCAATGCCCAGCCGGCAACTCTGAGCGCAAGGGCAGGGACCAACCCTAGACAGGGCGCTAATCCATCGTAGGGCTCACACACACACATTCACACTCGCATTCACACACTAAGGGCCAATTTTCCCATCACCAA
>JANCOA010000049.1:8654688-8665239 GCA_024363135.1 Leptodoras oyakawai
CGCCCCACCCGGGGATCGAACCCGGGTCCTTCTTGCTGTGAGGCAACAGCGCTATCCACTGCGCCACCGTGCCGCCCACTGCCACAGTACTCTAATGTAATTAGATGGTTTTAGACAGCATCAATAAATTGTACGATGTGCAACTCAAGTATGAAAGTGAAAGTACAAGAATGATTCAGAAAAAGAAAATTGTCTATCTTCAGTGGAATAATACACAAATTACTATTTTAGCTTCATAGTGAGGATTCTAGGGAGTGGGAGGTGACTTCTGGGTTTGTAACAGTGATGCCATGTGTGTTCCCATCATGCAGCGCAGGCTGGACATGGGCTGTTTGTCACCTACCCTCCACAAACTGAGTGTGGATAACCCTCCATGCAGTAGCATGCAGTTCAAGCTCTTAGTAGCTTCCTTAAGTCTCAGTTCTGCTGTGCTCTGTTGCTGGTTCTGTTACATGTGGTTCAGTAAATGGTTATGTTGCTCTTAAAGCCAGCTATTGTGTCTGAGAATATCTTCCTGCAAACACCCCTCACTACTGAAGTCATAGTAGTTTTGTATGCATCATGAAGCATACAATTTCTCCAGCTGGCTAGAAGGGGTTTTGCAAGTATTCTTACATATATGATGAACATCGTTGACATTCAGCTTGAGAAACTCCTACAGAGATGGACTATAAAATGACACCATTGAGAGTGTAGTGAAAAAATTGGAAGTGCAGGAGCAGCACAAAGAAGAACACAGACATGTTGAGCCATTGCTCTATACTGATGTTTCAAAAAGCTATCAAAGCTATCATTTCCGCAAACATCAAATAAATAAGCCTTTAATTTGTTTAGCTACATTTATTTGGCTACCAGCTGCTCTGGTGAGAAACAGGATTAACCAATCACCAATCATAAGCCTACATTTTTCTGATTCTGTTTGAAAGCTAGCTAGCTAGACTCTGAGATCAGGGATATCAAGGTGAAAGTGGATGAAGTGTTGGGAGGCTACTGTAGGAGTAGACAAAATGTTTTTTTTTTTGGCACTATTATTAGTTTGGCAAGACGGCCAGTGGTTGATTAATTATTACATTTATGCCATCACCACTCATACTATCTTTGGCATCCATCACAACAAACATGAGCGTGTTGCACTGTTCAATATAATTGTACAGATCACACAGTAATTTTATTCTATATATTTCCTCATCCCAACTGAAATTAATTCCTGGCCTCAAATCATACCCTGATGTATTTATTACCCTGATTGTAAATGAGTGTCCCTTTTCACCCAGGAACCAAAGAATGTGAGAAAAGCTCTAAGCTCTAAGGCTAACAACATTTTTATGTTAGCTAGTTAGCTGATCATAACTCCAATGATACATGAGCTGATAGCTAGCTGTCATAATACAAACTGTATAATAATTAGTATACTGTATAATAAGAATTGATCTCAATTAACTCTTAATTAACTAAAATTAACTCTTAATTAAAATTGTAACACAGATAAAAATTTGTTCAATTATGCAAACCAGCAGCAAAATGTTGAAATTAATGTGATGAAACATCTATGAACGTTGGGTGATGAATTTAAACTTTTTAATGTATGTTTTGGTTGTCTATTCTCATGAACTTCGCATACACAGTGCTCTGATCTCTCGTGTTCCATATTAGTATCTTCTAGCTTGTTATCAAGGAACATTGGAGAACAAAGAAGTTGTAGCACTTTTTTTGTTGCTATATTTTCGCATCAGTATGTCACAGAAGGTGACGCAGCCTCATAACACAATTAATAATAATAAAAACACAAACTACTTCTCTTCCATTGTGGGGGCGGGTCTCTGAGGTAAAATGGAATCAGCCAATCACGTAGCAGCAGCATAACAGAACCTCTGGCAAAGTGATATACCTGATATACCCATGTTATCTACACACTGTACAGTTCCCTTTAAATGAAAAAAAATGAAAAGACATCATCTTTAATATTTCACTTTTATCACTTTTATAAGTTAAGTGAATTATTAGGCACCATTCAACATTTCTCTTAAAATAGACCAGTGATAAACGGTAGCAACATTTTCAATGGCCCTACGATGCCTACCTGCAGTTACAACACAAATCAAAATGTGTGAAACAACCAAGATGAACACATGATTAAAAATGTAATCATGCGACAGCTCTAATAATGATAAAAACACTCTGCTACTCCGGCTGCTCTTTCATCTGCCTTCTCATTCTCTCACTCTGCATGACAGACTGGAATGGGTGGAAGCACTGGCTTGCTTCTGTCAAAACATTGGTGCTTTTCTCTTCTCCCTTTCCCCCATCTTTCCATTTCCTCCTTTGAATATCATGCTGTTACAATATGCTTCCCAACTATTCTTCCCAATCATTTTTCTTTACCATCCACCCTTTGCTCTAGGTCACTTCATTTAAGAGCCAGACACTCTTCTGACGCTCTTTCCAGTCAAGGAGATGCTACTCATTCTGCTTGGTGACTTCAACCTCCCCTCAAGGAAGCTGCAGTCATACTATTTTCTTCCACTTCTATCCTTGTTTGACCTCACCTTCAACCAATCTCCCCCAACACACAGAGCAGGTAATGTCTTGGACTTAGTCTTCACCAGACCAGCCTCACTGATGGATCTCAAAGTAACTCCACTGCACATTGTGCAGATCATCACTTTCTATCATTCACTCTTTCTCTCCCTCCTTACCCTCTCATCCCTATTGCTGCACACACCACCACCACACATCGCAACCTATACACGATCTTGACCTCATGTCTTGCCTCTTCCATCACCACTGCTCTTCTATCCCATGACACTTTTCCTTCTCTCCCTGGACACTACTACAGATACTTTCCTCTCTTCCCTCTCTTCATCCATTGACCTCTTATTGCCCTCTCTCTTTTTTTGCCACCTGCTCCTTGGCTGACAGAAGTCTTGCATAACAACCATGAAGAACTAAGAATGGCTGAGAGGCGCTGGAGGAAATCAAGGTTCATAGCTGACCTTCACTCCTACCAATCTCTCCTTGCCATGTTCTCTAAGGAAGTAAATGCTGCAAAGTTGTCCTTCTACATAAATAAGCTGGAGGCATTGTCACCAGATCCACACAAGCTTTTCAGCATCTTCTCTTCCCTCGTCAACCCTCCCCTTCTCCTTTACCTACCTCTCTCACTGCTGAGGATTCTGTTTACATCTTTGAGGAGAATTCCAACAAGATCCACCACTCCTTTTCCCCAGCTCCTGTGACCACCACACCCCCTCACACCCCCTCTCCCATGTCTCTAACCTGCTTCACTCCTTTCTCAATTTAGAAGGTTCTTCAGCTGCTGAGATCCAGCAATCCTACTACATGTGCTCTGGATCCCATCCCATCCACACTGCTCCAGACAATCTCCCAAGAGCTCCTCCTTCATCTCTTGGATCATGAACAGCTACTTATCATCAGGACTTTAGGTACCATCTTCATTGAAGTGTGCTAGGGTGGTGCCCATCCTAAAGAAGCCCAGTCTTGACAGCACCAACATCAGCAACTACAGACCGGTATCCCTCCTCTCTTTCCTCTCAAAAACTATTGAAAGTGTCCACAATCAGCTGTCTCTCGTTCTCTCCCAGAACCAACTTCAGGAACCAAAACAGTCTGGCTTCAAACCACTGCATTCTACTGAAACTGCACTTGTGCCGCAAGCTCAGCTTATTACGAACAACATTTCCCAAGATGCAATTGCAAGGAATGTAAGGATTTTATCATCTACAGTCCAAAGATTCAGAGAATCTGGAGAAATCTCTGCAAGTAAGCGGCAAGGCCGAAAACCAACATTGAATGCCCATGACCTTCGATCCCCCAGGCAGCACTGCATTAAAAACCAACATCATTCTGTAACGGATATTATCACATGGGCTCAGGAACAATTCAGAAAACCATTGTTAGTGAACACAGTTCATCACTCCATCTACAAGTGCAAGTTAAAACTCTACCATGCAAAGCAAAAGCCATTTATCAACAACACCCAGAAACCCCACCGGCTTCTCTGGGCCCAAGCTCATCTGAGATGGACTGACGCAATGTGGAAAAGTGTCCTGTGGTCTGACGAGTCCACATTTCAAATTGTTTTTGGAAATCATGGACGTCCTGTCCTCCAGGCCAAAGAGAAAAAGGATTGTCTGAATTGTTATCAGCGCAAACTTCAAAAGCCAGCATCTGATGATATTACTAACCACAAATGAGTAACTATTACATTAATAAAAAGCAGCTGTAGGCATAGTACATGCAATAAAGGAGTTACATTTAAAAAACTAATTTACATTAAAAACCAATGCTTCTTCTTAATTTGTTTAAGGAGGTTTATTACTAATTTTGTAAGTACTTAAACATTACGTTATTTATCAAACACTTCTTAACCACACAGATTGCAAGAAATCGGCAACAAAGCAAGAAACTAAGTGATTTCCAATGCTAGGAAACAAGCAGATTATATTTGTGTGTGGGTTTTGTGTGTGTGTGTGTGTGTGTGTGTGTGTGTGTGTGTGTACATGTCACGCATGCACAGGCATGCACGCTCTCTCCCACATAAGCACATTTAAGGGCATGTCATGCCCATATGACTGCTTAAAACTGAACAGAAATCACCATCTGTAAAGGCTATCATGTGATCAAAGCTGCTAATGAGGAACAAAGTAAATTCTGTAACTGGTGCTTCATGGATTACTGAACCACCAAAGCTGCACTGACTAACCATCTTCATCATCCATATTATATTCAGACCTTTAAACACACCACATTAAAGCTTGCAATTCTCCTAAACCCACAATTCCCTTGTCTGTGATAAGGTGCATAGAGCTGACTGCTGAAAGAATGATGATAAATCCGAAGTGACTTCAACTGTCAAGAGAAGGACACTCAGCCATGCAGTGGTGACAAAGTGGCAGCAGAAATACTTTTTACATAAAATGTATTTGCTTTTGTCCTTGCATAATGATACAAGGAGCATGGAATGTCATGAGTGAAAACCTCAGGCATGAGTGTGAATTAAGCAGAATCAATGATTTCTACATTTCACCCTTAAGAAGCGGAATGCAAATGTACCTTGCCTTGCAGTGTTGCTTCAGGGCATTACTGAAGTTTGCCATGAAGGGTTGTGGAGGAGAATCACTTTGATTTAATAGCTTGGATAAACAAGTAAAGAAAAAAAAAAGTTCAATGCTATTGAGTTCAATGAACAAGTAGGAAATCAGGTGTCAGATCAGGATAAGAGGGCACATGGTAAAAGTGACAGAAGAGGAGGTGCTAACTGAACACTTCTTCTTGCCCTTGATGCTCTCCTCCAGGGGTACACTTAGAAATTTAGTGCAGTACTGAGCTTAAACATGCTCACTTTCTTTTACTCTCTCACCACTTTCTCACCCCTGCCAGTGATGACTATAAACAAATAGTAGCAGTGCTTCAAATACTCAGCATGTGTGTGTTTGGCTCCAACACAAGAGAGAGAGGAAGATGGAGAGTGACTGAGTGAGAGAGTAAGAGTGGCACAAGCAAATAGAGAGAATAAAGGAATCTGGCTCTCAGGAGAACTCATACAGTACATGACTTGCCTTGGGTAAGGGACAGAACCTTGAGTTGATGGCATATATAAAACACAAATATTTGATAGCACATTTTATAATACAGATTATTCTTTTACAGATTTATTCTTAAATGGCGCTACACACCTCAACGCCTTAATCCCTAAATAAACATCCCAAAAATTATAAAAAAAAGACTTAAGATGAAGGTAGAAGAAGAAAAAACCCTGAGAGGAACCAAGCTGAACCAAGCTCAGGCAGCAGCATGAATCAGATTATCAGATTATTAGTTATTCAGATAGTGTGGTACAGAGGTGCCTGATTTGTTTACTGTGAAGGGAAACAAGTTATCTGGATGTAAAAATACATTTCATTAAAACGGAGCATGTTTTAGAGAAAGTTACACTGTTTGCAATCAGTGTAGATATATAACTGATTGCAGCTGATAGCTTGTGTGGGTTGCATCCTCCTCTGCTGATAACAGTTGCAACAACGCACATTGTTAAGAGTTAAGTGCACTTGCCTCAAACTGAACTTAAAAATAAGCAAATGTTTCATTCCCTAGTGATATTATACGCTTTAAGGACAGCCACTTTCTGTATGCAAATGAGCCAAACTGCTGTTTACTTTATTTAAATAAGGGTATTTAAAATATCCTTATACCCATGGCAGGTCCATGCGCACCAAATTGGGTGGCCCTGGTCTAGTAATTCTAGCTGATGGCTTTCTAGCTAATCTATAAAGAGTTAAACATAATGGCACTGTACGCACTATACTCTGATAGATAGATCACTTTACTCTGTGATTAAACAGTACTAAACCTGACCTTTCCTTGTTACTTGGGTGGTACCCAAATGTACATATATATTTTGTACCTTTAAAGATTATCTTGTGGAACTTTGCATATAGTGTACCTACAATTGCTTTAAGAGATCATTTTGATTCATTGATACACTGAATTACCAGGAAAACTGCCTAGGCAAAATCCATAGGCACTCATGCATGTCATTGGTCGTGTCCGCCAGTGTGTATGTAAAGCCGCAGACATCTATGGAAGCTTTTACAGCTGTTTCTGCCATGCCATTCTGGAGAATGGCAAATTATCACGATTTTTCCGATTTTAACACAGTTTAATAATTGGAGCTTGTGAGAAGGGTCATAGCATTTCAGAGGTAGAAGTGAACTTTCACGTATGAGCATTTCAAGGGTGTGCCATGACTACAAGAATTCTGGCAAAACCTTGAACTTACGACAGCAGCGTGGCCGTAAAAAGACTTTGGGTGAATGTTACCAGCACTGGCTGGCAAAAAAAACAAACATTGGAATTCAATCTGAGGCGGGGAGCCAATGTCCTGATGTATGTTGGTCTGTACAATGGACAACATTGCATTTCCCTCCATTTTCCTTAGTTTTGACATAATGCTGTAAAAGGTCCATGGGTCAAGAGAAATAAAAACAAATGGCGCCCATTCGCAAATGTAATTCTCAAGCCATGGGTGGAGATGCTCCGGCGGAGGGGTCGTATCATTCCAGTCATTTCGCTTGTGTGTAATAAGTGATACAGACTCTGAACAGAGTGATTAATCCCAATGTTTTCTGAAATAGGCAGCATATAAAGAATGTTTTCATGTCTCAAACTTTGTGTGTTGGTTGGCACTGTATGGGTACAAACCGTAAAAAAAGGAATTTTTCATAATATGTGCCCTTTAAAATGGAAAATGAATGTGATTCCTCTGTATGGGTGTGGAGAACACAGTATGTTATTAGAATGAGATGGAAGCAAGATGAAATGCATGACTGCATTCTCTTATCAAAACAGCAGTTTAATGGTTTAAAATGGTGAATATAACCAAAATCAAAGAAAATAACCACTTATGATATGTCTTACAAGTGCACAGTTTTTCCAGTCCATTCAGAGCTATTGCATTTATACGTTACCATTATTATTATTATTATTAACATTAACAAAGTCCATCTGACAAATGTTACACTCCATCCATGCACAAGCCAGGAATGGTATTGATTGGGAGTAAATTTAGCAAGCAGTAATTTCATGTATTGCCATTGCGTTATTGAGTACATGTATATTTAATATGAGAGTGTGTATCCCTGTGTAGGTGGTAAGTATAGGTGAAAATTGAGCTAGGAGTCTGTGTGTGTGTGTGTGTGTGTGTGTGTGTGTGTGTGTGTGTGTGTGTGTGTGTGTTTGAGATTGGGTGTGTTCATCCCCTGCAACTGCCTACACTCAAACTATAATGGTGCACTATTTCTGGCCACCTCCTTTGACTCCACAGCCATGTTTTATTCACAGTAGCTTTTTCATTTCCCTCATTCCTTCCTTTGCATTCTTTCCTTCCTTTTTTGCACCCTACCTGCAGCATTTCATTCTCTCTGTTTCTCACTGTCTCTTCACTAATACACAACCAATTTATTTCTCTCCATCTCATTTGTCTCTCTCCCTTGTGCTCCCGTCTTACTGATACACATGTACTCGCTGTCTCACTAGTCCCTCTGTCTTTCATATACACTAAACCCCGCTGTGCATACACCACCCACGCAGTCAGAGTAACACTGCTGGCTATTGCACTCCCACTCTCCCCCCTGTCTCCTCTACAGAGCCTGGAGTCAGGGATCAAAAGGCTTTTGTATACTCTGAGAGTTAAATATCAGGCCCACCTGTGAGTGAGTCATGGAGCCAAGCCACACAAATTCTGTCCAACGTGGCTGTTGTGCTGCTTTGTCTCTTCACACACACATTCACAGACATTCAGGCTGTCACAGTCCGTTAAAAATTGCAGTGACTCTACCACAAAATGAATATGCTGATTTCATTTCATTTATCTTCAGCAAGCATTTCATCCTGGTCAGGGTCACAGCGGATCTGGCATGTATTCTGGTAACACTGGGCAGGAGGCAGGGACGGGATGCCAATCCAGTGCCAACCCAATACATCCACACACACAAACACGGTACTGTACATTGTTGCTGGGGACTGAAATGGGCAGGTAGGAAGTGATGGATCTTTTTTCCCTAAGTGTTTTCCACTTCAGCAGGTATCTGGGACGTCGCAGACTCTGCCATTATGAAGCCTCCGGTCCATACTTCCCTCATTGTAATCACTAAAGGACTCCTGAAGCCTTCTATAATCAAATAATGAGGGATGGTAAAACAATGTCCACACACTTTCCTGTAAAATCAGTTCGATTCAGTCTAAATTGCAGATTTGAGTGGGTTTTTATATGCTCTTTCAGGTCGAGATTTGACTTTTCAGTCTCGAATGACTAATTGTATTGAGCAATATTGTTTGGTTAAATACTGCAATCCCACTTGTAAAACAAACCATTTTCAAGATAATAAACCAGTGTAAGTAACTTTTTGAAACACCTTCTTTTAAGAGCTCATAAGCAGTATTAAGATATTGAGAACCAGGATTGAACCCTTGACAGATTTTCTCATGTCCATGACCTCCAGACATCTCCACGCACATGCACGGAGGAGCGAGCGGCTCTCAGCGTAACTGCAACATCCTTTTACGGTGACATGCAGCACTCCTCTCTCTGCCACACTTACGGTGCTACATGCTAAATAAGCACTCTGGGTGACATTGATTCATCCCGAATGCCCCAAAGCCCCATCGTAAGCACAGCTGATGTACCAATTCATCAAATAAAATTATACTTGACACTTTGACTGAGCTTGAAACCAAATGACTAGGAAATGCAAAGACATGCATTAATTAGCACCAGATTAGCAAACAAAACATGGAAATGAATACTGGCACAAGAGACATTAATTAATACAAATAGAACAGAGCAAAAAAAACAAACAATTTAAGCAATGAAGTGCAGATCTACTTAATACTTACATACGTATTATTATTATATCTCTAGCAACTATAATGGCAAGGCAAAGATGGTTTACACCCTGAAAAAACTAACATACTTAATAGTATGCTGTAACAAATTCCTGTGTCACTATGGGTAAAGATATACACATAAACTGCAACTCTGAGAAATGAAGGAATGTTGCCTCATTATTCACTTGAGTTAATTTGATAGAAACTGAAATATTAAAGATGATTGATGTCATTAAGTAATTATCAGGGACAGAATAACAGTATAACAATAGTTTACAATGAGGATTCGAAAAATCAAGTAAAGGAAATAAAAAATAATATCAAAATTAAAATAATATATTTAAAAAAGTACATAGGAGTTTGCGTGTTATGCGGATGTAACATACAAAAAAAATAATGTCGCATACAAACATCTAGCAATCTTTCGCACTGTTTATGACAGAGTAATGATAATAAGTTAGGAGATCTAACACTGAACACGAGAGATCAGAGCTCGAGTTCAAAGTTCATGAGAAGAGACAACAATTTTAAAGCACATTAAAAAATTCTTCATCCACATGTCCTAGATGTTTCAACACATTTATTTCAAAAGTGCCTACAGCACACAAAATTAGTCTGAACAGTGTTGTTTGATTCATCATGCTAAGTACAGCCGGGTGCTGTGATCAAAGCGCAACCCCCGATGCTGTCAGCTCTTGGTGACATTGCGGCGTCTTCCAAATAGAGCTGTTTTAGTTCGCTATGAAGAGCTCTTGGGATTCTGTACCCTGTGCAGTATGTAGGGAGCAGGGATATAGTTCAGGGACCCTTGCGATCAGAATGCAGCCTAAAATGAGTAATGTAAACCATTTCAAAATGTTCGATCAAAAGGGCGATCATTTTTTTAATCACGGTTAATTCTTTAACGCATTAGCGTGGTCGTTAACACATTAATTTGGCAGCACTACAAGAAAATTATACTTAAGTATAGTTATGAAGTAAGAGTACATGAGTATTTTCCACCCTTATAAGCAAGTCAATAAAAATGAGTATTGGATTCTAATAACACATATATGTATACAATGTAACAATATATACAGGGGTTAGACAATGAAACTGAAACACCTGTCATTTTAGACCACAATAATTTATTAGTATGGTGTAGGG
>JANCOA010000049.1:8682448-8693830 GCA_024363135.1 Leptodoras oyakawai
TTCGATTAATTAATTACAAAGCTTCTAATTAATTAGATAATTGTTTTTTAATCGAGTCCACCCCTAATATAGAGTATATAATATAATGTGTATGACTCAATAAAGAACTAACAAGGGTGGGATATTTAAGGCTGACTCTTCATATTATATTAGTAGAAATAGATCTACCTACCTTCAAATATTTTTTTCTTTACTTTAAATAGGCAAATACTGTGAATTCCCTTATTTAAAGCCCTGATTGTTAGCTGATTGATGTAGTCTTTAGCTACCACTAATTAAAGTAGCTAACATCAAAAAAGTGTGTCTTATCACACACCACTTCTACATTACGCACAGCTATTGCTATAGAGTAAGAGCAAGTTATCATTAAACAAGGGTTTTTCATGCACTTATGGTTGTGCAGCTTCCTGAACATTATTCTCCATCCAAACGATTCCATGAATATTCTAAATATGCTTGGACTTTATGTGTGTGGGTGTCCGTGCTCATTCCCTCTCCAAAACTTGCAGATTAAAGAGTCACAACCATTGAGGACTACACTTAATTTGATGGTCCATCTGTGTAACAGCAGATGAGCAGGCTTTGGGTATATGAAGGCAAACTGTGTGTGAGTGGGTGTATTAGAGACAGAGTTCCAAAAAAGATTGTTTCTCATTACTCTCTCATGTATAGCCTAATTCCCTCTCTGCCTTGGGGAAATGGGGGGTAAAAAAAAAATGCTGACCCGCAGCCTGATACCAAGTCCCAATAGGCAGCTTGCAGTAAGAAATCATATACAGTTGAAAACAAGCACTATTTAAACTTGCAGACTCTTATTCTGTCAGGTTGCTAAGACACTCTTGAGTCTGTTTAGACTCAGTGCCAGGTGTGGCGTACTCTATCAGAAATTATACTGACTATTGTGGAAATATGTCAAGTAGCCACTGGCAACACATTCCCTCTCTGACTTCCTGTATCGAAAGAAAATACACCAACACGCCGAAACAAAGAACAAGAACTTCATATCATTTCAGGGGTGCATTCAAATTCAAATTCAGATAAACAAATTTAGAAATGGATGGCTTTAACACACTCAAAAAACTTGGGACAGAGTCAAAATAGGACTGAAAAGGTTCTACAAGTACCACTGGAAGGCTCCATAATTAGCAGTTTAACTGGTAACAGGTGAGGTCATCAAGACTCAGTATAAAAGGATCATCCACCAAAGGCTAATATTTGCAAACAAGGATGGGTCATGGTTACCACTTTGTGCCAAACGCTGTGAGAGTATTGTCAGTCAGTCAGTTCAAATACAATGTTTCTCAGCACAAGATTGCAAAGGTTTTAGGTTTTCCACCATACACAGTTCATAATATCAAGAAAAGTTCATGGAGTCAGGGGAAATGTAAAAGGCAAGGGTGGGAACTGCTGTTGAATGTGTGTGACCATCAAGAGTACTTGGAAGTACTTTGGAAAATCATTACCACTTAACACAGTCCACCTCTGCATCATGAAATGCAACTTGATACTGTGTTATGCAAAGAGGAAGCCATATATTAATTTTATACAGAAACACTGGCGAATTATCTGGCCCAAAAGTCAAGAGATGGCCCAAAGGACAGTGGAAATGAGTTCTGTGGTCAGACAAGTCCACATTTCAGTGTGCTTTTGGAAAAAACGGACATCGGATTCTATGTGCCAATGATGAAAAAGACCATCCAGGCTGTTACGAAAGAAAAGTACAAAAACCAGCATGTGTAGAATTACGTTCATCATTGAAAACACTGAAAATCTTTTCTTTTTCCTTTTGTCTGTTAAATAAAACTTCAATTGAATTAACAAATAACAGCTTTCAGTTTTTATTGCATTTTAAGAAAGAGAGAAATTTTTTCCAACTTTTCTGGAAATGGGGTTTGTACAGAGAACTACAGTTCATAAGAAGACATGTCTGTCTGAGATTACACTTCCAGACACTTATTACTATTCCAGTCCTATGAGATTTAGTTATCCTAATGAAGGCAGAATTGATTAGGAGATGGGGCACTCGACAGCGAGAACCTTCACTGTTCTCAATATCCCCATCTGTCTTTCTAGCCATTAAGGCTGACACAATACTGATACTAATGCAATCAAGTCAAGGAGAAACTGAGACAGTGGCTTATTATGATGAACCGCTGACACCCATCTCTATTCTACACTACTGATGGCCAGGGCCGAAATGAATAAATAACACAAATGAATAAAACTGAGTGCCAAACATAATAAAAGTGGTCTTGTGCCAACCTGAACATCATTCTCCATTGCTCATGTATGCCATGATTATTTCAAATCTAGAGTCTGCTTTAGGTTTTACTTAACAACCTTAGCACCTTTGTCAGCCTTGTCTCCTCTCTATGCAGCTGGATAATGATAAGACTAGATGAGGAATACATCCAGAATAGGCATGATTAAGTTGGTGTGTAATCCATCTGAGATTTTATCTGAGAGTCAGTGAGACTCGATACTTAATATCAATTCGCTGTCTCCTATGTCTTATAAGGTCATTTTCCCCCAAATATTCAGCATTTGTGAAACTAGAGATGTGCCACTGCTCAGTTAATCCAACAGGAAACTGTTGGCCTCAATCTTTTCATACGATTGTGTGTAAATGTTTTCATAGGCCACACTGAAATGAAAGGTAAGATTTACAAAAGTTTCAGTAATGCTGATTTTCATTGCATGCATAAATCCCACCCATTTGTGCGTTTTTAATATTTCATTCTATAGCCATTAATATGGAGTAGTAGTTCCCTCTTTGCTGGTATAATAACCTCCACTCTTCTGAGAAGTCTTTTCCACTACATTGACTCTGGCTAACCTCCAGCCACTACAACAGTCCTCATCCACATTTGCCTCCTTCTCTGTTGTGGTGTGGAACTGCGAGTCTGAAGGCAACAAGTTCATTTATGCTAACCGAATATCTTGTGAGCCACTGGCTTTCACTGTGACCTAGTTGGATCAAACTAGAAAACACTGCTACCCTGGCTGTGCTTTTCACTAACTACATATTTGGCCATACCTCCCATCTGTCCAGCAAGGAGCTGGGACAGTTTTTCTAATTTCCAGCAAAGGAAATTAAGTGTTGCCTCCACACGAATAAACCTCTTGTAAGTACCATGATGTTAAACTGGTAAACGTTCCTCTGGTTGTCATTTGCCACCCACCAAGACAGATTTTGTGGATGAGCTAGACACACTGTCTTCCTTTTCCCGAACATGACTATCAGATACTCAACCTAGCTGATATGGCAATCCATGCTCTGTGCCCTTCCTGTACCTGATATACTGATTTGACCGAAAACAGGTTTGCAGCTCTCCACCTCACAATGCCAGCAAAAGACCCTGACCCTGATCTCATTCAAAACGGTGCCCCTGACAACCAGGTGTCATTCCATTGCAATCTATGCAGCCTGTCTCCAACCTACATTTCCTCAGTGGTCACCTCTGTATTACAGCTTCTTAGAACGTTTTCCTCACTAGAGGTCAAAGATGCCAATGATTCTTTCTGTTCTACACTAAACTCATGTATGGATGGCCTGTGCCTTCTATCCACCAAACCCTCTTGCTGTAACCAACCTCACCCTTGGCTGACTGATACTATCTGAAAGCTGTATACCGATCTCAAAGCTGCTGAGAGAAAACAGTGTAAATCCAGTGACCCCGCTAATCTCAAGGTTCCGATTATACATGAACATGGATACATATCAACATGGATGGAGGAACACCATAACTAAACCAACTAAACCTCTGTGAGCCTGAACTCTTAGTCATCCTGGCCAGTCAGTCTATCCATCACATTATCAAAATGAAAATGGCATCTTCATCTCTCACCCCAACCAAGGATGCAAGAAACATGGATGTCATGATCGATGACCAGCTGTCCTTCTCTGATTATGTTGTGTCTTTCTCCTATTTGGCTGCTTACAGGAAATCAGGCCTTATCTGACTGCCTTATCAGTATGCCACCCAACTCTTGGTACAAGCCTTGGTTATGCTTTGCCTCGATTACTGCAATGCCATTCTAGCAGGTCATGTAGAGTAAAACCCTTACAGAGGGTCCAGAACTGGAAGTGAGCCTGGTTGTCAATTTCGAAATTAAAGAGCACAGGTCACACCTAGGCTCCTTGACCTCCACTGGCTACCCATGGTTGCCTGAATCAAATTCAAGTCACTAATGTTTACAGAGTGACTTCTGGGTCTGCATCCAATCTACCTGAACACAAGGAATGTCATCTGGCATTGTCACTCCTACAAACAAGGCAATCTCAGTGTAGACAGACATTATTTGTGGTTTCCCAGGGGTGGAAAACACAAAAATCTCTTGAAGACTCATCTCTTCTGAGAGCACCTCCTCTTCTAAAACTCCTAACACCATAACATGCTATTTACTGTGCACTTCTTTCCTTGCTCTTGTTGTTCCTATAAGTCACTTTGAATAAAAGCATCTGCCAAATGAGTACATGTAAATATAAATTTTGGCATCTGGCTGTGGAGACAGCCGATGCCGATTCAGCCCCAAGAGAATTAATGAACTCCTGTGGTGAGGTTGACATGAGGTCTGACATACAGTCAGCATTCTGATTCAACACAAAGGTGTTTACTGGGGTTCAGGTCAGGGCTCTGTGCAGGCCAGTCAAGTTCTTCCACACTATCCTTGGCATGGCACCATGTCTTCATGGAGCTCATTTTGTGCACAGGGGCATTTGCCATGAAACAGCTTTGGGTCCCTTAGCTCCAGTGAAGGGAAACTGTAATGCTACCTACAGCATACAAAGACATTACAGACAACTGTGTGTTTCCAAATTTGTGGCAACAGTTTGGGGAAGAACCATAACTGGGTGTCCACATACTTTCTGCCGAATGATATCAATAAATTTACTTTTGAAGGATTCAAACATTTTCCTAACTAACTGAATAATTTTCATGAATACCACCTTTACTGCCTAAATCCTCTGAATAAATTTGTTTGTATCCAGTTTGATAAATGAGGCTCAGTCTGAGATGGAACATGAACATTAAGTCAGAAAGGGGAGTATTTTCAGAAACTTTTCAGAGATGTTTCATTTTCATTTTTCGATTTCTGAATAAATTTGTTTGTATCCAGTTTGATAAATGAGGCTCAGTCTGAGATGGAACATGAACGTTAAGTCAGAAAGGGGAGTATTTTCAGAAACTTTTCAGAGATGTTTCATTTTCATTTTTCACTCTCTGGTCTGATTAGCAAACTAATCGCAGGGCTCCCCCATTTTTCTCCCTAATTTAGTCGTCTCTTCCGAAAGGGGGGGTGGGGCTATTTTCGCCCACGCCAGTCAGGGAGGGCGAAGCCATCTCATGCTTCCTCCAAAACACATGAGTCCTCTTATCAAACTGCTGCTCATGCAACATCCTGGAGCGGTCTAACACACTCATAGGAAAGTGCTCCTGCCCACCTTCTGTATGCATGAGCTCACAAATGCCTGTGACTGGATGGTGTCGCTCTGATTGACATGGGAGAGAGCATATGCCGCCCCTCCAATCCTGAGACCACGGCCAATCTTGCTCTCTGAGCTCTCAACTAAAGGCAGCTATAGCATCACCCGGATTCGAAATAGTGATATCCAGATGATAGGGTTAGAGACAGTGGCACTGACAAAGAGACAGGAAGCAGAGCTGGAGGTGGCTGAACTTAAGATGTTGAGGTTCTCTTTAGGAGTGACCAGGATGGACAGGATTAAGAATGAGATCATCAGAGGAACAACACAGGTTAGAAAACTGGGAGACAAAATGCGAGAGGGAAGCCTGAGATGGTTTGGACATGTGCAGAGGAGGGAGAGTGGATATATTGGTAGGAGGATGTTGGAGATGACGTTACCAGGAAAGAGATGGAGAGGAAGACCAAAGAGGAGATATAAGAATGTGGTAAAGGAAGATATGCAGGGAGCTGGGGTAAGAGTAGAAGATGTAGAGGACAAGGTGAGGTGGAAAAGACTGTGGCGACCCCTGATAAAGGGAAAAGCTGAAAGAAGAAGAAGAAGGGTGAACGCGTTGCCATTGCGCCACTCAGGAGCATGACAGGTTTCATTTTAAATAAAAGTCAATAATGAAAGCAGAATGGGCAGAGGAGTATGGGTTTAATCTCCCCACATCATTTTCAAAACATATGTCTTATCTGTTTAGATCCCGTGGCACTAACTTAAAATTCCGCTACGAAACAAAACATAATGGTAACTGCTGTCATAAAAGGTAACTGCTGTCACCATTCTGTCCATGCTAGTTGTTTATCTAGACTTTTGTAAGCACGTGATTTTGCTGGACCTTTACAAATGTTAATTGAATCCCACAGAACCATGTTAAACTCCTCTGAGTCACTACAGTGAGTCATGTAACATGTAATTATATGTGTCTGATGAAACCGGTGAATAGGGTGTTAGACATTGCAGTTCATGGGGAGCTGTTCGGATTAATCGACTGCAGAGTCACACTCTACATTCAGCTACATGCTGAATATGTTAGCACTTCTCCATTTGGTTCCTTTCTCAGGATGAAAGCAAAATTTTTATTGTTATGTAGGCCAACTGTACATTTTCCTATCATTGTTTGCCACCAAATAATTAAAGATAAGTACTCAATGGCTATTTGATTGAAAACAAAAGGTTGGTCTCTGACATAGGACTGTACATAATGGTTTGATAGGCAAATAAAGACCTTGGAATTACAAGAGCTAATGATTTTGGCAAAGATTAATTAATGTGTCAGTAATGTTACTGGCATGAGACTGCAGATATTTTAGAATTGCACAAAAATTGTGCTTGCAAGTACAAAAAAGGGCTTTAAACTTAAGACGGTATTTCCATATAGCTCAATATCTTAAAATGACAGAACTATTGGACAGAAGCCTGCATTGCTGAATCTTATGCTGTAGAATCTTACAATGTTGTAGTATCTTCATTGTTGAAGATTTTAAATCCTTATGGAAATTAGAACTATCATTGTCTCAAATGGTATTGCCCCAATATGGTATCAATATGGTATCAGTATATATGGTATATATATGAATATTCTATTCATGAATTGTATGTCAGCTGAAAATGCACTAAGAACAACAGGCATATGGCAATTCACACACACACTCCTTCACTCATGTTTGCTCACTCACACACACAAGCTTAGTGCCATGATAGCATTCATCTAGTGGAACAACATGGAGGTCATGAGTTCAGACACATCAGCGGTCTCTAAAGAAAAGGCCTGGCATTTTTCGCTGTCAAATAATTCAGCCCATTTCACCTTCCCTTATAATTAACTAAAACTTCAAGAGATTTCGTAAACCAACAGTACAAATGCAAGTCTGAAAGCTGCTTCTCAGGGAAGCTTTTATTTGTAATAAGTGCTTAGTGTGACACATTAACACAACATGCAAACGGGAAAGCATTGCCAAAAAAAATTGCCAGGAAAAAAAAATGCAAACAGCCCTGAATAATAAAAGAATAATTATAGTCTTACTCAAAAAATGATAGCTCCCTGTTCCATTATAGCAATTAAGCAATAGGGTGTTAACAAGCGATTGAGTGGATCTTGGTGAATGCTCCAAATAGCTCGCTGGGGCTTGATGCTTTTAAATGACACTCTCTGTCAAGTCGTATTAGTCTAATCAGATTGCTGAGCCTGTCGTGAGTGGTGCCATGACTCCACTAGCATAGCACGCCAACATGAATTATAACCAAGCTTTCACAAAGAATGTATCTGTGCAGCTATATAAGTGAGTCAACAAACAGAGACACATATGATGAGTTAGTACAGTTGATATAGATAAGAATAAACATAAGACAGAAGAGATAAATAATAATGAAGGTTGAGTTAGACAAATAATTGGGAACTGAAACTGTAAAATATTCATAACATCTAGCCCACACATTGTAAGTACTTATCCACACAACTGTCGTGATCAGGTGTGAAATATTTGACATTTCCACCACAGTTGTGCCAACAATTTCCAATAAGCACGATCAAGGGAGATAAGTCATATATAGTAAGAGATAATCCTACCATGCACGGCTCTGTAGGCACAGCCAAGACAGGCAGAGTTGGCCACATCGATGGTGTACACTGGAGCGTTGAACACATCAGACAGAACCTGTGTTATTGAAAAGAGGTCATGCTGATTATATTCCTGACACGATCCCAGTCACAAAAGTGGGTGGAATACTGATTTACATAGATAATGCCATCATGAATGTCATCTTATATTTCTTATACTATAACATGCAAGTGGAGTTATTGAGCATGCAGACATGTATGTACCATGCTTTATGTAAAACACAACTGTCCTTTGCAGTGCTTTATCACAGAATTTAACTCTATGGCACTGTAATTGGAGCAGTACAGTGATACCACATAGAGCCTCATAGTTTCCGGGTCCATGGTTTGATCCTGAGCTCAGAATACTTTTTCATATGTTCTCACCATGATCATGTCGGTTTCTTCCGGGTTCTCTAGTTTACTCCCACTTCCCAAAAACTTGCCAGGTGGATTTGGTACTGAAAAATCATTCCCGGTGATGGACTGGGGTTCTGGCCAGGACAAAGAGCTTACTAAAGATTAATGAATGAATGAATGAATGAAAGAAGGAAGAGTACTGTGCAACCCATGGCTCTGAAAGTGCTCTTTAACACACTGCTGTAACAACTGCAACAACTATGACAACTATATTCACTATGCCACAGTACGAGAAATTAATTTCAATTTAATTAAGCTTTAAAGGATAATAAAAGAATAACTGCAGAAGGAATTCTTTCGGGAGTGAGTGTGAGATTAAAAAACTTGTGCACAGCTCTCCATTTTATGCAAAATGTTAACAAAGTGTTTCTCTTTGAAGGAGAAATAAAACAGAATTTAATAAAGACTTTCCCAGCATAGTTCAGTGCAGTCGATTTTAGAATGGGCTCCTTTTCAGACACTACCGAGGCAAGAGATGACTTGCCTAAAAGACGCAGATGCTGCTGTAGATGTTACAACCTCCATCTATTATTAAGCTATAAGGGTTTTTCACATTCAATGATTTCATACACAAGTGCATTTTAAAAAATGGTATGTCATTACATATTACACCATGTTGCACTATGGGGGAAGCCATGAGCTTGTGGTTAAGGAATCAAGCTTGTGAATGGAAGGTCACGGGTTCAAACCCAAGACACAACTGAAGTGCCACTGAGCAAGGCACCTAACCCCCAACTGCTCCCTGGGTGAGCTGGATGAGGCTGCCCACCATCCCAGGCCAGTGTTCTCACCTCACTAGTGTCTTTGTGTATGTGTTTCACTGCATGGATGGGTTAAATGCGGAGGACAAATTCCTCTGTGTGCAAGCACAGTAGGGCAACACTTCAATATACTATTACACAGTGTCATATAATATATTGTTTGTCATTCATTGTTAAAAGTGTGGCCTAAAAAAAGCACTAAAGCTGGATGTGTTCTCTACTGCTTGAAAAAAACAGCCTAAAAATCTGAACAGCTGGAACATTTTTACTTTCACTAGAGAATATATGACTAGTTGTTGACCTTTAATTTACTGGTCGACTAGTAAAAAATTAGTGGTTTTGGAACTCCTTAAATCCTGGTTAGGGTCACAGTGGATTAATAACCTATGTGTACTATAAGACAGGGGCAGCACGGTGGCTCGGTGGGTATCACTGTGTCCTCACAGTGAGAAGGTCCTGGGTTCAGTCCCAGGCGGAGTGGCCTGGGTCCTTTCTGTGTGGAGTCTGCATGTCATCCCAGTGTCCACATGGGTTTACCCCGGTACTCCGTTTTACACCCACAGTCCAATGACAGGTGATGGGTATTGAAGGAACTGGAAATTGCGCATGACTGTGTTTGACATTGAGGTTGTACTGATGAAACATGTATCAATGTAACCTTGTTCCTTCCATGAATAGCCATCGATGACCTTGGATTCTGACCTCAAAGGGCAGCAGTCACATGGACTGTAGCCTGAGCACAGTCTTGAACCATAACACCACCATGTCTCCTGTATTCACATAATGGATATTGTATAATATAAATTCTAGTGTACACTCAGAGTTTAAAGATGCATATTTAGAAAATACAAGTGTTATTAAAGGTTACATTTTTGTGCTTGCAGTGAATCAGCTGAACTGTACAAGGATCATAGCACCACTGAGCTTCCATTGTTGAGTCCTTGAGCAAAGCTCTTAACCCCTACTGCCTAGTGGCTTTTTTCCCCAGAGTAATCGTGAATCACTCAGTCAGATCTATAATTGGGCTGTTTTCATTTTTTGCTTATTGCTCCGTGGGGTTCAGGAGAGATGATTGCCTTAAACAGCCTTATCTTATAATATACATGATTTTTTTTGGCATCTGATTTTCTGCCCCATTATAATCTGATTTTCATTGACATTTTACTGACATACCATTTCTAGAATGCAAATGCTGAAACACAATTTTTTGTTGGGTCTCTAGTGCACATGATGCAACAACACGCAATTGACCCCTTCCCCCCCCAAAAAAAAAAAAAAAAGAACACCAGAGCAGCCAACTTTCCTACTGATACAAGGGACTACAAAATGGATGTAATTACTAGATGGTTTATCCAGTACAAATGTAAACATCCTCAAATTAATTACATTTGTACACTTAAGTGCACAGGCCCTGCTTCAATTAAATTCCAAAACGATTTAGTATTGAGACTAAACAAAAACTGGCACCATGTTTACTTAATGTAGTTTGACAGCATAATCGATAAACTAGTGCAACATTTTCATCATATATGTAAAGTGTTATAAACAAACTACTAGGAATAACTACTGTACATCTGCATTACAATCTTTTTTTTTTAAGCATTTTGATGTTCTACCACCATAGAAGATCATTTCTATACACAGCTGATATACATAGCTTTTCAGAAATAAGTCTGGGCTTAATGAAGTATCACTCTGGACACAGGACACCATATACACAAAAGTATCTGACAAAAATATACACAAGCTTAGCAAAATCCACCTTGCTTTGCCACATATAAACTAAAAACTGAACATTTATATTGTAACCTTCACTGTATAAGACATTGTAACCTTCACTGTATAAGAAAAGGAACCATTTAAAGGAAATATTTGCTAATCTTACTCTACATTCATTTGACTTCAGTCAGCAGATTGGAGCAGCGTTAAATAAATGAACATTTTCCAGCCATTCCACCTAAGCTGCATTTTTAGAGTTGTGTTATCTCAGTCAGTCAGTCAGTCATTTTCTATACCGCTTATTCCCAGTCACGGGGTCACGGGGGAGCCGGCGCCCAGCCGGCAACTCCGAGCGCAAGGGCAGGAATCAACCCTAGACAGGGCGCTAATCCATCGTAGGGCTCATACAC
>JANCOA010000049.1:8780868-8797298 GCA_024363135.1 Leptodoras oyakawai
TACCCTGCTAATTGAACCTTCACACTCTGCTCTTACTGGTGCAATGTGCAATTAATGAAGATTGGCCACCAGGCGGGTCCAATTTAACCATAAAACCCCTGTATACCCCTGTATATATATATATATTTATAGGATATATATATATATACCTTCTATATATATTATATATATTTACACATACAAATTACTAGTTGTGATGTGTGTATTTAAATAATCCACCAGGCCACCCAAAGAGGATGGGTCCCTGCTGAGTCTGGGTCCTCTCAAGGTTTCTTCCTGTAACTTTAAGGGAATTTTTCCTCGCCACAGACTTGCTCAGCAGGATTTCGGTCTATTACTCTAGGATTCTATAAAGCTGCTTTGAGACAATGTATATTGTAAAAAGCCCTGTATAAATAAATTTTAACTGAATTGAATGATTAATGATGGGGTGCAAAACATGAGTCCTAGCCATCATAAGGGGACAGTTTATATCAGCTGCAAAACCAAATTCTAATGATTTCTAAGTGAATCTTTAAGCCGTCCGTCATGGCGAATTTAGGATTACTGATCAGAAGGTTAGAGGGTCAAGCCCAGTCTGCCAATTCTGGGCCCTTGAACAAGACCCTTAACCCTCCCTGCTCCAGGGGTGCAGACCCTGCCTTCTCATCCCAGTTTCCTACTACATTTTACAGTAAAAAGACTTTCAAATGGTTTCAATGGTGCAAAGTGTTTATAAGACTCCTCTACACAGTATTGACCAGCCCTAAAAGAATCAATTCAAACTACTACGTGGTTTAATTAGACTGCTCAGTCTAGCCTGATGAATGTTTTGAATCAGAATTTAAGGGAAAAGTTTTGTTCTCATTGTAGGTAAGATGAGGAGATACTGAGGTGACAGGTAACACAGATGCCTCACTCATTGACCATCAATATACAAGCTCAGCTTGACAGAAATGCAAACCGGCATGACGTCTTCATCTTGATATGATGTTCATCTCATACCAGGTAATACCTGGATACACAAATAGCATGCAGTTAAACCACTATTACCTGGACTCTCTAACCTATCTACAGTAAATCCGTACTGCTTGTTTCATGCACTAAACAAAACTGCACATTGTTAGCGTGACTGACTGGCACAATACATGCTACAAAGCAAGAAAAAAAACTACTTTTAAAAGCTGGAATAGAGCAGGCACGCAAGATTAATCCTCCTTCACATATCGCTCCTTTGAGCATGTACAATATAATAATGGTGTCTGACAACGAGACATGCTTTCACTAATCGTCCTTTGAGATGCTAAGTGTCTTGACCGTATCGCAGCACGCTCTAAAAGCTGGCCAGGTAAATAATTCAGTGTGTGAAGAGCTTGTTCCATCTGCTTCGAGCATCCACGGATCTGTTTGAAGGCAGGCGTAAAGTGTCCTAATGACAAGTGAATAGGCATGCTAAAGAGGGGAAATGGAGATGGCAAAGAGAGTGGGAGGAGAGGAGGCGATCAGTATGTGTAAGGGCTGGTAGGGCATGTTTATCCCAAATGGGTGGCTGACAGGAGGTGAAAATAACATTTACTTTGTCCACAGCTCTAGCTGGAAGTGTAAACATTAGAGAGAAATTTTTCACGGGATTGGGTCCAACAGGGAGATAACCCTACGCACCGACAGACAAGCACGGACAGGTGGCAATGATTATTCTTTTTATCCTTTGACTCCCATGACAACAAAAACGCCAATGATCGACAGCAGTTCAGTAAACATTCAAAGTCACTCCAGGTCGCTGTGCTCCTCCAATGAGACCGGATGCTGAGAGCAGCCCAGAGCAACCGTGAGGCTACAGCATGCCTCCATTATTCAAAACAACTTCCTTTGAAGTGTAACCACTTTGCTCTGTCAGTGAAATTTTTTTTTCAAACAAAGCCCAACGGAAAGAGCGAAGACAACGGACTATGCTACTCTACATGTGTCCAACTTCATTAGACAGTGTTTGTTTGATGGGAGCAAAGACACAACAGAGGTTCTTTATACTAAAGCAGAGGGAGGGGGGAGGAAATATACTGGGATGTTTAGAATGTTTCTCTTTGGGTCTAAATGCTAAAACCATGACTGGATCTGAAATAGAAGACAACTGTCTTAATGCTCTGTTGTCTATACCGGCTCACGTCAGTTGTCTTATAAGGCAACGCTTTGGCAGAAGGTACAGGAAAGGAAATGATCTGGAGCTTTTGAAGCTGCACAGTATATCCTTGTGTTCCTGAGGTACACTAACCCGAAACATCTGTGAAATGGGAAATGGTGAAAAGTATCATAGGACAAAGCAAACTACTTTTGTTGCTAAAAAGGCGAAAACAATAACAGAAAATTTCGCCAACAAATTGCTCCTTCGCTCCGCAGTGTTTTTTTCCCGTGCTGAATGACACACAGGCTGACAGGGAGAGTATACACGTACTCCACATCCAAGTACAACGAGAAGGCAGCTTTCTGTGTAAACGTTCAAAACCTTCTGCCTTGTGCATCTTTAAAAACATGTGTTCTCGGCAGGTTTAGAATGCAGAAGTCATCACTCCATGACTCCATATGTATGAAAAGTTATCAAGCTTAAGGGACAAGATTAGCATTAGTATTAGTATGATTCTGTATAAACATTCACTACTAGCTACTTTTTATTTATATGAAACCAAATCAAACAATCAACCAAAAATAATCCGCACCATCCTCATTTATTCGAATCCGTATGAATTTCTCTTGAGCTCGCGCTGCATCCTGGACTAATCTCAGAGGTAATAACTACATCAGTAATGTATGCAAAAAACAGCTTATCCCCAACACTGCTTTCATGGCAGAGAGTGAAAAGAAACTTATACTTGCTTTGTGTCAACTCGACTAAATTACTATTCTCTTAATTGGCTCAGCTAAGAGCTTGGGTAATAATAGGCTTTATGTCTGGGCAAGAAAATCTATGCTAAATCTGTCAGCACTGTGTGGATCAATGATGTTTTCCTCGTGAGTAGTAGGAGGGCTAAGACAGGGGTGAGAATGTAATCCTTAACCACTCCTATTAGACTGAAAGGAATCGCATCTACACACAAACCCGTTGACCATACACGCTGACCTCTTGGCAAGTGTTCATACTTACGTCGATGTAATTTGCATTAATATAATCTGAGCTCTGCTCCCCCTCTATAGCCTGTAGTCGGACACGGGAGTGGTCATCTGGGGGGAAAAAAAAAACGAAAAGAAGGAAAGCGTGAGGTGGTGAAAGGTGAGTAATAAACATACGAGTTAAATACATTACTACTGATTAATGTTGCTTGTAAAAGAAAAGGATTCAAGTGAAAGAAAGTTTTAAGCACTAGGTTAGAGTGTGTATTTATAACCCTAACAAATAATACTGCGCTCAAGAACTAGAGATCGTTTCATAACATGAAATGTTTGCTTCCACTTCTACATTTACAGTCCTTATGAAATAATGGGTACTTTACATCAACAGATAATAAGACATAACGTTGTGAAATAAGCATCTGCCGATATGCCATCTGCGCTGCAGCTTTCCCTTCCTGTTCCGACAGGAGATGCTAAGTTGTTGTGAAGGATTTCCACTTTGCAACTCTGCCAGTCCTTTGAGAGTGTTCTCTCTATCAGGTCTAACATGGCCTAGGGCTCTTGCTCGCCTGGGATTGGCTGGTGCCTCATTAGCCAGGAGCAGGAAGTGTGTGGAGCCAAACTGAGCGAGCTGTTTCCTCTCAGAGGGAGAAATGGTTTATAGTGTCTGTGCTAGAAGTGGGAAAGGTGACTGAAGAAGAACTCCGGTGAAAAGAAAAAAAAATAGACTGTTGCACCATCAAGCCTCATTTTGAGCAACATCCTGATCCACTTTATATGGATGCGTACGCGTACAGACAGCCATATGCAAATATGAGTTTGAGCGAGAAGCTGTGCTGTAACCCGAAAAAAAGGGAATGTAATCGAAAGAGCAATTACGCAGAACAGGAAGTCCAGTGAGCTACGCTCTGTATGACACAAACAAGCTGATAGTGAGGTCAAATTAAGATGATCGTCTTTACATGCAATGATGTTTCCGTAACGGTTCTTCATCCTGTTCTCGTCCTTCTTTGCAGAGTCCCAGGGTGCAGCCTGCCCTTCGAAGAAACTCTGTGGAGAGAAATCAAAACAGGCAGAGACAAGCGTTAAGAAGCAAGAGCGGCGAAGGCACAAAAAGGGTCAAAGGTTACCGTCTTAAATGATGGCTGAGTTGGACTTCAAATGCAACCAGTGGAAAAGAAGACAGTTACACTAACTAGAGTCACATCATTATTTGACATCAAGGGACAGGAGCAAGGAACCCTGGGAGTAGTGTCAGAACTAAGGGCTATTAGAGGTGCTTTGGCTCAGAGTTTGCAGCTGAAGCAAAACGACCTCGCTGCCTGTCTCTCTGACACCACTAAAGGGCTCGAATGGTAGAAATTAAAGCCAAAAAAAAAAAAAATGCAGCCAGCGATGGGATTAAAGCTGACACTCTTCTGAACAGTAACTGATGATGAAATATTAATGCAGTATGGGGAATCTGCCCATTCAAAACTACTCAGCCACACAATTAAAGCTAATTAGGAAGACAAACTTCAAAAGCAGATCTACTTTGTTCATGGGGGTGGGTGGGTGTTGGAGCGCTCATGCTCATGCTCATGCTCATAGTAGCTTCTTAATGCTGCCAGCTGCCTGCTTCCCTCTCCATAAAGTGCGTCTCGGAGGTATAAATAGAGCATAATGATGCATTATTATCCACAAACGGCCGCATAGACAATTGATATGATTGCTGGTGATTGCAAGTGACTACTGCTCTTTCTGTTAGGGAAACTGAACATCCTTTGGCTGTGAATGTGACGATGACACTGGATTTGTCTGAAGAACAAAGTGCCTTGATCAGCCTCAGCATGGTTAATGACACAGGCAGAGTGATGACTCCCGTTTTCTGCTGAAGTTCCCCACAGAGAAAGCAGAAGGCAGGAGGGAGCACCTGGGGATGGGAGGCATACTGCAGCCCTGTCTCCTGCTCAATGGGTGCAGTTAAAGCCTTTAAAAAAATGTGAATATGATTTAAAGAACTTGTGTTGAGTTTGACTTGAGTTAAAGCAAACCGTTCGCTAAGCAAATCGGTATACATATTCTAAAAGGCAAATGGTGCTAGTAACTGGTTTTAGGTCCTAGTCTTTTGAGAGACTTAATATGCACATATCATTAAAGGCTCATATAGAGGCACATCTTCCTGCTAGATTAAAAGAATGGTGTTTATCACATAACCTTCCTGCTGACCAGGCAGGGCCTTGACATTGGTAGCAGTATGACCATTTCTGCGAGGGACACTTTGAAGGGCAGGCATATTTAATGCAGATTGCTTTCCCTTCCAACGCATCCATTGAAGTTAGGTTAATACATATTGACAACAATGTGAAGGCTTGGCTCCCTCTCTCTACCCAGGCTCAGTTTAAATTTTCAAACGCGATGCTGGTTTGTTATTCATTGCAGCTTTGTGTCTTTGGAGACAGCTGTCCTTTCATGTCGGGTGAGTGACAGCGAGCCGTGGCATCTCTGAGCCTTTGGAGGGAGGAGGGAGGGGGGGTGACGAACACCTTTAGATGCTTGGTGTGTTTGCCAGGCGGTAATGAGATGCAGAGTCCAACAGTGGGACCGCAGTAGGGGAGAATAATGAGAGCACAGACGAAATAGTTCAGACACGTGTCGAACTTCTGACTGTGCCATGTCAGCTGGAAAAAAAAAGAAGCCAGCAGAGAGATTCATATATTCAAAAGTGTATAAACAAACGCCTTAAAGGGGGTTTATAAAGTACAAATTCTGTCAGACAAACTGAAATATTGTTTCAGTTATTATGATCGCACAATGCTTTATACACCCACATAAAAATATAATATGTCTGACATTTGACTAGAAAACATTCATCGCAAAATAAACTCTGTATCACTTGACTGAAATTTATGATAGAAAATAATGATTTCCAGACTTGGCTGCATGGAAAAAAATGATTGCATGTATAAATCTATGGAGCAGAATCATTAAGATCCAGTGCAGCCTTGCAGCACATGGAGACAGAATAAAAAGTAAAATGGCTGAGAGGGAGCTCCAGGCTGCAGCTGTCCCTCTAGGCCAATGAATACTATTGGTTAGGCCTTTGAATCTCAGTCAATAAGCTAACACCTAATTGGTGGGCTAAAAATAATGAGTCCAAACATGTATACGGCTGTGTGCATGCTCCAAAAGTCAAACTCAGGTAATTTTTCACATTGGATTACTCCAGGAAAAATTAGATGGCTGCACCAAGGGACCACATCAAACTCCACGCACAAACAATAATTACAGATTCATCACTGCCATGCCTCGGAGCAACTTTTCAATAGATAATAATACTCAGTTTCTTGCTCACATTTGACAAGCACCCTTGTGTCTTGCAACTTTGTGTGCTTTGTCTCACTGCCTAGTAGGATTAAGGAGGAGGGTGGTTATTAAAAATCAGTCACCTGTTTCAGACAAAGCATTGTAATCTGCACCTGTACCTTCAGCAAAACACAAGGTCTGTAGAGTTTTTGAAAGGTATCAAATCAACGACAATAAACATAATGCATCACAACAACTGCTGAAAGAAAATGTCCCTAGTAAGTGAATGTGATTTCTGAAGTAGGACATGTTCCTGGATCAACAAATCTCTGACACCAACATTAATCTGCACCTCCTACTTGTATTCCTCCCACTCTAAGAGGAACGTAAACATTTTCTTCAGGTTATATATATTATGTATGGCTTCCAGAGAGATACTGTGTAACTCAACATTTCAGTTAATAGGAACAACATCCTTGAAAAAAGGTCCTCTTAAGACATTGAAGCCATGCCTGTTTCTTCATTGAAATAAATAACTCTAACCCTGTGTTCACAGTACTAAGCAACACACTGTTCATATTGCTTGTAGTTTGTCTCTTGTGGGTAACAGTTTGACCACTTGTTATAAGTGGGAACCTGAAGAAAAGTCTGTCATGCACACAATAGGACTGGCAGTAGGAAAGCCAATCGGTTGAATGTGTTCACTGCATCGTACGTAATTTGCAAAGAACTGAGAAAATCTCGACTGATAGGCCGCTCTTGCCAAACTGTCATTTGTTTCTTGCTGCTGTTGAAATCATCGCTCCGTGTTGGACAGGTTCACAGAAAATGAATGGTAACCTGAATTAGTACTTTGTAGCTATTTGACCTGCAGAGATGGGTAGTACAGTGCAAAGCTGAACTAATGTTAGCTACGTATATATATTAGCACTACTAAAGGTGTTAAGACTATTATTCTAAAAGTACTAAAAGTCTAAAAGTTTGGGGGTAAATTTATATAGTAAATTTGTGTTTGGTAGATTATTTCTTTTTTGTAACAATGCTTCTTGGCAATAAATTATATTTATACCATTTATAGCATTAGAAAGCCTGTTAATTTCCCTTTTAAATGGTTCCACATTTGTAAGGAACATACATTTGTGGGATGAGCAGTACAGCTGAGAATGTGGGTTGTGCCCATGAAAAATTTGCCAAATCTTCTCTGCCATTGCCAAACAGCTTATGATAAAATTCTGCAACCAGTGGCAATCCCATATCTCCACAGTCTGGGACCGAACTTTATCCTTCAAGATGACAACACAACACTCGCCCCCACAGAATGAGGTCTATTAGAGACTACCTCCAGAACTTGGGAGTGGAGATGATGGAATGGCCTGCTAGCAGTCCTGACCTCAACCCCATTAAACACTTGTGGGATCAGCTTGGGCGTGCTGTTCGTGCTAGAGTGACCAACACAACCACGTTGGCAGAATGGGACAAATGCTGGTTGAATAACGGGATGCCATCCCACATCAATGTGTGACCAGGTTGCTGACCAGCATGAGGAGGAGGTGCCATGCTGTTGTGGCTGTGTATGGTTCTTCCACACGCTACTGAGGCTCCTGTTTGTTAAATGAATAAATTGTTATATTGCCAATATGTCTTGTTGTCTTGTTTGGCTGGAAAACATTTTTCATGGGTGTAATCCACATTCTCAGCTGCTCATCCCACAAGTGCATGTTCCTTACAAATGTGGCACCATTTAAAGGGAAATTAATCCAACTGTGTAAGTCTTTTTGCCATGAAACATTGGTACAACAAAGAAATCATCTACCAAACACAAATTTCCTTGTAATTCCTTGTGTTTCCTTATATATATATATATATATATATATATATATATACATACACTGTATATTTTTCCTTTTAATGGCTTGCTCCCATTCTTGGGGTCACTGTGTTGAGCAGTGGGTTGGGGGCCTTGCTCACGGCTCAAACCCCTGACCTTCCGTTTGACAACCCAGAGTTTTAACTTACTGGGCTACCACTCTCCCAATGTTACAATATTTACTAACAATAAAGATCCAAGCATTTGACAGCATATTTGAGTGAATTATAGCTAGACATATACATTGAACCAGAAGTGCCCTACTTGAAAAAATCACATTCGTCCTCAGTGCACGAATGAAAGTGGCCTTTGAGTGAACAAGGTGGGACTTAAGTTAAATTTCATTAGCTAAGCACAAAGTTGAT
This sequence comes from Leptodoras oyakawai, assembly GCA_024363135.1. NCBI lineage: Eukaryota > Metazoa > Chordata > Actinopteri > Siluriformes > Doradidae > Leptodoras > Leptodoras oyakawai. The sequence goes on from JANCOA010000049.1 coordinate 8,789,467, forward strand.
CATATGACACCACTAGAACAATTTATCTGAAGAATGAAAACCCAACTCATATAATAGTTAAATAAATGTTAGCCGGCTATATTAAACTGTTCCTGGGTGTGTACGAGTGTGTGAATGCATGTGTATGTGTGTGCAGTGTCCACTGCGATGGACTGGTGCACTCCATATCCAATCTCTCCACTATAAAACTGACTAAGATGAGTGCTAGCCAGCTTGGCAGATCATTTGTCTCCTACACAAGTTAGCATGTTAGCAAATTGGTTAGCTGCTTTACCATTGGGTAGCTGATATATATATATATATATATATATATATATATGTGTGTGTGTGTGTGTGTGTGTGTGTGTGTGTGTCACATTTATAATCGGGTTCATGGCTGGATGATAAAATTGAACGTAAACCCCATGCCAATTGACACAGTAAGCTACACTCTGCAAAAGAGGACATTCTGAACTCCAACACAACCTCCTACATGCTGGTATGGCATGGTTAGTGTGGATAGCTGTTAGCATGTATGGTCACAGTGGATCCTAATAGCAAAGCATGACATGGTGTCCAGAAACAAACTGGCATGGTGAACATTAGCATGAATGACACAAAGGTCCATAATAAGGCTGTTATTCAAAATTATAACTACAGAAGTGTATGTTACTTAAAATACAATCAAAAAGATGCTACATGAGGCAAGATCTCCTCATAAATTGGTTTTTGTATTTGATCTCAAAATGCCTAATTTACCTCAGAAGCATTAACAGGTTTTGTGTTGTCAGTTGAATATAAAAATAAAGATATATGAGAAAATTGTACATTGTACATGTGAATGATGAACATCCTCGACAGCCACAATATAGGACCTAAATGACAAACTACTGGACAGTTTTAAGCCAGCAGGTTCTGGCTAGCGCAACTAGCAAGCAGCTGTAACAAACTTAGAATCACATCCAAAATGTCTGCTTACCTCATTTAGCTTCCCAGTGTTAATGTATGGAAAAGCAAGAAGCATGGATCAGGGAAAAGATAAGTTAAGAGTTTAGTGCTCAGTTTTAGACCTCATCAGCTCTAAGGTTTATTTAGCTAAGACAGGTGAGTAAAGACAGCAAACTATAAGCACACTACTACAATGATGTTGCATTTTTCCAGCATAATCAGCATTCAAAATGGAAGATAAAAAGAATACATTATACCAAGAAGGAAGGGACAGGGGGAAGGGTTGGATGCATCAACTATTTTACAGAGTGTATTTTAACACGGCATAGCATTGCTCCTGAGCTACCTCTGCCCTAAAAAAAAAAAAAAAAACTTTATCCATAATGAATTGAGCCCTCAGGGTAGCCTGGAACGAGGGCTTAATGTGAGTGTTTAAGCTGAAAAATGTATTTCATTCTGGTCTTAGTTAACAATGAAGTGGCAGGTGGAGGAGAGGAGCATGAAACGCGGAATGGTGGAACCTGCACTGATGAAATGGACAGAAAGTGCATGCACACATCTAAACAGTTGAGACAGTGGATGATGAGAGTGTGTGTTGAAAGAGCCGTTTGTTTAACGAGGAGAGTCTGTGGGCTCAAACTCGGGCTCTTGGCACCGCTGACATCTCTCAGCTGTCTTAGCCGTTAACAAACAGTCTCAGTCGCTAAATCCCCAAGTGTATCTGCCAGCGAGTGTGAACAGTGGACGTTCTGATTTATGAGCTAATTTTTCCACCAGGATAATTTAGGGGTTGCCAGGTAGTTAAACAGATTTCTGTCTTTGGGCCTTAAAGAGCTAAGCAGGAGGGGGGGCATGGAGTCAACAAACTACAGGAGCATGAACACACAGGAGCTGGGGGAGTGAAGCGATGACACAGGCACTAAGTGCAAGAACATAAATTTGTGCTTTTTGCATATTAAGAGCTCATGAAAAGTCCATTAGGGAGATAGAAAACACATTTATGCACTCCATGCACAACAACCAAATAGGAGACACAGGGTAGGAAAAACAAACCAAAAAACAGGGCAGGGTGAAGGAACAGAATTAAGCTAGGCTTCAGAAAGCAAGATAAAAAACAAAGAAAGATAAAATGATAAAAAGACAGATAAAGGCAGTATCTTACCTCGTACTCTTCCTTGAAGCCATAGCCCTCAGCACATTTCATTTGGGTGATGTGCTGAAGCAGATCTGCCACGCGGATGGCCGGGTGGAGCTGCCCTGTCTGGTAGGGCACGTCCACAGCCTCCCTTTTCTTAAAGGAATGAGTGTGGGACTGAACCAGGCTGCTGGTCTCACTGGTCATCGTGTGGTTCTCATCTGCAGCAGGTCAGAGAAACCAGAGGGAACTGGTCAGGCATGACGTAACATGCACATTTCTTCACAAAATTGCAACAAACCATTAGAGAAATGGATGAATACAGGATTTTACGATCGAGTTACAACATGAGATAAACATGAGGAAATGAGCATTAGTATCACAATAAGTATAGTGCTGTGCAAAAGTCTTTAGCATGTGTAAAGAAATTCTGAAAAGCATAGATGCCCTCAAAAAAAAACAAAAAACATTCGAACATATAAAAGTGACTAAAAAAATAATTAAATCAAGTTGATATTTGGTGTGTCCAAACTTTGCATTTATCTCTCTAAGGTTAAGTTTAGTTTTATAAGAAAAAGTGCCTTGGAGGAGTTTCCTACATCCTGGAGTCACTGATACATCTCTCCTGGAGACTTTGCCACATCTACATCTGTTTCGTGCTTCTATACAGCCTCTTTAATCTTCATGGACAATGAAGACATAAAAAGACATCTAGGGCTACCTCTGTATAAAACTGTGGGTGGCTAAGAATTTTGCACAGTACTGTATGTGTAAGGCTAACAATAGAATATATACATAGAGCAGATTTAAAGTGAAATGCTGAATAAATTACCTGTCTAGATATTTCTATAGCACATTGTTATAATCCAATCCTGTTCTGATACGCTACCTGACAGCTCAGTTCTCTAAACAAACTTGCTATGCAGAGTTGGATCAATGGCAAAATGGGTGCACAGATGGTTAAAAGGGTGAACATCTGTGGTTCTCCGTGACACATGGAATAAAAGAGGGTGACCTTAGCAGTTACGATGACAATGTCAATGTCAAATGAGACACCTTCACAACAAAGTGACTGGGGTGTGGGAGTGAAACCAAAGAGTAGAATAATAGGGTGCAGGTGGGAGGGGGGGGATGTCACATCGTCCACATATGCATGAAGAGGACGCCCACGGGTGACGGCCATGCTAACTAATGGCTGCACAGGTGGACAGGGGAGGGCGAGATGCTACGCAAGGCCATGCGAGGCAACACAGTTTGGGGAAGAAGGTCCCTTCGGCATGACCCACATACATCTCCACCCCCAAAAACACAGGGCAGACTGGCAACTTACCATTAATTGGCACTTTTTTAGAGGACACATAAGAGGTTAAAATGTGAAGAAAAAAGGAGAAGAGAAAGGAAACAGGGTATAAGCAACAAGATAGTTGAAACAAGAGCACCTAGACATATTTTGACTCTTGTCCACAGAAGGAGTCTATTCTGAAATGCTGGCTGGGTTGACCTACCATTTAAATACCGTAACAATAATTGTGTTTAAAGTGTTGCCTTACGATAAAACAAGAGCTGCTTGGCCAGATTAATAGTTAAACGTCAAAAAGCAATGAATAGAGCTACTCTGCTAAAGCATGTTCATTACGGTCCTCTTCTAGCATAGTGGATTTGTGCCAAATGTCTGATTTGATGACATATTGTGAAGTTTAGCTTAACACAAATGAATGCATTTTTACTTTACTTCTAACATCTAATACTGTATATTTTGCTTGAAATCCTAGGCTAAAATGCACAATATTGAAGTATATTCTTCAAACTGCTCTATCTGGGCTTTATTTCACTGTCATTAAGAGATGCCTGGATGGCCATGGGCTGTTTTCTTTATGTGTTTATTGATTTGTTTACTGCACCACACCGTCACCCCCCCTCATCCAGTCCACATTATCTGTCCATGCACATGAGAGGTCATAGACATACGTGACGTCACACGCACGACACGGAATGCGGATGGGATGGGGTGAAGCCAACCTGAGCTCGGGGAGAAAAAGACCCTCGTCTCACAGAGAAGAGGAAAGCAGGCAGGTATGGATGTGAGCAAGCCATCATCAGTAACAAAAATAAACCTCTCTATTCCTTTCCTCGCTCGCTTACTGTCCATTAATCCTGGTGAGCCACTTAAAAGCTATCACAGGAACGCACATTTACTGTAACAACTCACAAGACATAAACCTAGGTATTAGAGAAACAGGAAGTGGAATATCGTCTCACCTAATATAGCAGTCGGCACAAAGGGGTCTGCTCAAAACCAGTGCAGAGTTTTGAAGGTTATAAAGAAGAGAAAAAGCGTGAAGGTGAATACAGAACAGACATCAGCCTTACAGCATATGACAGTTAGAACTGCAGTTAAAAAGGAGACAGTTTAGTCCAAAAGGGAAGAACAATGCAAAGCTTAGGAAATCTTAAAACAGGTGTCAAACTCAACTAAGTTCCAATTAGGCGATGATGCTTATTTTTTCCACATTTTTAGACTTGTATTTGTTCTCTCATCTGATTATGGTTGAAGTCATAACTCATTGCTTCTTTGCTGTAGTAGTAACGAAAAAAGTCATACAGACTTATCCTCACCAAGCACATACATATGCTAGGTCTCCCACATCGCTCTCCATCAGTTCCTTTTTTTAACATTTCTGAACAATTTGGAGTTAACCACTAAGTAAATCTGGATGTGTGCATTTTTTTAAAGATGTCTCACGTGTATGGAGGACGATAAATGACATATGAATAAATAAATGCAGTTTAGTATATACATAAATACATCATTTAATATATTTTTGTCATGAAAAAAGGCATATGAAAATAAATGTTTTGAATTTATTTCTACATTTCCATACAACACCGTCTATTTGGTCTATTTGTGCATCTCTACATTTATTTATTTATTTATTTATTTCTACATTGATTTATTTCTGTATTTCTACAATTATTTATTTCTGTATTTTTACATTAATTTGTATTTCTGTGCCATATGCTAATTAGGTAGGCGGTCCTAAGCTCACTCTAAAGCAGGATTGGTTAAAGCGATTGGATCGGTCAGCTCTGTTAACACTACCTCGGCCTACAGTGGCTGCTTTCTGCTACACCGGAGCGCTGTCAGCATTGCCTTAGTTAGCTACAAGAAACTCTACTTTGATGTCGATATTCATTCATTTTATGTAGTCCTGTATTTCTGATGTCATTTTTTAAAAAGATTGCTATGAATGTGAATGATTTGGAGAAGCCATTGTGCAGTTAGCATTAGTCATGTAGAGTTGTTTGGAATCGGCTGCTTCTGTCTGGTTCAAAAAGCTGACCGATCCTGCTTTAGAGTGCATTTAGGACCGCATTAGCATATGAACGTAGAAATATAGATAAAAATACACACAGAAATGTGGAAATAAATAAATAAATAAATAAATAAATGTAGAAATACATAAAGAGACCAACACCAGACATTGTTCTATGGAAATGTAGAAATAAATTCAAGATATTTATTTTTACATGCCTGTTCTTTTCTTGAAAAAATGCATTCACAAATTAATTTATTAATATATTAAACTACTTATTTGTGCATTTATTTGTTTATACTTAAGCCATTTTTGTCCTCCATACATGTGACACGTCTTCAAAAACCGCCTCCATACACATGCATTACAGAGCCATATTAATAGAGTAATAGAGTTTCAAGCTGCAAGACTTCTGTAAAATGTAAAACCCATGCACTGATTGCTTCTGGCTCTATTTCAGAGCACACAATTTCATTTTCTAGGAGAACTGACTCATCTTCTGATTATTATATAGACATAACACAAATACATGGGTAATTCAGTCCTAATGTAATGTTTTTAAGGTTGCTGTATTGTAAATACAGCTAGTGGAGTCTTGATTGTCCCCATGATTGTTTGGGTTTTAGTCTTCTTTTTATTAACTAAGCGCATCGTCATGCTGGTGGTGCAGATGGTGCACGTGCGATGTGGGTTTGATGGACAGTCGCTATATCATACTCCAGTGAGAAAACACTGGGTAGGAGTGCATTTTGGGGGTTTATAGATATGCTATTTGAGTTTGTGTCGACTGAAGGAAATGAGCGTCTTGAGTTTGACAGCTGTGATTGAGAAAGGAAGAGGATAAAGCAATCAGCACTTCGTGTACTATTTACACAAAAACCACCATATTCTGAAAATGAAAAATATCTTAGCAAGTGAAAATATCTTATAAAATAAGAAATAAGACAAACAAACAAATCTAAGATTATTGAGCCTATTTTCAAATAAGAAAAATTAGAAATATTAGATACGTTTGACTACGTGCAAGATATTTTCACTTGTATTTATTCTACTGCAAAATACAATTAATTCAATATTATGATTATCCATATATCTATTATTATATTATAATAGCATGCATTAATGAGTGTACACGGTTCTTCCTCACAGATGGCCGATGAAACTTAACTGCAAAGCAAAACACATTGAATATAAGCTTTCTACTGTTTAAAGTGTTTTTAAAAAAATAACAACATGCACAGAAAGTTATTGCGTAGTTATTCCTGATACAGGCAGGTAATAAAATTAAGCGTGAGCGTATGGTGGAGGTCAGAGGTCAGAGTTGAGGTTACCTGGGTAATAGGTGTTGGGTACTGAAGTGCTGAGTGTGTTAGTCTTCATGGTAAATGATGACGGGGAGGAAACAGCTTTTAATCAAAGACAAAAGAGAAAGAGAAAAGAAGAGCAGTAAATTTACTTGAAATAAAAAAAAAAAAAACACATTCCTGAATTTCTCTGTCAAATATCCTTTGACCTCTTTAAGCAGATTACATATTCATATACCAAATATGGCTGCGTGCATTCCCCAGCGTTATATTAAGACTCAAGACAACCAGTATTCCCCTGACTGGCAGTCTAAAATTATCTAATTTGCCCTAAAACCCACTGAGATGTGAAGGAGGAATAGTTCAAATATTTGTCAGGCATAACAAAAATAGAGTACACCCCTCCCTGAACAGCCATGGAAAGCCAGAATGAAGACATAGTGCTGCAGCTCATTCAGATCTGGTGAAGAGCTGACGGTGAGAGTAGGCAGGTAGGTTCTGGCTCTCTGACAGCTGCCAGAAGGCACTGTCTGATGTGACCTGCCTGTCAGTCACAGCTATGGTGGCTGACAGCAGGATAAGGTCACACATGAACTACCCTGGCGTCCGCTGCACTTCTGTCCCGCTCGCTAAGAGCGCGTGTTTATTTATTTATTCTTGTTTGCTAGCCACTTCGCTGGATCACTCCTCAGCCATGTCGAGTGGAAAAGAAGATGCAGCCCGATTGAATTATTAACCTCTATCAAGCGATCAAAGAAGCGATGCTGTCTCTGCTCCATTTTTCTTATTCCCTGACAGACAGAATGTATAGCATGTAGCAGCATGAGACTACTTATGCACCAGCCACACAGCGTTATCATACAATAAAACACCATTAAAAACACATCTCTAACTAATTATAATAATGCTACTGCAATTTGTGAAGCTAGCTGCTGCACAAAATTCTAATAAACTGATGCAGACGATGCCACGACCACCTGTAACTGGGTGTCCAGTAGAGCAAAATGGGCCATGCTCTCTTGGTGTCTAGGGTGGCATTAGCTAATCATGGGCATGTGTGAACTTATGTACAGTCCAGGCCAAAAGTTTGGACACACCTTCTCATTCAATGCCTTTTCTTTATTTTCATGACTATTTACATTGTAGATTCTC
>JANCOA010000049.1:8945104-8960054 GCA_024363135.1 Leptodoras oyakawai
TTCAGTGAGAATCTACAATGTAAATAGTCATGAAAATAAAGAAAACGCATTGAATGAGAAGGTGTGTCCAAATTTTTGGCCTGTTCTGTATGTGCTGCTACGCTGTTCCTTATGAAGCACATCTGGACACCGCTAACATGCCAGGCTCTGTGATACAGCCAAATTCTCAGAGCTTGTGTGTGACAGCAGCACTGAGGTACCCCTAAAATATGACCTTGAGCCTCATATAGTCTAAATGACACCCTAAAAATTCTCATAGCATTGAGAGTGAAGAATAGTGATGCTATTTGACATTAATTTAGCATGTGTGTTTCTAAATATTTTACCACAAAACTATAAAAAAAAAATAGAGTTTAGGCGCTATGCTTTTACAAGAAGCACAGTAGATGGATTTATTTCCCCCCTGAGCTGCTTGAGGCGTTTTATCAAAATACTTATCAAAGTGAGACAAAGACTCAAAAACCAGTATGTGGATGAAACAGCAGGAATAAAAATTAGAAACAAGGCTCTGGCTAGCTTATTATACGCTACAACTCCCTTTTACAATGAAGCACAAATTTTCACACAAAAAGCTGGCTGAGACATAACACCAGAGAAATGGGTTATGTATATGTATATTGGATGCAAAATAAAATGCAAATCCTCAACTCAATCCACAGCTCAATTTGCCTCCATTAATACAAGAAGGGCTTTAAGAAAAAGCCTGACAAGGGCAGTCTATCTCCTCTGACTCCTACTCTACTGAACACGGCAGTTCAGTGACCTTATAATGGACTAATATTCCTGAAATGAGAGTGCAGTGCACCAGTTCCTCATAGTTCTTAGTCATTAATGTTCTTGAGTTTAGAGCGCACATGTATGCAAGAAGCACTCTGCAGTGTCAGAAAGATAAGTAAATAACCCTTAATTCTTCACTTTTCAAACCCCGTTACAGAATATGCTTTGTGATACTATGACCCTCGGAAACTGGACGTGCTCAAATAGGGAATGGAAAGCATGCAAAGTGCTACTTGACCTCGACTCATCCTGGAGAATATTTTTAATTTATTTAATGCAATTTGTTCTTTTATTTCTGTTCACTGACTGCCAACCAGTTTCCATACTTGTTTTGAAGGGGAAGGCTGATGGACTCATAAATGGCTCATTCATTCGTTATTCTGTATTGCGGTCAGTGTTGCAGTGAATCTGAAGCTGGGAACACTTTGAATGAGGTGGGAATACATGGGCTGTCGGTCCAAGCAAGGGACCATGCACACATTCACACACTCATATAGAGTAAGGGTTTAAGTCAGTGCAACCAGTCTACCTACTGACGTTTTTGGGATGTGGGAGAAAACCAAACAACCTAGAGGAAAACCAATAACTTGAGTTTAGGATCGAAGCAGGGAACCTGAAGCTGCCATGACTCATAAATAGTTCAGAATAAAACTACATTTTCCAAAATCTAGTGTGTTCACCATTCATTTCGATTCCTCCTGTAGTACTTAGCCTTACTTTGCAGCTTCTGCTTAAGAGCAGTATATAAAATGAGCAGCTCTGTGCTCCAGGTAGCATAGGCTTCGATCCTGAGCTTGGGTTTCTGTCTGTGCGGTGTTGTCTCCTTGAGCAACGACTGCAAAATGAACGCATTAATTAAGAATGAATGTCTTTTGTTATTTTCAGTGTAACATGTTGAACAATGCACAACGATGCATATAAGCCGTGTCAACAAATATTATAAACTCGACTGCTCAAACAGCAGAAACCTTGATGAACAAAAACCTCACAGCACACACACAGTTGTGTACCAGATACCGTCTGTTACACTCTGCTTGTCCTATAGCGCATCTTCCTCTGCGCGGTATAACAAACAGGCACAAACAAATCAAACGTCCCACCAACGCAGCTGCACTTCCTGCTGCCCGGCCTCCCCGTGGCTCTGGCAGCCAGGAGCATGATGGATGGTTATTTTTGTCGGGGCTGATTCACTCGGTGGTGACGGCTCAATATCAGGAGGCTCCCGAGATGATTTATTCCCGGCCCGCTCCCATTCGATTAGCCGTAGGCTGTCGTGGGGCCGCCGGGGCCACGGTGCTCCAAATAAGAAGAGGGCTCAGCATACCATGTGGAAGAGGGGACTGGGATGGCACCTCACTGACCCTCCCTCCTCTGCCTGGCGAGTAAAACTGAAATCTCATCCCTCCCACCTGGAGGCAATGAGGCCTCCCATTGTTGCAAAACCCACACAAAGTCACAGAGATAGGCAGAGCATACCAAGTTAAAAGGAGGGGGAAGGTGGAGCTGCCGCTGTGTTTACACATCTCTTCATTTACCCCTCGCTACGCTAGGCCTAATTTGTCCAATCCTGCGCCAACAATTACTCAGAGGAATAAAGCTTTTCAGATAAGCAGCGTGTTTTGTTTGATCTCATAATCAAGAAGGTAAACAACAGCACTAAAGGGCTTTTTTTTTCATTTTCAAACCAAGCTGAGTAAACTTCACAAGGTTCTCCACACTGACAAGACCACAACAAGTTATTTCAATTATTTGTATAAAACATACACACACACACACACAAACACAGCTTCCAAGTCTGACTGTACATCTTCTGAAATGTCAGAGATAAATGCCACAGTGCTCTATAATTTCCATTTCAGGGAAGTAGTATAAAAGTGAGCCTTGTTTAATACTTGCTTAATATGTAGCTTATCTGTTTACAAGGCAGGATTTTCCTATACAAAAATGAACACCCTTAATAAGTCTTGCCTGTAATCTTTGAAACAGAGTTAATAGGAAGACGTCGTGTTAAATTGCCCTTTTACTAAAACACTGCTGAGACTCAGATTCAGATGCGTTTCCAACAATTTCATTACAGCTGCCTTCAAATTAACACCAGCATCAGTATGTGCTTTCTTTTTTTCTGTGATGTGAGTCATCACATATCTGAACCATAAGACTGCTCTTCACAACATTCCTTTGGTATTCCCCAAATTTTCATTCACCTCAATTTCCTGACACTCTAAACATGGATAACAGTTCCTTCTGTAATAAATAAGGGTTGATTTTTGAGTTCAGGCTATATAGGCCCTTTTAGACTTTCCTTTTTTTAGGGACCCAATCTCAACTTTTCCATTATAGAGCTCTGTGTATGGACAAATCCTCAATACTGGCCTTAACCTAACATCTGCTTACAAACTGAGCCGAGTCTCTGCAAGCTTCTGCTGCAAATGTATAGGAAACCTACAAGTACTGCTGCTTTAAAAGGAATAAATGTGAGATGATTGTTGGTTAAATTCTTAGTCTAGAACCACAGCAGTGTGATTCCATTCAAAATGTGATTCAACCATTTTGTTTGCTACAGGAAAGAATACGCTTTTTTATACTAACCTTAAACCGAGCATTGAATTGCCAGAAACAAAAGATCACTCTGTACTGAAGTAAATGGCATGTGTCCAATCCGAATGTCCTGATAAATTTAACTACAAGGACAGCCATTATGAAATAAAAATGGAAAACATGCTCACAAAAACTTCTTTTTTGTCGTTTACATTAATTCAACCGTAAGGACAATATCTCTGATTCATCTGTCTTGCAGTAACAAGGTTATTAATTGAATCTGATTTGTTCTTAAGACCCTAAAACTGCTTAAGGTCATATCTGAGAGCTATCGCTTGACCCATTTTCATTTGATGAACTGACAGTCCATTCTTCATCGAACCCCTCCTACTAGCCATCTGCCTTTACTCAGAGAATTTTAATAGATTCCTGCGCATTGCCCTCACTGCTCAATCAAGAGTTTAAGCTCCGGGCACCATCTTGGCGATCCTTAGGGATTATAACAGAGGATTTATGGAGAGAAAGCAGCTCTCTGTGAAATATCATTATGGCTGGAGAGCTGTCTTGTAAATTGCTGCATTGGTGAAGTTTAGTGTCAGTCACACTGCCGGGCGGCCTGATTTATTCACGTGTAAAAAAAAAAATGCCAGCTCTCAATCTCAGGGATGACTAGACTTCTGGGTAATCCTTTGGAATCAAGCCTTGACTGTATCATGAGTTAAATATGGCACACGTAATTTTAATGGGCTCAGTGTCAGCTTTCATTGCATCATAATTAAAATATTAAGCTTCCTTACATTATTAGAATGAGTAGAACAGATTAGTACACAAGAGCTCTGTCAGGATATTTTGTTGTTTCTCATTAATTGCATTACTTCCTTTTTACGTGAAGTGTAAAACTGCCTTGGGTGGTCCGTGGTGGGAAATTGTTTCACGAAAAAGTACTAGAAAAACGGTGTACCTGTTAATACTTGGTAGGTCCCCCACTGGCTTTTGGAAAAAACGTTGCACAGTCCTCACATTGATGTTTGTTGAGGCCCCAGCATTGAATCCCAATGTTACTCAAGGCAGTCTTGCACACCTAAACGATTCTTGCCACCCGAACACCCAGAGTCTTTTTATGGCCACGCTGCTGTCATACGCTCGAGGTTTTGCAGAAATTCTTGTAGTCACGGTACACCCTTGAAATGCTCATGCATGAAAATTCAAACTTTGAAAATTGAAAAATTGTGATAACTTGCCATTCTCATGACAGAAACAGCTCTAGAAGCTTCCATAAATGTCTATCGCTTTACATACGCACTGCTGGATGCAACCAATGGAGTTTACATAGATTTTGCATATTGCAGATTTTTCTGGTACATCAGTGTAAATTCAAGTTTCACTGCTCAGATAGTCACTGGAAAAATGTTTATTTCTCTAAACTTGTGCCAAAGATCAAGACAAGGTTTAAATACCAGGGTCAAGCAAAGGGACAGGTGTTAAAATCAGGTCACCAGATGACTGTCATTACATCATGTTAAACTTGACAATCCAGCAATTCTTCATATTTAAAAATAAAAGTCTGAGTTATTAATAATCTTTTTATTATTAATACCATCTTACCGTATGAATGACTGATCTGATTGTCCATCCAGTGCTAATCACAATTAATGCTTAATGTTTGTTCTTCATTATGAACATTTCCATCCTCCATCAGCTGATTTCAGTGTCTAGGGGTGGGCAATATATATCATTTACGATAATATCGTCATTGTTGTTTTAATGATGTGCAAATTTACGTTATCGATTATGCAAATGACTTCACTAAAACAACTGAAAACACACGTTGAACCCCGACACATTCAGTGAACAAGAGCTACGTAACTTGCGTGCAGCAGCACAACGCAGCATGCTTAGGTGGTCACATGATCTGTCACCGGCAGGTTAGCGTGCCTCTAAAAATTTGAAAGACAAGATGGACACATCGCCCATAGCTGCTCCATTTTTTTTGTTTCTTTTGGATTTTTCCCCAATTTTCTACCTAATTTAGTCATCTCCAATTCCTGCCCATCAGTGCTTCCCCCCTTGTCACACAACAAACTGCCAGTCAGGGGGATGTATTGCTCCGATACACGTGACGCAAACCGCCACCTCTTTTCGAGCTGCTGTGCATGCAACTTTCAGGAGCGGTGTAACACACTTGGAGGAAAGCTCTCCCGCCCACCTTTTGTATACATGAGCTCACGGACGCCCATGACTGGACAGTGTTGCGGTGATTGACATGGGGGAGAGTGTATGCTGCCCCTCCCACCCTGAGAGCTCTCTGAGGTCCCGGCTACGGGCAGCTATAGCATCACCCGGATTCAAACTGGCGATCTCCGGATGATTAAAAGGCGAAGGCGTTGCCATTGCATTGATTTTTGTGCAATACTGGACAGAACTTTAAGTTAGTCATTGTTCTCTATGGCTGTAAGTTAGATTGGTTTGTGTGCAATATTTTGGTATGGTATACCCATGGTGTTTATTACTTTATTTGCTCTTGCAGACAACTGCAAATGAATAAGAGCATTTTTTTCTTTAAAACATTGTCATTAATATCATCCATGAGAAACAATTAAAGAGATATAATTCAGGCTGTTAAAAACACATTTAAAAGAATATGGTATAAATATCGTTATCGTTAAAATCCCCCAAAATATCGAGATAATATTTTTTGTCCATATCGCACAAACCTAGTCTCCAGCTTATTTACTGCTAGCATCACAGAGTCTTTTTAAACCGAGATATCAGTGTCTGGGATCTTCTGTCTGAAAGACTTCCTTTAATCCATGACAGAGCTCCGCTCTTTCCTCGCCCTGCAGTGTACGTGGGACATGAGTTTTTCCTAGTCGGAGGTTGGAAAACTACAAGTTATAAAAGTTAGTTGAACGCAGCGTGTATCTGATCTATAATATTTATGTAACTGTATATTATATCTTGGTGGGGACCAAAAGGGTGGGAATTTTGACAGTTTTGTTTTTGTTGGGATTTTGGCTGGTCCACTCAGAATTTCTTTTCATTTGCAGTTTTATCCTTAAAAAATAAGTGACTGTGTTAATGAAAGGTCCTCACAAGAACAGTAAGACAAATATTAGTGTGTTTGTTTTGGGGGTGGAATAGTTCAGGAATAAGCTCCCAGTTGTTCTTTAAACAGTTTGTGACTGAAGCTATTCACAGGCCGCTTGCCTCATAACAGTTTTCTCCATGTTACCCACCTGCTGACAGAGGAAAAGGTGTTTTATTTAGTCTTGCAGAGTGTTATTAATACTCTGGGCCATTCCTGGGATTACTGGCATGCATTATGTCCTGGAATGACCTACTAAACTACCCACAAGCACTTGTGTAGGTGTTAAAAGTTAAAAGAATGAATGAGAATCCAAAGCTCTAACTGCTGAAACTCTCCCCTTCCTCATGACCTGCTCATGCCCCCCTCCACCCCAGTGACCTGAACATTCCAGAGAGGACTCACTTCAGTGTGAGAATGAATCTTCAACCCCCCCTACTGTGCTCATAAATTTCCGGTTAAGCTTTTGGCCACAGTTTACAATTGTGATTAAACTGTCAAGGCTACAGACATGTAGAGACTGTCTCCGCCCACTGAGTCTAAATGGGGCTTTTCAAATGCTCCCTTCCTTAAGAAGTTACAACTCACGCCTTTGTGTGAATGACAGAAAACATTCGAGGCTATGTGTCAAATAGGTTTCGCTGAGTAAAAAAAAAGAAAAGTCACCACATTGTTTCCCTGGGCCTGAGGTAGTACGCTAATGAGGTAATTGTCTGGGGGTTTTACATTACACACAAATGAGAAGGAAGAAAATGTCCTGCTGTAGTTAAATGTAAATCACATAAAGTAATCAAGTTCCCCACCACTTTATTGACTGGATTATTGAGCTGCTACCTTGTAGAAAATCAGCAGAAACAATTGCTCTGGGTCTGATTTTTTCCCGGTCCAGTTTCACGTGACTGAATTGCAAATTCTGTGCAAACGTCCAGTCAGTGGAGCTGTATCATGAAAGGCCCACTGTTCATCTGGCTGAAACCTAAAACATGCTCAGTGTTCCTTAAAAGGGAACCAATCATGATTTTTTTAGCCTCTGCAGGTCATTTTAATGCTGAATGAAAATAGCTTAAGGAGCTTAATATTTTCCTGTTTGCTTTGCTTTACCCGCTTTACACCCAGGAACAGTTGCATTCAGCTGTTCATTAAAAGCAACACTTCAGACATGATCAGATAAGCAGAGATGCCAACACAAAAAAACCCCACCCTAGCACAAAAATTCTTTCAAAAGTGCACCTAGCAACAGGATTCAAGACAGCTAGTCCAATATGGCCACTTCTTTATAATAAGCAGCTCCTCCGTTTTTTTGATGGTCAAAAGAGACCACAGGTTTCTACTGGCTCATAAATTCTCAGGTCAAAGTTCACCTAGATGAAGTCAGCACAAAGGAAAAGTAATCACTACCAAAAGCAAATGAGTGTCTTTCATGTCTACACATCCTTTCCCCTTCAGTGAACTGGCTATTCAGCCAGGTGGATTTTTTGTTTAGTCTGAATGTGAATGCTTTGGCTGAAAAAGCAGAAAAGCTTAGTAATAAGGAGTCAAAATTATAAATGCTAAAACTGAACCATATATGTTGGCACCACTGCAGAAAACAGCTACTGTACTCTGAAGCATTCAAAGTACATAGCAATGCCACCTATGCATGTCAGAGGTTGCATCCACCAGTGTGTATATAAAGAGATAGACATCTATGGAAGCTTCTAGAGCTGTTTCCGCTGTGAGAATGGCAAGTTATCACAATTTAGTGATTTTCATCACGGTTTAATAGTTAGAGCTTGTGAGATGGGTCATAGAATTTCGGAGGTAGAAGCAAAATTTTGGATTTTCACGTATGAGCATTTCAATATTTGTACCGTGACTACAAGAATTCCGGCAAAACCTCAAACTTACGACAGCAGTGTGGCCGTAAAAAGACTCTGGGTCAATGTGACCAGCATCGGCTGCCACAAGAATCGTAACATGGGAATTCAACACTGGGAACCTACCAAGTATTAATTAATATATACCAGTTTTTGTGGTACTTCAGTGTAAATGTGTGTCAAAGCAAACTAAAACTTCAAACTATGCATGTGTTTCTCCAGATGTTCCCATTTGTTCATGTTGAATCATTCTGTGCAGAAGTACTACACCCTTTTGGCCAGCTTGGGAATCTTTATTACTGACAGAGAGAGAGAGAGAGAGAGAGAGAGAGAGAGAGAGAGAGAGAGAGAGAGAGAGCGATAGTAACAGTGATTCGTACCAATGCTCACAGACTCCCACACACATTTCAGCAGACACACTCGTCTCTTTCCTCCCTTCTGCGTTCCAAAGTTCAGGAGGTTCCTGGCCAGCTTTCACACACCCACACAACCTAAAAATCACACTCACACTCCACATTCTGCACAGATCTCTCCCTTACTGCCAAGCAGTACAGCTCTGTGTCCTTGACTGGTAGCTCTTGCTTGCTGCGTATGCTATGAGGTCATTTCTGGTGATTATTTGGAAAGTGTTACTCAGGACATGAGGGTACCTCTTTCCTCTCTATGAAACCCATTCCTCCCAGGCCCGTTCCCTGCTTCCTGCAGATTGTCCACAGGCGACAGCAGCGGTGAAGAAAGGAAAGGGAAAAAGCCTGGTGCAGTCAGGCAGAAAACACCATGCTTGACAACAGAGGCCACCTCATTTTTCACCCTCCCCCATTCCCCATATACGCTCAAAAAAAAAAGAAAAAAAGAAATGTTCCTAAAGACATAACCGCTGCATAAACACAAAGCTAGCGAAATTAAAAGTAAAGTAAAGCTAGAGCAATTAACTGTTTCTTATTCCGAAAAATTATGGAGACATTTATGGTGTCTCGCAGAAGAAGGGTTTGAGGAGGAGGAGGAAGCAGAAATGAAGTGTCTTGAAATGTAGGTAATAAATGGATGACAATGCAATGGACAAGGCACAGAGCTGTGATTTATGAGCCGACAGATTTAAGAACACAGCAGAGAAAAGGAAAATGAGGAGGCTGCTGTAGAAGGAGAACACTTAAGATGATCCGACAAGCAAAAAGAAGATGAATATGTAAGAGGCATGTTTTTTGATTAAATCTGTCCCCGGGAGGAGTCACTGAGACGGGATTAAATTTTACTAAATCCTAATGATCTTTAAGAGAGAGCATAGATTTGTCAGAAGATTTGTGTTCTTGTTTTGCCATATGTGGCACCAGGAGTTGAAGGAGCTTTAACCCCCTTCCCAGAACTTCATTCGGTCACTGTGGACATCACCAGATTACTCATAGGTCACAAAGAAAGGACGGAAATTACACCACCTGTAGAAAAATACGACGTCTACGGGCAGACACAAGAACCCTGAATGAACAAATGCAGGTTTTATCTACTTGACTGTTTTCAACAGTAATTTGGTCATACGCCATGCCTGTTCCTAGTTAAGCAATACAATATCTAAGAAATGAAATAGGGAATGCAACCTGCTTGCTGTGTAATTGTGGAGAAATATTTATGCTGGCATTGCTCAGTAGCAGGCCGTGCACACCCGACAGGGTGCTCCAAACCTCAAGAAACTAATATCCATAAACACAAGCACCAGGGGAAAATAATTGCATTATTTCAGCAGGACTGAGCAGCAATAAAGGTCTCCTCTAATTAGCGGGAGGCATGCGGTAGTGTTTGGAAAGTGTCATTCATGACAGCAGATTGAGTGTGACACGTCTCTGGCTGGTGACATGCGTTCACGGTGTCTCAGTCCTGAGGGAAAGCTCAGCACAATCGGCACAGCTGGAGTGGATACGCTGTGACAGCATGAGAGGGACAGCAGCACAGCACCAACACATACTCTTTCACTAAATTCCTCCAAGTACACACCACACTGTGGCCAACCTGCAGGCTCACAGACTGATGAGGGGGGTGGTACGATGACACGCAGCCGAGAGGCCTGTCACAATTATAATATGATGGTCTAATCACATTTATTTGAGCCCATCAAGATTATTTGAGGTGATTACTATTATTCCTTACTATGATTCCACAATCGTGTTTTTGTTTTCTGATATTGTCAAAAACATAACAATAGTTTGTCATGGAACATACTTAGTATACAGGGTGAGTCAAAAGTCTCAGTTCACTCATTTATTTCAGAAATGAAAGGGAAAAAGACACACCTGAATACCTCAGCAAGTAATGGGTGAGGGGGCCTATATCTAGGCTATGTCCGGAACATGACCGCCATTTTGAAAGCCGCCATATTGGATCAAGGGCAAGTTTTTACAATGGGAAGGTGGTCATGTAGCATACCAAAGAAGACCAGAATTGTCACAAATTGATGGTTCAAAAGTTATTAACAAAGAAATTTGCATCAACAACTGGGAATTTTGTCTGTTTGCTTATGGCATTCGATTTCTAAAGGAATTCTGGTCTTCTTTGATATGCCCCCCTTCCCATTGGAGAAACTTGCCCTTGAGCCAATATGGCAGCTTTCGAGATGGCGGCCAAGTTCCAGACATAGCCTAAAAGATAGGCCCCCTCACCCATTACTTGCTGGGGTATTCATATATGTCATTTTCCCTTTTGTTTCTAAAATAAAAGAGTGCCCTGAGACTCACCCTGTATATTATATTTAAGGCTGTTATCCAGACTGAAAAAATATTTTTTTTGCATGACCACATGGGTTGCCGCATTCGCATAAAGCTTAGAATTTCTGACCTCTGATTAGGAAAAAGCAAAGAAAACGCCCCCTTGACTATTCGTACTCAAAAAGTCTCCTCAAACCAGATGTCAGAATGTAACAAGGAGGCAAATATAAATCACTCAGGCTATCTTGTTAACAAAAGGTCTCCATGTTGTTTCCCTAATTTTGAAGCTTGAATGCTTTGAATTTCGATTTCGATCCCACTTACAAGAAAAGTCATTAAGTCAACAGCATTCCTCCAGGTTGCCTGGTTTCCTTCCACCTTTGCCCAAAAACATGCCTGGAAATGGACTGGTGACTGTAATGTTTTTATTATTAGTTTCAATGTTTATAAATGCATCTATACACACATTATTACTTTATAGTTATGCTCAAATTGCAAAAAATTGACTCAATCAATTAGCAAGTACTCAAACTCAGACATGCTGGGAAAAGCCAGAACTAACAAAATGGAACTAATTCCAGCCCAAGGCGGAAACTGAGTGTGCTGGACAATGAGCGACAATGGTGGGACACGAGGAGTTGGTTTTGAAGTCTGAAAGGCCTCTTTTGTCTGTCAGTGCATGTTGTGACATACTCTACAAGCTTCTGCAGATTCCTTTTAGCACCACCACAGACATGAGCTAAGGGCCAACAATGGTAACATTTGTGTTGAAGTTGGTATAGTTGCACTACACTGACACAAATGCATAACTTAGAATAGTGTGCACTGTATCAAGCAACAAAAAAAAAGTTGAAGCAAAGCAACAAGTGAGAGGGGGTACTATCCAAACTATATAATATAGTACTTTCCCAGTATGAGAACAGTGACACTGTTAGCTGCCTACATTCCTACCCTGTGTGACTTTGTACTGGTTTTCGTACTTTTTTCTCATGGTTACTATCTTCCTTCTTACTTTATATTATCTCTTCTTAGCCCTCCTATCTGGTTCTTTGTATCCCAGACATGTTTGCATGGAGCCAGTGCAGTTGGCTGACTGCTGTGTGGAACAGAGGTTCATGTTACAGTAATGTGCACACGCTCAGTCTCAGTCCAACCCACTCCCACACACTCCCTCACACTCGCCTTCTACATTGATTTCTATAAACGGAACATTGATTGCGAACAAAGTTCAGGAGAGAGCCAAAATTCCTCCCCGCTAGTTCCTCCCCTGACAAACACTTGCTACACACATGCGAACTACACAAGACCAGAGTTTTCCCTCTATGTTAACACTTCATTCTGTGAAAGCCGCCCTATAATGGGGTATTTGATGTGTGTGTATGTGTGTGTGCACACATTTCCATGCTCCAGTGCCCTGCCCGGCTGATACTCATCCCTTGCACTTTTCATGAATGCTTTTCCATCTGTAGCCACAAGTTTCACATGTTTAGAAATGTTAGGAAAGAGGAATGGAAACTTCTTGCATAAGACCTGCGATAAATGTCATAAATATAAACTTTTCTGCTGACTTGGTGATCCACTGATCTAAGCAAGTGGAAGTAAGCCATACACTATATTGCCAAAAGTATTCGCTCATCTGCCTTCACACGTATATGAACTTGAGTGACATCCCATTCTTAATCCACAGGGTTTAATGTGATGTCAGCCCACCCATTGCAGCTATAACAGCTTCAACTCTTCTGGGAAGGCTTTCCACAAGGTTTAGGAGTGTGTTTATGGGAATCTTAGACATTCTTCCAGAAGCACATTTGTGAGGTCAGACAATGATGTTGGATGAGAAGGCCTGGCTCACAGTCTCTGCTCTAATTCATCCCAAAGGTGTTCTATCAGGTTGAGGTCAGGACTCTGTGCAGGCCAGTCAAGTTCTTCCGTACTCAGAAGAACTCACTCATCCATGTCTTTATGGAGCTTGCTTTGTGCACTGGTGTTCAGTCATGTTGGAACAGCAAGAAGCCGTCCCCAAGCTGTTCCCACAAAGTTGGGAGCATGAAATTGTCCAAAATCCCTTGGTGTGCTGAAGCATTAAGAGTTCCTTTCAGTGGAACTAAGGGGCTGGTCCCAGCTCCTGAAAAACAACCCTACACCATAATCCCATCCACCAAACTTTACACCGGCACAATGCAGTCAGACAAGTACCGTTCTCCTGACAACCACCAAACTCAGACTCGACCATCAGTTTGCCAGATGGAGAAGCATGATTCATCACTCCAGAGAACACGTCTCCTAGAGTCCAGTGGCGGCATGCTTTACACTACTGCATCTGACACTTTGCATTGAGCTTGGTGATGTAAAGCTTGGATGCAGCTGCTCGGCCATGGAAATCTGAAGGCCACATGAAGTTTGGAGGTCTGTCGCTATTGACTCTACCAGAAGGTGTGCACTATGCACCTCAGCATCCACTGACCCCGCTCTGTCATTTTACGTGGCGTACCACTTCGTGGCTGAGTTGCTGTCATTCCCAATCACTTCCACGTTATAATACCACTGAAAGGTGACTGTGGAATATTCAGTAGCGAGGAAATTTCATAACTGGACTTGCTGTACAGGTGGCATCCTATCATGGTACCATGCTGGGATTCACTGAGCTCCTGAGAGCGACCCATTCTTTCAGAAATGTTTGTAGAAGCAGTCTGCATGCCTAGATGCTGGATTTTATACACCTGTGGCCATGGAAGTGATTGGAACACCTGAATTCAATGGTTTGAATTCACTCACGATGGGTGAGTGAATACTTTTGGCAATAGAGTGTATAATCAAACTGTGGTGTACTTAAAAACACTTGTTTTTGATGTACATTCAGGTCATCTAACTCAGTCTTCTTTTATAAAAAAACACAAACACACATTCATGTTTTAACAGACACAAAAACGTCCAAAAATACAGACCCATAAACACATATGCACTGATAAACCTCCTCTCTGTGTCAGATCTCTGCTTTCAAGGGCATAAGAGTTCACTTTTCCAGTCACACTCTTCCCATTTTCTTTCAGTATTGGATAAAGGGGGAAATATGATCACCATAAACAAACTCTAATTGGTAGCTAATTTTGTTAGCTCTTGCCTGACTGATTTATTGCCTCTGGGCTGATATGAATAATTCATCGGAGTGGCATGCAGCAGGGCGTTTGTGAGCTAGGAGGGTCTGGATTCATTACGCTGCCATGTCGAGCGTCTTCTGGCCTCTCTTCATTGCTATTTAAATAAAATGCAAATAAAACAGCCTCTGTCTTCACCTTCATCATTTCCTCATCTTCATCCCTCATTCTCATTTTCTTGTGCTTCATCAGGTTGCAGTGTTATAACCAATAGCACAGCCCCACTGGCACGCCTGGCAGCGTGAACCAAAAGGCACGGACACAGGGAGGGGAGCAGTGTGTCTGCATTCACCCACTGGTCGGAAAACAAGAGCCGGGTGA
The DNA here is from genome assembly GCA_024363135.1 of Leptodoras oyakawai. NCBI lineage: Eukaryota > Metazoa > Chordata > Actinopteri > Siluriformes > Doradidae > Leptodoras > Leptodoras oyakawai. Next base: position 8,959,530 of record JANCOA010000049.1, read on the forward strand.
AGGAGAGACCGTCTCGAGAGACCAGTTGACATTTTCTTGGTGCTGGAGTAAAGGGAATTAGGGGCAGGCTGCTCAGCATGGAAACTAGCTGATTGTTTGGCTGCTTGTGGCCAGCATGTATGAATCCTCACGGAGAGCTGAATTTGTGCCCAAGATCACTAACAGCCAGCTCGATTCTGCACTTGCTCAGGCCATCAGCACTACACTGAAGCAGAACATAAACATTCTTCAACAACACTGTCATAATGTTTGGCCAGAACAAAAAGTTTCTCATATAATTGAAAAGATTGAAACCTAACACCACAGGGCAGAAAATACAGACGCATGGTGTGCTGGCGAGAATCTCAATATGACCTTTTAAAATAAGCATGTTGTCATGCTGGAAAGATCTTAATGTAGATTATAGAATTTAAAAAAAAAACAACAACATATATATATATATATATAGAACAGGCCAAAAGTTTGGACACACCTTCTCATTCAATGCGTTTTCTTTATTTTCATGACTATTTACATTGTAGATTC
>JANCOA010000049.1:9011135-9022931 GCA_024363135.1 Leptodoras oyakawai
GAGAGAGAGAGAGACAGAGAGAGAGAGAGAGAGAGAGACAGAGAGAGAGAGAGAGAGAGAGACAGAGAGAGAGAGAGGGGACGCCGCGAGTACATCCCACGGACAGAGACGGAGACTGAATGTGAAAGATCCTTAAAGTGGGAAAAAAGAGGAAAATAATAAGGAAAGTCATCAGTAATCCAGGCGTGTGTGTGTGTGTGCATGTGTGTGTGAGTGTGTGCATGTGTGTGTGAGTGTGTGTGTGAGAGAGAGAGATGAGGCTCGTCCTGGCGCTCGTGCTCCTGTGTGCATCCTCAGTGAACTGCCAGCAAAGAGGTGAGCTGGAACTGATCCTTCACTTTAGGGCTCTGCATTTTACTGCATTTTACTCTTTTTGCATGTAATATAAGTATAAAGTGTAATATAGTATAAATACAGAGACGTGTCCAGTATGTCATGAGAGGAGTAATAATAACTGAGATGAAGTAGTTCACTTTGGAAGGGAATTAAGTTGTATAACTTATTAACCTTAACATGGGTCTGTATACTGTATGTATATGAGACAAAGCTTTACACACATGACTATGATCAGGAAGAAAATATTTTATGTAGTCACATAAAGTTTTCTCTAAAAACTCTATTAGCTCTAAAAAAAAAACATGTCTTTTTTAATGAATGGGAATAAATAAATAAATCCAGCAGTTAGAATAGCTGCAGCTCTTAAAACTCAACATGCAGAGGTCAAAGACACAGAGACCAAATTACCATGTGATCACTGAAACACATTAGTTATGCTGATTTCCCGCAATGCATAAATTCACTGTAGGCTTTGTGACTGAAAAAAAGACTCTTTCTTATGAAACGAGAAACACGCACTAACTGTGCACACTCACACTCACTCACCTTTATAGGTTTACCCCTAAAAAAAGACACTAGTATTAAAGTGTTTGTGTTTTGTGTTATTTATTTGCCTCGACAATGCAGTAACCATTAAACTATGTCATGCATGCCAATGAACTCAAGTCCACAATGAATTGCATAGTCTCAGACTATAAGCACATTAACATGCTCAAGCTGTATCAGCTTTGGCTCATTGATGTGACTTCTGACTAGGTAACAAAGTTAGCAGCGCTGAAAAGGATTTTAACTAAAGGTAAAAGTCTCTGATAACGAGAAGGACAGAGAGAGAGAGAGAGTCAGTTCCAGAAAAATACCAGTAATCAGTGAGTGAGTCTGGTAAATGCCCAGTCCTTTGAAGAGAATCTTCTTATCATACACGGCACTTTCATCTACAGCCACTAAAACCCGGTATTCCCAAGAGTGTATAGTCAAAATATTCCAGATTGTTTCTAAAAAGCCATTAAAAGCAATGGGACTACTCTTCGAATAGTAATCCAGCCTCATTATAACTTTATACAGAGGGCTCACTGTAATCCTGTGAGGCTTTTACGACTTCTCTGTAACAATAACAATTTATGTTTACAGTAAACATGCATCATATACCTCTAATGCCTATTGGGTTTCAATCTTGGCCTGTGTTTGAATCCTATTACTTCACACCAGATTCTACTGATTATATAACATTTATAAGTGTGATACTTACTTGTGGTTATCTCTTATAAGATATATACGTAAGATTCATCTTATAAGATGCATACATTACATGCGCTATGTGAATAAGTTGCAGTTTTATCTAAAGAATGCAGATCCTATCAAGTATTGAGCTGTCGAAAGCACCTTTAAGTTTGCAGACAATAGACATTCCAAAGATGAGTGAAAACACAATGGAATTAGGGGCTTTAATCCGGGCCACTGGGACGAGTTAACCTTTGGGAGCCGCTTTGGTCTGGTGCAGTCAATCATGGGGATGCTGTTGTCCAAACATTGCCGAACACTGACGCCTGACCCTCGTTTTCTCACAGAGGAACGCTGGCTTGTGCAGACGACACACAGAGCTTTCCTCAGTCAGGGTCACCAATAGCTTGCAGTTCTCATAAAAGAGCCAGGACGGTGTGCTGTCCTGTAATCCGTCTCATAGAAAAAGGCAAACACAGCCTCACTTGTCCTGCTCCATCAACTCAACAGGAGGTCTAGGTTAATGGTGGCAATGTGTGGACAGGGGATCCAGCTGGACCAGGTGTTAGATAAACTGTAAAGTGCTGGTGAGCTGAAATGTGTTAGAATCCGAGTGAGATTTAACAAATGGTTCAAAGCCATCTTTGGGGAAGGGAGTTACTGGTAGTTATTCTTATTTGATCACCAAATAGCAGCGTGACAGGGTTTTCAGTATGATCAAGGAAGAACCATGACCTCAGTTCAACTAATTATACTAGATTGCAGATAATTTGAGGGATCTCTTTTCATTTCTTAGATGCAACCCCTTGAAGTCCTTGCTTATTAGTTCGTTATGTATTTTAAAGCATAGCATTCAGTAACTACCCTGAATGACTCAGTCACTAAAAGGAAATGAATAGGCAATATATGTAGTCACATGAGTAAGGGATATGTCTAGTCCTGGCAGTCTGCTGGGTTAAGAGTCTGTAATTTCTATCTATTATGGTCCATGTTAAGTGTGATAATAAAGCTTTTAGTATTAGCACTGTTACTGGAGGCAATACACACGGAAACACTTGTCATTAATGTAAGCCCAGGATATTCAGATCAGTAACCCTAATCAAATACTCACATACTCAATACTTCATCATTCCTTTTATACTCTAATGACGATAAATAGATAACTCCATTTTGCACAGGCATTGATGCATATTTGGCCATTGATCAAGCTCTGAATCGTCTGGTTATGACAAGCAAATTAGGGCGGCCCAGAAGTACTCCTGCATCCAGAGTCCAGACCTTTGGCTTAGTAAGCAACAGATAGATTTCTATAGATCGCTAACCAAAGGGCCAGTGTGAGCCAAGGTTTTTTTTGTAGTTGTTGGTATTTTTTTTAAAGGATGAAAGGAAACAGTCTGACTCCAGCAGCTGATGAATAAAGGTCAACCTTACCATGGAAAATCTGTGTGAGGATAGGGGAAAAAAATCCCAGCTAGGTATATATTTAACTTTTCAGGTTGAATTGTTAATGAACTTCTTTTAAAGAAGAAAATTTGAAAACACTGCACTGGTTTAAGAGAAGGGTCAGGAGACATACACACACACACACACACACACACGCATAAGCTTATATACTGTATATACACTAGAATTGCTGTACCACCCTTCAGAAATCTTTTAAGCTCTATGGTATTCGTTTGTCTTATTGAACAATGTGTCCAGCATGCTCTAAAATCCAAGCTTAAACACATGTGACTTGCAGGACCTGTATGTGAGTTCCATCATATTTAAGCCTGTTGTCTCTGCTCGCACTAATGAGTGGTGAGGACTAAAAGTGGATGGGGGTTATCTCCAGACATTAAAAAGGCAGAGTTCACATGAATAGAAGGCTGCCATTGTTAATTGACCAAGACGTAGTAATTTGGGCCATCAGTGGCTATGTGCAAACGCGTGGGCTGATGCGGGGGGAAAGGGGGGGTTAGTCTTCAAAGACAAAGCTTGCAGGGAGGAGGGGAAGAGAAGAAAATTTGGAAGTTAAAGATGGGTGCAGACTAAAGCTAGGAGAAGATTAACTGCTTTGGGACAACGTCCATTGTTAAAGTGCTTTCGAAATAAAATTGATTTGAATTGAAAGTGAATTTGTCTTGCAGTAATAGTATTTCATGTTATGACATGGCTGTCTAGGAAGTAACTTCTTAGTCATTTTTTCTTCTTTTCCCCTCAGGTCTCTTTCCTGCGATACTCAACTTGGCCAGCAATGCTGAAATCAGCACCAACGCCACATGTGGGGATCCTGAACCTGAAATGTACTGTAAGTTAGTGGAACACGTTCCTGGAAGACGCATCCGTAATCCTCAGTGCAGGACATGTGATGCTAACAGTACAAATCCCAAAGGTTAGTCCGTCAGATTCACAATATTTATTCCTACAAATCTGACTTTACTCTTGCTTTACTATGAGATTTCTGAATCACAGCCTGTCCATTTGGTTCTTCTATTTTATTCTGTGTAATTGATGATTATATTATTATACCCTATTTATATGACAGCGTGTTCTATATCCCCACCCTTTTGTAATAGTTTACTATGTGTCGACTGAGTTTTCAGTACATCATTGGACATCTTGTGTGATAAAGCCTAAAATCGTGATCAGTCACAATTATTTGATTGTTCCAACAGAGCAACACCCTATCATCTACGCTATCGATGGCACCAATCAGTGGTGGCAGAGTCCCAGCATCAAGAATGGCCGTCAGTTCCACTGGGTCACCATCACGCTGGATCTACGACAGGTACAACAATCACAATCACAACGCGACATCTGAAATACAGCCTCTAAAGAATAATATTTGTTTAAGGACAATAAAAATGATTGTTGTCATATGAGATTAATATTTCATCCAGGATCTCAAGTGTAGAACAACCAAAGCCTTTAAGAAAAACCTTTTCTAACCTTTTCACACATAAAAAAATTCCTCAGCAGGTGCTGTAACCTTTTACCATGAGTGTTGTACCATCCTCTGTGGGCAAGTCCTCCCCTCTGCTCTAACAATCTGTCAGCAGCAGTGGGAACCCATAGGGCTTTTGTTGAAATCAGACCCCAGAACAGGAAATACACTATAGTTTCTCTTCCTCCTCTTCACCTCCTCTCCTCCTCCTCCTCCTCTTCCTAAATGACCAGAATTTCATCAGCTGTGCCAGGTCTCTTAGCTTGCCTTACAGCCATTATCACACCTGCTACTGAAGCCCTGCAAATCTACAGCCATGTACTGGATCCAGTTCCTCAGCTCACACAGAGAAGTGTAAATTATCCTCACCATAAGTCTCTCAGATAGAATATTCTTGACACCAGTATTCAAAACCTCTACACGATTTGGTTTGAAGCCAAAGGTGTAGATTTGCCAAGAAAACAATATAATTTGTCCTGCAAACTCACTGAGTGCTGTTAGGTCTTAGATGTTTTTTTAATTGTTTTCTGATCTCCTGCTTCCAGCTTTCAGTTCAAGATGGATTCTGTACTGATACAGTTACGTTATTATCGTGTGAGGGTCTCAGAGTTTATACAGGATGTTTAACTGTAGGGTTATAACACTGCATGCATGTCCTGCAGTATTTACAGGCACTTCTAAATTTACAGTAATCATATAATGCCTTTTATTAGTGTAACGGTGTCTACTGGTGATGCCAATAGTCCTACTATTGACAATATCCAAAAACTACCGCTGATGATATTCAGATGAGCTAACATTGCTTTGGCTTCACAATTCCAGCACTAGAATTTGTTTGAGTTCCTGTCCTACCACATAAAAAGAGGCTCATTTAGCCAGAAGCACTTTCCTAGTCTGGGATAAAGATGAGTCAGGCTTTTGTCTGAGAGAGTTGTGGAAAGTGGGGGAAGGGAGTGTGAGAGGGGTGGACATAATACAGACCAGAACAAAGCAGGCCAGCTTCACAGAGGCCAGTCTGAGACCCTGGGGCCTGGGGGGGGGGATTCACGAAGGATTAGCCAGTGCTACCTGCATGAGAAACAAAATCTAGCAGCACCTGGGCTGTGTGAATGGCTAATTAGTATGCTTGAGGAAAATGCAAATGGTAACCTGATGCCAAAATCAATTCTAGCCATTGTTTCTTGGTGATTTGAAAGGTTTTCAGATTCATGCAGGGCATAATAAGTGAAATGTGCTGTTATTATTGAGTAGCATGTCATATCATAATGAGGTACTGCGCTGAGCTCTTTTTTTTCTTTGGCCTGAATTGCTTTGTAGAGTTCTGGCAGCAGTTCCAGTGTAATTACAATCATCATAGTAACATTTCCTTATTAACAGTTCTTTTTTCTGTATTTTTATTTTATGTATTTTTATGAGTTTTTGCTGTATTTACCAACAATACGTTCATGTTGAATGCTCACCGGAAGCCCACCGGATGTCTATCTGACAATCGTCACCTCTGTGAGTCATGTAAAATGTTTACTGCTTTAAGAACACCGGCCTCGTTTCAGAGGATGCAAGAAACAAGGTGTTAGAATTAGTGTGAGGACCAACACAGCTGGTCCAGGGTTTTTAAAGATGTTTGGACAGCCGAGAGTGTGCATTCGCAGGGGACTGGTGTCACATTTGAGCTACCTGGGGGGGGCCAGACAGGATGAGAGACTCCCATATGGCTTTGTCTTCTGTTTGTTTGGTTTGGTAATGTTAATTGGATCAAGGGTTTTGTCCCCCCCTGCTTAAGGAATTCTACTGCAAGCAACAGCTGACAAGTGAAGCAATTTATCCCATCTTTCTCTGATAGGGAAGTGTTTGCTTTGTGGTTTTCGGTGTCTGTGAATGCAGCATGCTGTGTCTGCAGCTTTGATAAGACAAACATGGTGCATGAAGCTTCTCCTTTATCCTGGCACTTTTTTTTAAGCTTTTATTTTGGTAAAGTAGTCAATACCCTTGAAAGTGTCCTGATGCCGTAGTCAAAATGTTTCAGTCCTCAAGGCTAAGTGGCATTTTTATTGCATCAGAAGTGCACCCTGGTGACAAAGAGAAATATACAAAACAAACACCAGAAACAAAAGGACCTGTAGACCCAAAACACTACCTTTCATAAGGACTGACTTCCTCTGAAGTACACAGTTACAATGTTATATCATTTATGTTGCATTTTCTTACTTTAAGGTTAATTCAGAAACTTTGTGACTCACAGCAGCTTCATCTGCAGCATGTTATTTTCCATAGTAACCACCCATAAGCAACACATGATTAACCATATGCGTATCAAACACATTAAACAAGTCTGAAGTTGTTGGTTTGGAAATGAAATTAAAAGACCACCCTATAATAATACTTTACACGCGCCTTTAATTTCTGCTTGTCGGCCTTCATATAACTTGTCACGAGAGAGCTTTGGAAACCCTGTGCCTTCAGATGTGTATTTTAAATGCTTCCTTTCTCACATGGTTATAACAGATCACTCTCTCCACAGCCTGCTCTATTTCATTCTCATCATGCCGGTATTGACTTGGTGGAAGATGTTAATATGTTTATTTGTCTCATCACCTTGGCATTGCTATGCTCCAAGCAAACATGGGGCCTCAAGACCTCCAGGGTATCAAAGCAAAAAGCAAATGGAAGAAAGGATGAATCAGTCAGGATGTTGTTGAGCTGGGAACTTTGAAGCCTGTGGTTTTGTATCAAGTATCTTGCTTGTGTCATCCATGCACAGTTTGAGCACTGTTTTTAGATATAGCTCAGTATAGGGGCAGGGATTCCTCCATATCTTGGGGTTGTGGAAACACACATGCAATCGCTGCTATATGTTTGCAGGGGTTTAGTGTGTTTTGGCTTTTCAAGGAAGCCAATGTGGGAAGACTGTGAAGAGGAATGAGAAGCAGATGTAAGGTTTGAGAAAACTTGGGGTATGTCTGGGTTTCCTGTCAGGTTTTTGAGGGCAGGAGGGGGTCTCATGAAAGAGATTTATTTTTCAAAGAGCCTGTCACAGCTTGCTCTGCATGGGAGCCTGGAAAGACATGGACTAAGAAGGTGAAGGACAAGAGATAGAATAGGGAGAAGGACAGAAACTATTTCGCTTTGTCTGTTTAGCAGAATGAACAAAAGAGACGCTAAGACACTCCACGTTAGACACAGAGACACTGCAATTTATAAAAAACAAAGACACAAGCCAGAAAGAAGACTGTAAAATTGAAATGCCGCGTGTATACCAAAGATATAGAAACGGCAAAGAGATGAGCATATCCACAAATCGAATACGCAAATCCAAAAGAATATTTCCCTTTGAAGAAGAGATCATAGACATACTTAATCCGAGTGCCAGCTCATGAAAGTATAATATTCTCAGCTCACACGGGAACAAAGCAAAATTTGCAAACACCACTTGAGCTGAGAGTGAGCGTGAGAGTGGATGTGCCAATACTATCTACCTCTAAGAACGACACACACATTTTAATATCTGTACCGTGTATATTTGAACAATATTCCTAAAACCCAGTGACTGAAACTGGCTTTTGCTGTCCTACCAGATCTTCCAGGTGGCTTATGTGATCATCAAGGCAGCGAACTCTCCTCGGCCTGGGAACTGGATTCTGGAGAGGTCTTTGGACGGTGTCACGTACCAGCCATGGCAGTACTATGCCATGAGTGATACAGAGTGTCTGACCCGTTACAATGTCACCCCACGTCTTGGCCCTCCCACCTACAAGAGAGATAATGAAGTAATCTGCACCTCTTACTACTCCCGACTGGTGCCTTTGGAACATGGAGAGGTGAGCTTACCCAGTCTTCATTCCTGTTCATATAGCTGTATGAAAGTGCTTACTAATCCTAATACTAGTATCCCTTCGGCATGGCAATTATTTAACCTTATAAGACCTTAATCTAGACCTGGAACTCTGCACTTTTGATATTGTAATTCATGTATGTTCCGACAGCACTACTCTGAAATTCAGGATATATGTCATTATAGGATATGTGGGTTTTTTTAAACAAGGTTATGCATATGAGTAATTTTATGAATGCTAGCGAGGTTCAGGGGGTCCACACGGTAAGAACTAATCTGGCCATGGTCCAGTGTAAATGATCCAACTGGGCTGGGGAACAATAAACAGTCCTATAGCTAGCACTGTGTTGTTTGCATGCTGCATATTTCTGTGATAGGATGTAAATCTGCTACTTTGCTTACATAAATATTGATGTCTCTATTCAGTTTAGGAATGTAAACTTGTTGCTTACACTGTTATCAGTATCATCACTCCAAAAACTAGAATGTTATCTTTCCTTTTACACTTCCTGTTAGTGCTGCACAAACACTTAAATACTGAAATGTAACAAGAACGCTGTAACTTTCAGGTCTTCACATACTTCATTTTTTAATTTATATTTCTATATTTCTATCAAAGTCAAGCGTTATATGTAAACATACTGTATTTACAGGATACTTTACTTTATACAAACTGTTTCCACTGTCTAAGCGGAACTGTCCATTGGTGATTTCTGTGAATCCTTTTTCAGGCTTATTTAGTAATTACTGAGTAGTACTGAGTCACTCAGTAAGTACTGCTTTAATATGGCTTTGGTTGTTCATCTGCTCAGATCCATACCTCTCTGATAAACGGACGCCCGGGTGCTGATGACCTGTCTCCCGAGCTGCTGGATTTCACCTCCGCTCGGTTTATCCGCCTGCGCCTGCAACGCATCCGCACACTCAACGCCGACCTCATGACCCTGAGCTTTCGTGACCCAAAAGACGTGGACCCCATCGTCACCCGCCGGGTAGGCTTTGGCTTTCAGTAACCTTATGAGTGATAGGGAAATATTTACAGTACCAGTCAAAAGTTTGGACACACCTTCTCATTCAATTTTTTACTCCTACGTTGTAAATTAACACTGAAGTCATGCAGACTATGAAGGAACACATAAGGAATCATGTAGTAAACTTAAAAATGTTCAACAAACCAAAATATGTTTCAGATTTTAGATTCTTCTAAATAAAATAGGCACCTTTGGCTTTGATTACAGCTTTGCTCTTATACTCTTCATGAGGTTCTCACCTGAAATGGTTTTCCAACAGTCTTGAAGGAGTTCCCAGAGGTGCTGAGCACTTGCTGGCTGCTTTGCCTTCACTCTGCGCTCCAACTCATCCCAAACCATCTCAATTGACTGACCTTCATTTCTTACAGTAGTGATGGACTGCCGTTTTTCTTTACTTAGTTGAGTCGTTCTTGCCATAATATAGATTAGAACATTACTGAAGAAGGTCGGGTGGGGCGTTCTGGGTCCTTTCTGTGTGGAGTCTGCATGTCCTCCACATTTCTGCGTGGGTTTACTCCGGGTTCTCCGGTTTCCTCCCACAGTCCAAAGACATCCACGTTACATTGATTGGTGTCTCTAAAGTGGCCCTAGTGTGTGTGTGTGCCCTACGATGGATTGGCGCCCTGTCTGGGGTTGTTCCTGCTTTGTGCCCTGTGCTGCCGGCTAGGCACCGGCTCTCCCGTGACCATGAAAAGGAATAAGCGGTCAAGAAAATGAATGAATGAATGAATATTACTGTATACCAACTCTACCTCTTCACAACACAACTGATGTCTCAAACACATTAAGAAGGCAAGAAATTCAAGAAATGAACTCTTGACAAGGCACAGCTGTTAACTGAAAGCCATTCCAGGTGACTACCTCATAAAGCTGACTGAGAAAATGCCAAGATGTGCAAAGCTGTCAGCTAAGCAAGAGGTGCCTACTTTGAAGAATCTAAAATATAAAACATATTCTGGTTTGTTTGACAATTTGTTGTTTACTAAATAATTCCATATGTATTTCTTCATAGTTTGGATGACTTTAGTATTAATCTACAACGCAGAAAAAATTTTAATAATGAAAAAAACCACTGAATTGGAGGTGTGTCCAAACGTTTAACTGGTACTGTACATAATAATATTATTTTGTAATAGAGCATAGGGTTTAATGGGAACAGTATTGTTAGTAGTTGACAGTCTGAAATCCTCAAAGCACAAATAGTTATGTCTGTTTTTTTTAATAATGAAGAGCATGGGGTAATCTTAAAAATGGCATTAACTCATATCCTCATCGTTGGCTAACCAATCCGTGGCAAGTGCTGTGTTTTGTAATGCGAGTCTTCCTCTTTCTTGTTTTCAGTATTACTACTCAATCAAGGACATTTCAGTGGGCGGGATGTGTATCTGCTATGGCCACGCCCAGAGCTGTCCGTGGGACCCTGTTACCAAGGTAACGGGAAGCACATTCTTCTGTTCTCAGCCAGCAATCTGTCAATCAAATGTAATTGCATGGGGAATGTAATCACTGCCAGTTTGCTGCCAAGCGTATTGTCCCCACCAGTGAATGTGCTGTTTTTAATGACATCCTTTTGTTTGAAATTTTGTTCAGCTTTTAATTTAATATAATATACCATAGTAGAGAATGCAGCAGAAATTCTTGCTTTTAGGGTCATACTATGATTAGCGAAACCTTGCCATATTATGAGAATAAGGCCCTTAACAATAAAATACAAGATTTCTCTAAAGCATTTCCACCCCTACAGAAAGGAGCAAATGATCTGATCCAGTCTGTGTTAAATGAATCTTGTTGCCTCATTACAAGTGAAAATCACGTTAACAAGAAGGCTGAGAAAGCAAGGCATAATCCCTTGCCTCATCAGTGGAGTTCTTAAGAAACACACACACTCAGACACACACACATGGAGTTAAGTGAGTGCTGGTCGAGTTTCGGTTTAGGAATTTGTTTTGTGTGTGAATTTGATTGGCAGTCTGTGTAAATGAAGAGCATTTCCTTTTGGTTCTTATTTTCTCTGCCCTCTCTTTTGTGGCCTTGAAATGTTTGTGTGTGTGTGTGTGTGTGTGTGTAACTTTTCCCCTGTCTCTCTCTTCCAGAAACTGCAGTGTGTGTGTGAGCACAACACTTGTGGGGAGAGCTGTAATGAGTGTTGTCCCGGCTACCACCAGGAACTGTGGCAACCAGGGACCATCTCTGAAGGCAACACATGCGAGAGTAAGAAACAGAAACACACTCGGGACACTCTAGTACCACTTGGACAATGGCATATACAATATGTGGTATACTGGGAGAATCCACTGGCTGTGGCTATGACTGGATTCAGCTGAAGAGCCAAAAATAATTGGTCAAAAATATTTTTTTTTGCAATGCAATGTGGTATTGTGGGCGGCACGGTGGCGCAGTGGATAGCGCTGTCGCCTCACAGCAAGAAGGACCTGGGTTCGATCCCCGGGTGGGGC
>JANCOA010000049.1:9061652-9077506 GCA_024363135.1 Leptodoras oyakawai
ACACACACACACACACACACACACACACACACACACACACACACACACACACACACACACACTCTCACTCACACACATACTCACTCACACACATACTCACTCACACACATACTCACTCACACACATACTCACTCACACACACACACACACACTCTCACTCACACACATACTCACTCACTCACACTCTCACTCACACACTCTATCACACACACGCACGCTCACTCACACGCTCTCACACACACACACACACACTCACTCACTCACACACACACACACACTCACACTCACACACACACACACACACACTAAAGGGAACGGTCTCCCCAAAATGCTTTTTATGTGCTACTCTTTGTATTTTCCGCTAGACCTGGATGGGATCATGAATGAGATGCCGAGCTTCACAGAAACTTAAGGGATTTCTATCAACAAGCCAACCCTGTGTACGCACTGCAAGTTTTCATTAGCTCTGAGCATTTACACATGGAAAGATCAACACGAGTACAAAGAATGTGCACGTAGCTGGGAGAGAATCTGAATCTCAGTGGCTAAAATAGGTCTATAAAATGTGTTCGTGTGTGTAATCAGGCAGCCATATGCTTTTTTTTTTTTTTTTTCCATTCATGGCTCATTATGTGTGGGTTAAAATCTGAGCTAAGATGGTGATGGAAATGTGGTGTGTTTAGGATTTAAAACTAGCTGATGCTGAATGACAAATGTTCACTATGAAGGTTTTTTTTGGAGCATGAACAGAAATAAAAGCTGAAATGCTCCCTCAGGGTTAAATTACCGATGAAATGCGAAAGAATGAAAGCTTTTAGGGGTTAAGGTATTTTACCTTTACTCTAGAGGCGGAGCCAGGCACCCTGAGAATTCCTTCTGTCTGCAGCCCTGTCTGCTCCAACTTTGACAACAGCTGCAAACACACACACACACACACACACACACACACAGAACTGTCATGCTCATGGATTCTCAGAGCTCAATGTCACCTTGTTCACTCAATAAACTAAATGTATGGCATCTGCTTATTCCAGCATTTCTACATCAGCCCGTGTTTCTCTCTTCGACTCTCAGATACACCCCTCAAATTGTTTAGAGATAACGCAGTGCTCGCTGTGGGAGCTTTTTCAGCATTCCACTCCTTTTAAGAACAGATACAAGCTGCTTTATCTCTCACTGATAAGCCAATCAGACGGCAAAACTCTTGCTCAAACAGTGAAACCTAAACTAAAAACACAACAGATAATCTTTCTCCTCCTCTCCTCTAGCTTCAGCGCACCGGTTTTATTCGGCACTCGAGAGAAGGTCACCCCGTAGTGCTGCATATCAGACGTAGCAATTAGTGTAAATACAGCTGCTTGAGATTATATGAGGAAAAAATATCCTTTGCTGTGAAGGTTATAGAAGCCTTGTGATCTAAAACTGTTCTGTCGTTATTTAAGCACCTAATTGTCCATTCTTGCATCAATCAGTGCTGATTGCATGAAGGACTGCATGAATAAACAAAGACATTTAAAAAAAAAAAAATATTCTAGCATGGCACATCATGTTCTTTCAATTACATTTAGACTCTTCTACACGTACAACTGTTTTAATATTCCTTAATGTTTCATCGTTGTAATGGAATGTTCTAGTTAATTCCTCTTTAAACTGGATTGGGATGCTCTCAAGCCATGAGGAATCTGTACAGAACATTAAATTCTCAGCATGAGGTGGACTATCGAACTGCTTCCCTCCCACACTCTAGCTAAAAACAGACACAAAGCAAAAGTTAGTAAAAAAATAAATAAATAAAAAATCTGACTGTGCAGCCAGTGGTGTTAACACAGATTAAAGGTAGTCTTTAGGCAAATTACACTGTCAAGATGATTCTCATTGGTAAATAAAGTCACTTAGGGATTTGGCTTAATCCCCGGAATGCAGACTAATGCAGACTTTGCTGTCCAAAGAAGGTAGCCGAGACCCAGACACATCAGGGTTGTGATTATTGCAGGAAATGTAATGTTACTGATTATGAAATACATGCCTAAACATGAATTATCCTTTATTTCCAAAAGCAGGAAGTTGTCTTATACTGAACTGGTATGTGAACTGGGCTATTCCAAGTCTCAAAATCCAAAACTGGTTGCATCCTTGTTCATTTTCTATTACATTACTCATGCATAAATAAAAATGAACTTGTATGAAGGTTGTACTCTTTTTTTTTTTCAAACTTCAACTACTCAGCTACATGGTTATCTTACAGTTCCATAGCTGTCTAATATCAACAGCTAGTCTTTCATAATCTTTCATAACAAAGCATTGAAAACTGATGTCATGGCTACACCTATTAAGCAGTTTGGATTAATTTTCTAAAGCCATTGACAGACCATTAAACTACAACTGTCATTATATTTTCAAATATTCTACTGAATTGTGAATATAGCTAAAAATGGCATGTCTGGGAGGGATTTGCTTGATACATTATGTTATGTATTCTTACAGCAGAATATCAGTATAAAATAAGTTCCCTATTCAGTCCTTAAAATGGCAGTGGTGATACAATGTTTTGACACATTAAGCGGAACGGTATGTAACTCTGGAGTCCTTTAAACTGTCCCGTACCTTCCAGGCAAAAACAGAAAAGACAAAACGGCTCTTAGCAGCTGCCCTAGACTCATGAGAAACCCTTAGATCTGATAGATTTTTTGAAAAGAATTTGTTAAGAATAAGAAGAAAAGCCATGCATGTTAGGTTGATACATTTACATTACATTTACATTTATGGCATTTGGCAGACGCCCTTATCCAGAGTAACGTACATTGTTCTCATTTATACAACTGAGCAGTTCAGGGTTCAGGGCCTTGCTCAGGGGCCCAACAGTGGCAGCTTGGTGGTGCTGGGATTTGAACTCATGATCTTCTGATCAGTAGTCCAGTGTCTTAAACACTGAGCTACCACTGCTACTATAACAGAGAGACATCATGCTGTATATGCGGTTAAGGAAGAGGAAGGGAGTCAAGCTTCATCACCCAACCCGATGAAGCGCTGATTAACGACTTTCCAGAAGGTCAAGTGTAAAAAATTGCTGTGTGGAAGTTTCCACAGGCGAACCTAAAGAAGCATTGCTGGGGTTCAACCCCCTGCTACACAACCCAGCAAAAACAAGATCAGCTCCAAGAGATAAGCTACACACCTTTTTGAAAACAAGAGGAACTTTAGAGCCAGGAAATTTCTTTTGGTCATTTTCCAACAATGTAGTCAGAGGAACTCCGAATATGCCAGTTTCTGTAGAGAGAAGAAGGCAGTGATCAATCGCACCAACCAAAAAAAAAAAATCTGAGAATGTATGATTAAATGTAGGATTAAAATGTTAAATGTTCAGCCGTACTCACCCCGCACCTTGCTACGAACTACCCGGTTCCTCTTCAGCTCAACGCCCAGGGCATCATAAAATGTTGTTAGTTCTATCAGACAGAAACAGCCGATCTTCTTGATGTCTTCTGAGGACAGGTCTTGCACTCTGGTCAGCCCCCGCTTGGGCTTTACAATCTGAAATGTCTGTGTAAGACATAAGGAATAAGAATGAAAGAAAATGACAAGTACAATTAGTATGTTTACTAAGCAGGCAATGCTCATTGATAATATACTTCCTCAGGTGAAAGTTAAAGCATAAACTGCTCTGAGGGATTGTTTGTGTAGACAGAGTTTTGTAGTAGTAAACCCTTTCCTTTCCTTTCTCGTCCTTTCTTTCTGCTTATAGTGTAATCAATAAAAATGGAAAAGCAATAAAAAGCAATGATGACAGATGGTGAGGGAAAGGTTTTGTGGCCTGCAGAAGCTTTGTGTGTGATTATAGAGAGAATTGTGGGAAAGCAAAGCTGAAGGCAAACACTTACTGGTAAATCCTTGTCTCCTTTCCAGATCCTCTGGCAGTCAATGCAGTCACGGCCTTTCCGATGAGCCGTCACTCCCTCGGAGTATGGCACTTCAAAGGACAAGATAATCGGCTCCAACTGTGACTCTGACATGCTGCTCTCCACAGCAGTGAACACTGGGCATGACTGGCGAGCTACAGTAGACACACGCATACAGACATTGTCGGCAATACCCAGATCTGCTGGTTCGGTCATACCATATATAAGTAAGGATACTGTACTACTAAGTGTTAGCAAAAGTCTCATAATGGGCTGGTATGGTGTTTTGCGAACATTAAAAGGCACAGACTAACCTTTGGGAGGTGTCCAATGAGGCAGTATCGGTGTAATTGCCCCATTTGGGGATACTGAAGGTGTTGGCTCAGAAGACTGTAAGAGAAATGGAATTTAATTATGAGTAATGTAAATTAACCCATCCCTCACCAAAAATACGTACTTACACACACAGATATCAAACATGTGATGCAAGTTCTGAAATTAATCCCAACATATACAGTATAACCACTGCTTAAATCTTAAATATTTATCAGTATGCTACAGAAACCTTGCCTTGGTCAGTTCTTTCTGTGCAGTAACACAGAAACACATTTCATCACCTTCCTAAAATAATGGCCCAAGTCATTTTTTGACCAAAATGGGTTTTTTTTTGCCTAAATCACCTCCTCACCATGTAGTGCATCACCTCTGATGTCCTTAGTTTAACAGATCATGTGATTCTACCCCTGTAATAAAATGACCTATGTCAAGAGAGTGACTTTTTGTTCAGATTTTTGTGTTTCCTGACAAAAAAATGACTTAGGCCATTATTTTAGGAAGGTGACGATATGGCAGTAGGTATCAAAGTGGTGTTCAAGGAGATCACAACATGTAGTCAGGAGTCACAAAATACAAATACAAATCACAGCTCATCATAGTTATAGTTATAAGATTGAGTGGCCATTTAAATTAATATGGTTTAATCCAAACCTCACGAACACAAATACAAGTCACCTGTAAATAATATGAACTTAATTCATTCTTGAACCTAATGTGTTCAGTTGGTGGAAGGTTCAGGATTAGAAGACTTGATGGGTCTAATAGAGATAAAAAAATATTATAATATCTGGATATTACCCATTTAAATAATGTTTATGGATTTATTTTACAGTTAAAAAAGTTTGAATCCCAGGCATATGGTTAAATGTGAATATCTGTTCCAAAGAGAACTAGAAATACTGCTGCAGCTCTGAACAACAATGCTGTATCACATCATAACAGATGATAATGGTTCATATTCCTAACCAGACTTCCTGCTGTGGTCCATCCCTCACTTCCACCAGAAAGGTCCTTAATGACCCATCATCCTCTTCTGTAATCTAGATCATGTTACATGATCTAAGTTTAGTATATTCGCCCACTGTGCCAGGCTCTATTCACGACTGTATGCTTACCATAGACATACAGCAAGGCTCAGTTGCCAGTCCAGCTGGCTATGAGTCATTGCCCTACATTCTCTGCCAGCATGCTGACTCCCTTACTCCGTCAAACACTATTTGTTGACCAGATGTCCACTAAAGACATTTTCCATACATTCTATTTTTGCTTCATGATATTGATATGGTAGAAGATTCAAAGAGTAATTCACTGCATGTACAAACAAGTTCCAGTTTTTCCCCTTGTATACTGCGCCTCTTCAACACTCATTCTAGCCAGCCTCTGGCAGGACAGAGCAGTTACTCATCCACTTCACATGCTCTTAGTCACAGAGTCACACGAGGGTGGTCTTGAGTGCTGCCTTTATTTTGGTGTGGATTACTGAATTCCCACACACAAATGACTCTCAATTCGTTTCAATTTGTACAGAGCTTTAAACAATAGACTTTGTCACAAAGCAGCAGTACAGAAATCCAGATGTAGCAAGCCAGAGGCAACAGTGGCAGTATAAAAAAAAAAAATCTCCCAGAGATGACACGGGATAAACTTGAGAGGACCCAGATCCAAAATGGAACTCATCCTCTTCAGGGAGACACCGGATCAGTGGGATTATAAATCATTACACACTTTCAGAAGTAATTTTTCTTTGTATTTTTGCCTTGTTGTTGGGGTAGTAACAGGGATGCATGTTTTGTACTGTAGTGTTTTTCATTTATGTAGAAATGTTAATATGGTTAACCTTTATGTCAGTAGTGGTCCTTAAGGTCTGATTATGTACATTAGATATTTGTAAAGATTTCCAGGTAAAATATACATATTAAACAAAATACAATATGAATACTATACAATACTAAATAAAATACAAATGATGTACATTTTGAATATATTTCCTGTATATACTTGATAGTTGATAGTACCAAGAATACCACCCCAGTCACAAGGGAAAGTACAAATTGGTACCTTCTGACAGATACAGCTGTAGAATACAGAGTAAAGGCAAACAATAAGTGTTGCAAGAATTCTCAGGATGAACATAAAGTTCTGGGGTGAGCATAGGACACATGATTACAGCAGAAGTTCTTGATTACAGCAGAAGTTCTTAGAAGTATACAGTGTCCACAGTCTTAGACATCTACAGTATCCAGGTGAGATTATTCACTGAAGGAAGGATGAATCAAATTACGGTCGGGTCTATTTTGTTGACAGCTTTGTGACAGCGATGCTAAATCTAATACAAAGCCTATCTTTATTTAAATAGCAACACGAGCAGTGTAAAGTTCTTCATACTATTCGCTGGGAGCAGTGGCTATGAATGCAGCTTTACTGATGGCTAAGTTAAATGCAATCTGAGGTGTTCCACATTCTAGCCCTTCCACATTCCAGCCTCCTTAAGCAACACGGATATTTTTTGAGATGAGTAGACAGCAGCTGACCTGGCAAATGGCCGACATGCTAAGGAACATCTCGCCTTTCCTGTCCTTACATTAAACACAGCTGTCATTCTTATCATGAGTAAGTTTCTAAATGACAATGGCACCTGAAAGTCAATGCAAGATCTAAGACTGAGGACGAGGTTTTGCAGCAGCGTTTTGCCTATCCCTGAATCAATGTTCCTCTCACAGGCCAAGTGTTCATAAAATATACTAGACAAGAACATCAGAGATTATCAAAGCAAGGTTTTCATTACTCTACTTCATTACATTATAGTATCTGAAAAACTTTCAAGAGTTCCCAAGGGCCTCTTGATCATAAATCTCCAGTACACTGTGTCTTCTCCTTACCGACATGTCAGCTGTGGAGAAGACATCCCGGACATGGCGTATGGGCTGCTTGTTCCTCATGCGTAGGGTTTGGGTGTAGTTGTCAAGGCGTTTCTTCACCATGGCGGCTTGAGAGCGAGTGAGTGTGGACAGGAGAGCCTCAGCAGGACTGTCAGTGAGAGCTCCAGATACCAGCGTGGAGAGACCGGCTTCTTGCAGCCATTCTTCCTCCAGTTCAGCTTCTACCATACAGAATCACACAAACATTGCAGTCAGAATGCTGGGAATCCTGGGCATCTCTACAACAACAGTCATACCTGATTTTTCACATGTGATAAACATCTCAGTGCTTGGGTATTCAGAGCAAAGAAAATAGTGGAAGTAATTAGGGGCCTTTAATAAGTCTAGTACAGAATGTTTGCAATTTTAAGTTTCTAGGTAATCTGATTAATGATTCAACTAATACATACAGAATGCATAGGTTTAGAGACCCTCAACACCCTTAATAAAAACATTGGGGGCCTATTTAACCCCCCCCAAAAGAAGTACAAAATGGTTCAGTCTGTATCACATACATTATTCATTTAAATGTTCCTAATTGTTCTTGAAACATGGATTCTTAATGCTTTTCAAGCATTCCCTTATGACAAGAAAAATCACCATATCGAACAAAAGTACAATGAAAAACAACAAAAAGAAAACATGAGCAAAATCACCTGTTAACCATTTTCCTTCAGAAATCCCTCTGCAGACCAGGGGGGCTCACAGAGTGCATATGTACAAGGCCAAATATTTATCCAATGATGCCAAGCATTAAAAAAAACAGTCCAAAGACGCAACAGCAGACCCGAATTTCAAATTTAGCCCAATAAAAATAAAACATAAGCTTTATTATATCCAGCTGTCTTTAAAGCAGAACACCATGTTGACATCCGTAGAAATACGATATGCACTCACCATCAGCACTGCCCTTCTCCATCATGTCTTCCTGACCTCCTTGGCAGTCCTCCTCGATGTTCCTCACTTCGCTCCAGTAATCCTCCATGGAATCCTGTGAGTCTTGGGAGACGGAGCGATCCGGAGGAGAGGGAGGCATCGCTCCTGCCGAAGTCATCCTCGCTAACCCCCGATGCTGTGCTTTCCTGATGGAAATGAAACAGAAGGTTGCTCAAATCCATTACTCAGAGAGAAAAAAAAACAAGAGACAGAGTAATACACAACAGATCAGACTGCATGGCATGCTGTGATTCAGTGTACGGGTGTAAATGTAGGAGCATTATACAGCGGTTTCTATAGAGTATATACAGTACACTGTCAAAAGGCAAACCCTCGCCTTGTTGCTTCAAACCCAGTTCGCACAGGACGCCCATTTTGCCATTAGAGCCCTCTAATTTCAGTGCTGGAAGAACTCAGAGATGAAAGAGTTAGTGACACCACACAGACCTTCACACTTTATCTCTTCCAGCAGCTGTTGGGATGGAGGTGAGATGGAGCTAAAAGGATGACAGACTAACCCAACCCTTTCACTATGGAATCTAGATTAAAGCTCTGCTGGTAAGCTTCATCAACCGAAAACAATCATCAAAAGCAAGGAGGTCTACAGTAAGGCAGAATGATCTTAGGATTTCAGTAGTTCTTGAGAACAAAGTTAACCTTATAGTCCCAAAAACCCCTGCAAAGCAAAGCAATCTAATTCAATTTAGGTTTGAACTTTCCTACTGAAATATTGATAAGGAAAAACTAGCTGACTACGAACTGTTATCGCTGTGTCTCTCATTTGCTCTCTCTCTGTTTCGCTGCCAGGAAGCAGGCTTCACTTAGAGGATGTTATTGATCACAACCATGCAAGATGCCTTCTGTGTTAAGAGAACTCCATTCTAATAGCCTCCAAATTCCCTAAGTGGCCTCTGCTCTCAGCTTCTGACAGGTTTTATCACTTCAATATTAACATACTTTGGAGTCTCAGTCACACAAGTATGCCATGCTGGTTTAAAAATGGGGTTTACAGCCTGATCACTGAATCTGTGACTCTGCAGCATCAACACCAAAATTCTACAACCAGTACAGTAGTTTGTTTGTGTCAATTCGTGAACATCAGGTAATTGCTTGCTTGTCATTACTTATTTAAAAAATGTCTCTCACTTATACATATCTATAAGTGTGTTCATTTCAGTGTGCTTATTAGTTTCTCCTTTCATCATTTGGTCTTGGGCTTCATGTTCATACAAACCAACCTCCAAGAAACACCATTAGCAGAGAAGATGGAGACTATTATGGAATGAAAACATCTTTCAGATACCAATGTGCTCACTGAGGTAAACATCAAAGATGTGCTCACTATAATGTACATTAAACAAATCATTTCCTATACATCAATCATGCTTTTAAGATAAGCACAGGCACTGCATGCAATAATGAGTTCACTAATGAGTTCAAGGAAAAGTTCCTCCACACAATGGTAATGTGTTTTGGCATCACTGAAATCTTTGGCTGACCTGCTATCAGGAGGCAATCAATGAGAAGAAATGCAGATGCATATCTAAGTCATACCATGAAACAACCCATCTGGGTTAGTCAGCTCTACGCTGGACAAGCATTGGCATGATTTTGCTCTTACAGATTTTGGTCATGAGGCAATCTTAGAACATTACCACTGCAAGCAAGGACGGTCAATTTTTGGACAACTTTTTGGTAGTGCCAGAAACTTTGGATCAAAATCTCAGTGTGAGACTATTGCTACAACACTCTTTTAAAAGCCACCAAAAGTAGGACATGACAGGACAGCTACAAATATGGCAGTGGAGAAACATAAAGTACCATGATATTGGACAGCAAATATCTAATGAGCTAATATTCTTATCCATATTTCTGTTTTCATGGTCCGGTTTCATGCACAACCCCAGATTGTTAATGGATGACGTAAACATGATGACAACGTAGTAATTTTCTTTAATTGCAGGTCTATGGTAAGAATTTTACTTGTATACTCTGACATGGAGAACACATGGCACCAGCATGTTGTCAAATATGGTCAAGGATTTACTGTGTTCCACACAGTGTTCAAATATCAATGTTGAAATTATAATATAACTGCAATTATCAAATAGTTAACTTCGTAACAATCTTCTCAGCTACCAATCAACTCAAATTATAGTCCACATATATTGTATCTATCCAGACCTGTAATTTCCACAGTAGTGTGTCAAAATCTAGCATAATGTCCTATAACAATGCTTTGTCATGACAACACTTTCTTAGACCCCCCCCACTCCCCTAATAGAAAGGTGTGAGTGTATATACATATTCTGGGTGGGTGTGTATCCTATATTCAGAGCATGCAGCCAGATCTGAGCATAAGAATTTCCAACCTAGACACATGCTAGGAGTTGTTTCTCTTCTCACTACAAAAAAAGGAACCAGCACTGGATTGAGAGTTGCAGGATTCAAATTATGTTGATTATGATTACAGTTTATTCACAAAAAAAAAAAAATCAAAATGCTACCCAATACTAACAAAGAAACTATGGTATTTAAAGTAATACAGCACAATACTGCAATACAACCAGTACAATACAGGTCTGAGTTCTGTGTGCACCAGATGAACATGCCATCAGAACGCAAGTCTGACTTCCTGACTTATAAACTTATAATCAGGCTTGGCAAAACTCCTGACAAAGTCAGGAAACCTGACAGACAACCACCGTACAACTAATATGAAAATGAACAAGTTTTTTCTATAAATGTTCCAAGCCATATTCTACAGTAACTCATATTTTTAACCCTGATGCTCCAGCTAAAAAGGATCAATACTCCTTGAAATCAGACTCCAACCAATGTCTGAGCGGAAAATGCAGATTACCTTTCAGTGCCTCATCCAGCTGTAGAGGACAGGGAAGGACATTAGAGTGGAGTACTCTGCTCTGATCCAAGATGTAGATCATAAAACCACTTAAATCACAAAGAAGGAGAGAAAGCGAGCAAAACAAAGAGAGTGAGAGAGAGGAACAGACACAGATATGATGAGCCTCAACTGACCCAATCTCAGGATTTCCTCCTGTGACAGCAGGAACCCAATGTGTAACCTAAACTCATCTCCCCTCCCACATACCTCTCTCCATCTATCCATCCCACTCCATGGGAGGCGAACAACTTTCCAGCACACGCATTTCTTCCTTCCCTGCCCCCTCTTTCTCTCTCTCTCTCTCTCTCTCTCTTGTCCACCCCTCCCTCTACCCCATCCTGTCCTGTTCTCTCTCTCCGGCTCTGCTAGAAGCCACTCCCTGCTTTATTCTTTGCAGCCCCACCACTTCCCTTTAAAAGGAAGGAGTTAAATGCCCGTTGCCTTTACTGTTTATGCCAAGCAGTGTCTTGATGACTTCAGAGTAAGACCAGAAAATGAGGACAGTTTGGATGGGAGAAGGTGTCCTATGATCTGGAGCAGTGAAATGGGTATAATTATGGAATGGGTATAATATAAAAAATGGGTATAATTATGGAAAACCAGTCCCACATGTGAGTAATCACCAAAAACATCCATATCACTACTCACTTTCATTTCAATCCTTTTATAGAGACAACTGACAAACAAATGTTCTATTAAAAAAGTACTAAATATGGGCACCTAACATCCGGAAATGTTTTCATTGCACAAGGTGTTTTGCATACATATGAATGATATCTCCTCCTACCCAAAAAAAAAACATCCACATGCAATAGGTGCCCTTTTCCAGAAAAAGAAAAATTACTCATAAGAACCAGAATAACAAATAAACAAACTATTCCTTGTGATACATTGGCATTTTGGCAGAACACATTCCGCAGCTCAGCAAGGAAGGAGGACTAAAGTGGAAATGTGGTACTAGTGTTCATCCCTGTGAGGCTGCTGAAACCAGAGAAGAAAGCTGAAGATCCTTCAAAAATCATGACCTAATTCCTGCAAGAATGTAAACACAGCAGCAGTGCTGCCAAGACCACCATCCAAAAGCAACATGTATGCAAAACTTTTGTCTGTGAACAACTTTTCAAGCAGGTTTCAAACACTGTACTTTGCCTGGAAAAGATACCCAAGTGCTTTATCAATGTCCATATGGCCTGTCTGGCCATAACTGACTAAAACATTTTCCATTTTCCATCTTCAGTATTGATTAAAATGGGCACCCACTTCAGCACTGATGAAATCAAAACAAAGTGGCAAACTGCTGACTATGGCACGTCCCTGCAAAATGGTCAAATTCAAAAATGTTAATTCGTTATACTAAAAGCTTTTCAACTATTTCAAGAAGCATGAATGAATCAGGAGTTCAAGATGATTTTACCAGAAAGGTATGTCAACCACCCCCCCCCCAACTAGAATAAAATAAGAAACACATGTTTCATAAAGATGCCTTAAAGCGCTTAAACAAGACTGCTCTGGATTCCACGCGGTGTGAAATGGAGGGCATCGGCAATGGGCCTTTATGACAACTAAAACACACTGGACATTTGATTTTATTATTCAGGCTGTCTGGATGGAGTAAATGTCATTACAGAATGACTGCATAATACAGCATTTAGACCCTCAACCATTTATTCTGAACTTTATTCTTAGCCAATGTTCACACTGCATTTTAAAGCAGCATTCTTATGACTCATTATAGTGTCACCTAGAAATGCTCTTGAATACTTCCAAAAAACACTTTTAGAGCTGTTTACTCCACTAAAAGCTTATTTGGGCAACAGAATGTAGAGATTTATTCAACTTTATTTATTGCTAAAGTGCTTTTAACAATGGACATTGTCTCAAAACAGCTTTACAGAGACATGAAATTAGGACATAGCTTATAGTTTTTGTCCATAACTATTATCCCTAATGAGCAAGCCAGTGGCGATGGTGGCAAGGAAAAACTCCCTCAATGATAAGAGGAAGAAACTTTAAGAGGAACCAGACTCTAAAGGGAACCCGTCCTCATTTGGGTGACACTGGAAAGTGCCTATATATAAATAGCTACAACTGAGTGCTATATAGTAAGAAAAAATGCAATTTTAACCAGTAAACTGATTAAAAGTGTAACATTCAAAACATTCATTTATTTATTTATTTATTATAAATTATTATTATTAAGTGCATCACCTACTGAACCTTTTATGGCATTCAGGAGGCACCCTTAATCCAGAGTGACTTAAGCAGTTGAGGGTTAAGAGCCTTGCTCAGAGGTGCAACAGTGGCAGTTTGGTGGTGCTGGGATTTGAACTCATAACTTTCTGATCAGCTGTCCAATGTCTTAACCATTGAGCTACCACTGCCCAGTACTGCTGGTCTGACTCAGATGTTAAAAAATAATACTACAACCTCAATTCCAATGAAATTGAAACATTGTGTAAAACATAAATAAAAACAGAATACAATGATTTGTATCATCAAATCATTTTCAACCCATATTTAATTGAATACACTACACGACTGTTGAATGTTTAATGTTCAAACGGATAAATTATATTGTTTTTTGCAAATATTTGATTGAATTTGATGTCTGTTTCAAAACATGTTTCAAAACAGTTGTGATGTGTTACATCACCTTTCCTTTTAACAACATTCAATAAGCGTTTGGGAACTGAGGACACTAATGGTTGAAAATTTGTAGGTGGAATTCTTTCCCATTCTTGCTTGATGTACAACTTCGGTTGCTCAACAGACCAGGGTCTCAGTTATTGCATTTTGCACTTCATTATGTGCCACACATTTTCAATGGGAGACAGGTCTGGACTGCAGCCTGGCCAGTATAGTACCCGCACTCTTTTACTACGAAGCCACGTAACACTGGGGAATGTGTTGTAACACTGGGGAATGTGGCTTGGCATTGTCTTGCTGAAATCAGGGACGTCCCTGAAAAAGACATTACTTGGATGGCAGCATATGTTGCTCCAAAACCTGTATGTACCCTTCAGCATTAATGGTTCCTTCACAGATGTTCAAGTTCCCCATGCCATGAGCTCTAACACACCCCCATACCATCAGAGATGCTGGTTTTTTAACTTGTCGATGATAACAATCCGGACAGTCCTTTTCCTCTCAGAATGATGTAGGTTTTTAATGCAGTGCCACCTGAGGGATCGGAGGTCATGGGCATTCAATGTTGGTTTTCGGCCTTGCCGCTTACTTGCAAAGATTTCTCCAGATTCTCTGAATCTTTTGATGATATTATGGACTGTAGATGATGAAATCCCCACATTCCTTGCAATTGCACATTGGCAAACGTTGTTCTTAAACTGTTGGACTATTTGCTCACGCAGTTGTTCACAAAGTGGTGAATCTCGTCCCATCCTTGCTTGTAAACGACTGAGCCTTTCGAGAATGCTCCCTTTATACCATGTGAGTGTCCCAATCATGACACTCATCTGTTTCCAATCAACCTGTTCACCTTTGGAATGTTCCAAACAGGTGGGTTTTGAGCATTCCTCAACTTTCCCAGTTTTTTGTTGCCCCTGTCCCAACTGTTTTGGAACGTGTTGCAGGCATCAAATTCAAAATGAGTGAATATTTGCAAAAAACAATAAAGTTTATCCGTTTGAACATTAAATATGGGTTGAAAATGATTTGCAATTCATTGTACTCTGTTTTTATTTATGTTTTACAAATGTTCCAAGTTCATTGGAATTGGGATTGTACATCTCAAAAACAGTAAGCACCTTTAAATCCACAATCAAGGAGACCACAATATCCACAATATGGACCAATTCAAATAACAAACCTCCCATGGCTTCTACAAAGGGAGACAAAAGGCATTTATGGAGCTGGGACAGGGAAACCTCTAATGACAGGCCACGCTGAATAAATATAGCCACCATGCCCGTTATGCTATAAACTAGCCTGCTCATTAGGACTGGAGCATTATGCAGGCACTGTGAGAGCACAAAGTATTGCTAAAAATGAGCCAATTTAAAGGCAGGGCATCCTACAAAACCGATCAATACAGCACTGAAGCGCAGCTGGGCCTTAAGATGATTTACATCTCTGACAGGGTTACAAAGAATTCCGCACACAACACTAATAACTCATTAACACAGTGATGGAGTGAAATGACTAGCTAAGTTGTCTTTAGGGCTTCAGTGTTCAGCCTGGTCACAAAAAACGTATGAATGCTTGTGGCTGATATGAGCAACAGTAATCATCTGGTGACTAATGGAGTTTTTAACCTCAATGAGATTTAAACTCTGACCCCATCAGCTGAAGTTAAAGCCACCATAAACGTGCCTTTGTTAAACAGCGTGTTACCGTGAAACATTCTGTTGACTTCATTTTCTTTATGGGATATTTACATGTTCATATAGTCATGAATTCCTTCAGACAAAGTCACTCCACAATGTATGTTACAGTTGCTATGGTCATTCTTCACTAAAATTATGGAGAGGAACTACACTGTCTCTGATACTTCCTGTTTTGTTTATGGACACAGGAAAGACTGCCGTGTCACTCCGTGGCTTTAATATGCAAATTTACTACTACACCACATAGTACATGAGAACTTCCCATGAAGATATGGTAAAGTTTGGTTACAATTGGGGAAATTTGTGGTTTGGCAAAAGAATGTTTGCGTGTTAAATAAATATTTCAGAAAATCTCCCTTTGGGAAGTTCTGGTGTGCCAGACAGCTTTCAGTCAGTCAGTCAGTCATTATCACAGCTTATTCCCAGTTATGGGGTCACGGGGAGTCCAGCCGGCAACTCTGAGCGCAAGGGCAGGAACCAACCCTAGACAGGGCGCTAATCCATCGTAGGGCTCATACAC
>JANCOA010000049.1:9092543-9110888 GCA_024363135.1 Leptodoras oyakawai
CCGGGGATCGAACCCGGGTCCTTCTTGCTGTGAGGCGACGGTGCTACCCACTGCGCCACCGTGCCGCCCTTCTCCAGAATTGTCTTTATGTAAGTGAGCTTTCTGCAGGTCATTTCTGCTGAGTGAAATAAGTGGTGTGGGGTTAAGCTTTCCACACTGAAATTGTCCCCAAGCTGCTCACACCAGCTGCTACAAAGCTGGAACTTGTAGAATTATAAGCCTAAAGGCAGCATTTCTGTTGGGAAATATGTTGGTTAGAATACTGGTTGTGACAGATGTTGTGTTTTCTGCTTATATTGGTCTAAATGTGTGTTTGAGGAGGATATTCGGTTGCTCTGTGAAATAAAACTTTACTTCCACCACTGTGGTGAATATTTGATTGATAGTGAAAAGATAAGAATCAGATGTTTGTTTTTTTTTATTATTGATTATTTATTTAGTCAGTTTGATGTTTTAGTCACATAATGTGTGAAAGTGTGTAAATGTGCAAAGTAGAAGCAGCAGTATTTGCTCACTTCATTTTACGGTAGATGAGCAGTAAACAAATATGGTTTGATTCCTGTCAAATAAATAATGCTGGAGTTCATCTTGGAAAAGATGTTTACAGTAAAACGCTCATTCAGCCAAATGATTATTCAGGGGTAAAATATATTGCATGGGATTTACCAATATGGCAACACAGTTTATTCATTAAACACAAATTTAGCATGGAAAAAGATGAACTATAATGTCTAACTACACCTGCTGCTTGGGTATAATAAGTGTATACTGTTCTGTTCTGTATACTGTTCAGTACAGGCCAAAAGTTTGGACACACCTTCTCATTCAATGTGTTTTCTTTATTTTCATGACCATTTCCATTGTAGATTCTCACTGAAGGCATCAAAACTAGTTAATGCATAATATAATTCATTTTATAAAATAATCATAATATAAATTTGAACAGTTGTCCAATAGGGCTGTCGGCTGTGTAGTAACCTGACTTCTGCATTATTGATTATTTATTTAGTCAGTTTGATGCTTTAGTCACATAAATATGTGTGAAAGTGTGTAAATGTGCAAAGTAGAAGCAGCAGTATTTGCTCACTTCATTTTACGGTAGATGAGCAGTAAACAAATATGGTTTGATTCCTGTCAAATAAATAATGCTGGAGTTCATCTTGGAAAAGATGTTTACAGTAAAACGCTCATTCAGCCAAATGATTATTCAGGGGTAAAATATATTGTATGGGATTTACCAATATGGCAACACAGTTTATTCAGACAAACCAAGTACTTCTGTTTAACTTCATTATATTGGAAGGGCTCATTTATGATATTTTTTGCTGTGGCCTGTGTAGTGTATGCTGGATTACCATATATAGGTATTAGAAATGTTTCCCTGTTCAGAAAACAGAAAATATTACAATTACAAGCATGTTTACATACAGTAAACAAGATTCATATAGAGACTTGGAGTGAAAATTTCTAAAATCTTTAGTACTCTTTGACTTTATAATGCAATTGTAAAAGTGTAATGATTTATAATCTCACTAATTGGTTTCTGACAGAAGAGAACCGGTTCCCCTTTGAGTCTAATTACTTTCATGTCGTCTCAAGGAGTTTCCCTTAGCCAATTTCATATCCAGCCTGCTTGTTCGAGATCTACAACCAGATTTCTGCGCTATACCTTTACAAGTGATTTGAAGTGAATCTTTAGTCAGTGCATTTCTCAGTAATTGGAAACATGCCAACACTTTTTTTTTTTCTTTTTTGTAGTAATCATACATGCATTATATGAGTTAGATCATAAATCATATAGTCATATGTCAGGTGTATATCATTAGGGTAGAAATTGCTTGAGGTGCATGTCTGGATGACTTCAGAAGATGCCTGTCAGCCTCACAGAGCATGCCTGCGGTATCCGCCATGCTCGTCATCATGGCCACTTTCTCCATGAAGGGATTTGAAAAGACATCTGTTCTCCTTAGAAATGTGAGCAAGTAACCATTTCCATAGCAACCGTAGCACAGGGACGCTCCTTCTGAGTAATCAGAAACGGTGAATTGATAGGTGAATGAAATTGTCTTGTAATGCTTTTTAGTTCCTGATTGCTGTTCACTGAGATTCACTGTTGCATTGGGCTGTTTTTGTCAGATACCACATCCAGCATGTAGTAATGATTTTCTATCCGATTCTGTACATTTTTCCTCTTTACCTGTAAACAGGAACCACCATAAACCAATGTGTGAGCAGGTATTAATTTTGGTCTTTGGTGTTGTTTTTTTTGCAGTGCCAGTCAATTCCGTACAGCAAGAATGGCTTTAAAGTGGGAATGAGGCTAGAGGGAATCGACCCCTTGCATCCTTCCATGTTCTGCGTGCTCTCAGTGGCTGAGGTTAGTGCTGAGCCTCCAGTGTTGATGTCTGAATGATTTTTACAGGTTGCCACAGATGTATTTCTTTGAACAGAAAGCATGCTGTGTAAACATAGATGTTCAAAATGGAACATTTTGCATTGTTATTATTTCACTTGTATCTCGTCCAGGTGAATGGCTACCGTCTGCGTCTGCACATCGATGGTTATTCAGAGTGCTATGACTTCTGGGTTAACGCCGATTCCCCTGACATCCGGCCAGCCGGATGGTGCGAGTCAACAGATCACAAACTACACCCTCCAAAAGGTATGGAGAGGGCACAGGCTGTGATCTGTGGTGTTTGGTGGAATGCATTAGCCATGTTTGCACTGTGTAGATGGCAAGCCTTTATTTGATTTTGTTTTATTTATTTATTTATTGGAATTGTGGGTCAGCAGTCCACCTGTGCCACCTGGTTTTAAAGGCTAGAGAGCAATTTAGCCAGACTGTGTTTAAAAAAAGATATGCAGCATAAAGACAAAAGGCGCTCAGGTTACATCTTCACATTACATTATTCATTTAATTACAGTCTGTTAACATGGAATGTGTTTAATATATATGACATGGCTCATTAGACACATTTTCACACTTCTGTGTGCTCTCTCTCTCTTTACTTTTTACTCTTTCTCATGACATTTCATTCACTTCCTGTCTCTCTTTGTCTCTCAGGTTATAAGATGAATGAGTTTAACTGGGAAAAATACTTGGAGTCTTGCAACGCTCAGGCTGCACCAAAGAATCTCTTCAAACCCCAAACCAGTGTAAGTGCACCGCCTCATGCAGATTCAGCCTACGGCTCCCAGCCAGGCAGCCAAAGGAGGAGACTGTCTCTATTAGCAGTGAACAGTGCCTCTGACAGGCTGAAAGAAACTGTTATTTATTATTACAGAAAGAAAAGGCTGCAGTGGATTTGTGTGTTGGTAATCTCAGCTCATTTATGTCTGGTATGAAAAAGAAAATATCTGTGCTACCAGAACAGAATTGGCTCAGCATTAGTTCTTGAATCTGAACATTTTACGGATGGTGTAGTCGTAGTGAAATTTCACTTATCCACAGGATAAGTGATTTTTTTTTAAGTTTTAAATTGTGCCCTTGACATCTAATTGTATCCAAAATCCACTTAGGAGTACATTTGTACATGAGCTGTAAATCTGTATTGGGTATTTTTTTATATACCACAAATTGGGGGAAAAAATAAAGTGTAGGTGTTATTGAGAAGAGTTACAAGGAGTTATTAGGACCAAGATTAGGTGCTGGTCAGTAGGTTCCTCAATTAGCAGTTTAACTGTTAACAGGTGAGGTCTAAGACTGAGTATACAAGGACTGTGTATACAAGGAACATCCACAAAAAGGCTTAGCAAGCAATGATGGGTTTGTGCCAAACTTCGTGAGAGAATTGTCAGTCAGTTCCAATACAATGTTTCTCAGTGCAGGATTGCAAAGAATTTTGGTCTTTCGCCATCTACAGTTCATAACATCATGAAAAGTTTCAGGGAGTCAGGGGAAATCTCAGTGCGCTAAGACCAAGGGCCGGAAATGCTGTTGAATATGCGTGACCATCGAGCCCTCAGGCGGTATTGTTTGAGAAACTGTCCTGTTACGAGTGCTCCACCTCGTGCAGATTCAGCCTACGGCTCCCAGCCAGGCAGCCCGAAGGAGGAGACTGTCTCTATTAGCAGTGAACAGTGCCTCTGACAGGCTGAAAGAAACTGTTATTTTTTATTACAGAAAGAAAAGGCTGCAGTGGATTTATGTGTGTTGGTAATCTCAGCTCATTTATGTCTGGTATGAAAAAGAAAATATCTGTGCTGCCAGAATTGGCTCAGCATCAGTTCTTGAATCCCGTGAACATTTTACAGACAGCGTAGTCGTAGTGAAATTTCACTTATCCCCAGGAGGTTTTTTTTTAGAATTTAAATTGTGCCCTTGACATCTAATTGCAGCCGAAATCCACTCAGGAGTACATTTGTACATGAGCTGAAATCAGTATTGGGTTTTTATATAACACATTTTTTGGGGAAAAAATAGTGTAGGTGTTACTGAGAAGAGTTACAAGGAGTTATTAGGACCAGGTTATTAGGTGCTGGTCAGCTGTGATTGAACTGTTGGTGAGCGTCGTTGTGGTTAATTATCTGTTAAGCAGACAATTTTTTTTTTTAACCCTATTAATTCTCATTTTTACATTGCTCAATAAAATGAACATCTTTTAACAGACTAATACCACCTCAAAATTTGAAGTGGGCATGAAACTGGAGGCAGTGGACAGGAAGAACCCCTGCCTGGTGTGTGTGGCCACTGTAGCCGACATTGTAGACGACCGCTTTCTGGTTCACTTTGACAACTGGGACGACACCTACGATTACTGGTAAGAGACGCTGTAATACAAGAACTCATGGAGAAAACGAAACCAAAGTCTATACTGTACTGAACTGAACTGACGAGCAGAAAGCTATCTGATTCAGCACCGGATGTAAAAATAAACAAAGGACAGAAAACAAAAATTTTAGGATTTTGTCCTCACTTATAATTTAAGCCCTTGGCTTGAATATGTAATGAAGGCACAGAGTTGTGAGGTATGTCAGCGTGGTCTAATTGAACTCTGGAGACATGTCATGGCTCACATTCTGCCTTTATTTGTAGAGAAGTGTATCTGGCTTGCTTTTGAATCACTGAAGGAAGTCATGATGCCTGCGGGAACACGTTTTAACATGTTTAGAGTGAAGTGTATTGTTCATTTAGCATCTTTTAAAGATAAGTGCGATATGGTGAGTATAATATTTATAGCATGAAGATAGATTGGCTGTTTATAATATCAGCACGAGCAGTCACAGTTATTCAATTGCTACTTTTCAGGGAGATGCAAGTAAATGCAATTTATTGAAAAAAAGAAATAAAACGGTGTTTTAAAGAGATTAGTGTGTTGGCTTAAGTGTTGAGAAGAGAATAAATGCTCTCTCCTTTCTGTTATACTACTTGCTTCCAGCAGGAGAAGCTCTGAGCCTTCGCAGATAGAAGTAATCATCTCATGACGCACTGCAGAACACACATGCACAGAGCAGAGACTGTTCATACTCTCCATAGACTATTTAATTTCCTCTTGCAGAATTGTACTTCGATTCATTCTTGGATTTTATACTTGTCGTATTGGAGCTGAAAGCATCCAGCACCAAATTGTCAGTAAAGCTTAAAAATATACTTATGTGCTACATGAAATTTAGAATCATTTCAGACAACAGTGACGTTATTAAACAAGTGAAATTATGTAGGAGTCACGTGTGACTGTCATTTGGTTTGGCTTTGCTCAGGTGTGATGCCAGTAGCCCCTATATCCACCCTGTGGGCTGGTGCCAGGACCATGGACGACCTCTCACAGCACCTCAGGGTAGGTACCAAAGCCCTTGGGCCTTCTTTTGTCTGTCAGAACATTGAACAGAGAACAGCTACATTTTCTTTTAAAAATGTCAGTTTGCAAATTGGCAAAATGTCTATACATGCATGGATCTATCCAGCTATATTACAGGGTTGTTGTCAGTTTCTCAGCTTGCTTTAGAGCGCTTGCTCTTGTGGCTCTAGGCATCATTTCATTAGTTCCTTTTTTATAATTTATTTGGTTGGACAAAAAAATTTCAATTTCATTAGTGTGCAACTTCCATTGTACAATGTACTTCCACTTCCTGTGTCCTTATTTTAAGCAGTAGTACTTCCTTAATTACTAAACTATACAACACCACATAAAAGGGAAAACTATTAGGGGCAGGGTGGCTCAATGGTTAAGGTGTTGGGTTACTGACTTGAAGACTGGGGGTTCAAGCCCCACCACCAAGCTGCCACTGTTGGGCCCTTGAGCAAGGCCCTTAACCCTCAACTGCTCAGTTGTATAAATAGGTTAAATGTAAGTCACTCTGGATAAGGGTGTCTGCCAAATGCCGTAACTGTATTACTGCATTAACAATAGTGCATTTTTAAATACATTCCCCAGATTTGAAGTGACTGTCATGAATTTATTTCACTACAGACATATTTTTTTCACAAGCTTTCAAAAGCTTTCTTTTTTAATTCAATAAAAGCCCGCCTTTTGAAGTGCTTGATAGGACAAAGAGTATTGATCCATCAAGCCGTGTGCTAAACAAATGGGCAGATTGAAGTTACTGAATACATAGCTATTCCAAATGCTGTACATTAATGAGGACTTACACTGACTTCTCATTATAACATACTATAAGACTACAGCTACTGTTTATCTGATTTATTCCCACAGCTGACATTCAGACATACATGTACACACCAACCTCTTTTACAAACCCCTTTTCCAGAAACGTTGGGACACCTTTTCTAAAAATGAATTCAAATCTGTATCTGAATCTGAATCTGTAATTTGTTCATTCACTTGAAGCTTTATTTAACAGCCAAATGGGAAAAGTTTTTCAGTGTTTTCAATGACAAACTTTAATACTATTTTGTTAAATATATTAAAAAAATATATTTAAAAAAATATTGGTGCCTGAAACACACAAAAAGTTGGGACAGAGGGGAAAATAAGACTGAAAAGGTTTTAAAAGTAAGACCGTTCTGGAAGATTCCTCAATTAGCAGTTTAACTGGTAACAGCTGAGGTCTTCAAGACTGAGTATACAAGGAACATCCACCAAAGGCTTAGTCTTAGCAAGCAAGCATGGGTTTTTGCCAAACTCTGTGAGAGAATTGTCAGTCAGTTCAAATACAATGTTTCTCAGTGCAGGATTGGAAAGAATTTAGGTTTTTCACCATCTACAGTTCATAATATCATGAAAAAGATTCAGGGGGTCAGGGGAAATCTCAGTGTGTTAAGGCCAAGGGCAGAGAATGCTGTTGAATATGCGTGCCCATCGAGCCCTCAGGCTGTATTGTTTGAGAAACTGTCCTGCTACCGTGATGGACATAGCCATATGGGCTCAGGAATACGTTGGAAAATCATTGTCACTTAACACAGTCCACCGTTCCAAGAATGCAACCTGAAACTGTATTATGCACAGAGGAAGCCGTGTATTAATTTTGAACAGAAACACTGGTGAATCGGACCGAAAGACAGTGGAAACGTTCTGTGGTCAGACGAGTGCACATTTCAGCTTGATTTTGGGACAGATGGACGTCAGATTTTACGTGCCAAAGATGAAAAAGACCATCCAGACTGTTACTAATGAAAAGTGCAAAAACCAGCATCTGTGATGGCGTGGGGGTGCATCAGTGCCTAGGGCATGGGTGTTCTTCATATCTGTGACGTTTTATAAGAAGGCTTATATTAATATTGTGGAGAAACATTTGCTTCCATCAAGGCAATAACTTTTACCATGTCCGTTTCAGCAGGACAATGCCAGGCCTCATTCTGCACAGCGGAGTGGCTTTGAAGGCATAGAGTTACTGATTTCAGTTTTTATTTCATTTTAAGGAATTGTCCCAACTTTTCTGGAAATGGGGTTTGTCAACATCGTTATCTCTTGATTTTGTTCTAAATGAGTTTGAGTTATAATTTTGGGAAATCCAGTGAATCCATAGACTGTATAGGGGTCTAGACTATTATAATTGGCACCAGTATTTCTCTGAAGTGTCATTGTATTTCAATCTTCACTTTAATATGATCCTTGGAAACATTGGGATTCTTGGAAACAATGATGCAGTAATCATTATTCAACATTATAACTCGGTCTGATAGAAGACTGTAACAGAAATATAAGTATACAATTTTCATAATATTTGGTTGACTCTTCTGTTTTCTCTCTCCCCCTCTTTTCCTCACTGTGTGTGTGTGTGTGTGTGTATCCCTCCCTCCCTCCCTCATGCATTTCTTCTGGTCTGCTGAGTTGTCCTAAGCTAAAGCTATACCCAGGTTTTCACACAAACTGCAGCTGTCATCAGCTTTCCATGAATAGCTCAGGCTACTAGATTAATCCTCAAGCACATTCATTATATATCAAGCCATGTCCTGGAGATGTGTTTGGGGTGAAACCTCCTCTGCCTCCGTTATCACTCACTTTTAGTTTGGCTTTATCGTATGTCAGACTGCTGTGTGAGCACAGGCGCATGTAATTGAGCATTGGAGACCTTTTGGAGGGAGTCACACTGCTGTCACAGAGACAGATGAAGCACTGCTTTGGAGGTGTGTTTGGGGAAATCTGGCTTATGGTGATAGCAGCTAGCACAGCCTTTCCTCTATGGAGTAGCAGCCTAAGCTTAAAGTTAAACCCAGATGTATGTAGACAGGCTTATATCTTCACACCTGAACTGCACAAGCTGGCAAGGCTATGAAGTGTGTAAGCAGCACATGACCGTGATGTAGGTCTCCTTTCCCCTGTTTCAGTTGTTCTAGGCATCAAAATGAAGGCGTTTCCAGAAGGCAGTGTGTGTTTATGAAAAATATAACAAATTCTGTTCCAGTTTGTGCTTTAATTAAGCGGTTACACTGGTATTCTGTCATGTTTGGAATGAGGCAGGACATTTAATCATAAACTATTTATTAAAGCAAAAAAAAAAATCCAATGTTCCAGTGTTATTTTTAAAGTCCCCTGTTTGTGGGCATGAAACTGGACAGGAAGAACCCCTGCCTGGTGTGTGTGTCCACAGGAAAAGCAGCTCATGTAACTGGCTTGTAATTCACTCATGTAGCAAGCTGCAGATTTTATACAAGGCCCCTTGGCTCCAATGCATAGTCTGACTATTATTGTGTGAATTGAAATAATGAGCCTGTTGTTGTACTGTTGTACTGAAAGGGTTTGTGTTTGAGTTTATTTTTACAGTTTATGTTGTCCGTGGTTATAAAAAGTTGTGCAGCGAAATAGGGCGTGAACTCCCAGCTTATTGGAAGAAAAGCAATATAAGAGACAAAAGCAGATCTTACAGATAATGCAGTCTGAGCCATTTCCTGCAGCAGACAGAGAGTGGTATGTTTTATCTTCTATTTCATGTCTGATAAATAACACTCTCGTTCTTGGAAGGCGCTAACGTTCAGCATTAGCCCAAGCCATTAACAACTTACTCAGCCACGTGCCTCAGTCACATTACTCTCTAAGTCAGTGAGCCTGGCAGCTTGTGTGATGCTTTTTTTCCCCCCCTAATCAGATTGTGTTGTTGGCTTTTGTTCAAGGACACCCGAACCCAGAACATTTCATATGGGAGGAGTATTTAGAAGACAATGGCGCTTCTGCAGTTCCGAGCCAAGCCTTTTGTATGGTGAGCAAAGAATGTAGTCAGTCACATCAGCATGAGACAACATTTGTGTGTGTGTGTGTGTGTGTGTGTGTGTGTGTGTGTGTGTGTGTGTGTGTGTTTAAAAAAAAAAAAGCCACAAAGCCTGTGTGTGTGAATACAAAGCTCAGATCTGTGCATGTGCTCTTCTATTTCCCTCTTTGCTCATAGGGGGCGTGGCTTAAAAAATCTAAACGACTTGCAGGTTTAATTTGGGGGGGAAAAAAGCTAAAGAGTCTAAAGGGTTCCTTTTGGTTATTGACATTAAGATTAGGTTTAGATGTAGGCATCATATTAATTCTCTGTGCCTCAGGATTAAAGTGTTACATAACTGTGTGTACATGAATTCCAATTGCAATGTCCTGACTGAAAAAGGGACTCCTTATGGCTGAACACATTTTGATCAGAACTTTAATTAAAGCAGACTCACAGTAGCTTGTAGCTGTAACTTCTGCGATTTCAGATGTGGCTTATTAACCTGTCAGAAAGTCAAGACCTTCATCAACAATGTCTGTCTGCAGAGAGCCCTTCATGGATTTCAGAAAAACATGAAGGTGGAGGTGGTGGACAGGAGAAACCCCATGCTGATCCGCGTGGCCTCCATTGTTGATACTGAAGACTACAGAGTTAAGGTGAGCTAGAGAACAACACGGACACCAGCTACACACCCAACATGTCTGGGCAAGGGACGTTTAACAAACGGTGCCATTGTGTTCTGGTAAACGTCTCTCATGGGCCTTATTATTAGAACATGCTTTTTATATTATGGAAATCATTATATTCTGCTGAACACTTCCTGTGGACATTCTTGTCAGAAATGTTTTGACACTTCATAATTTTATGAATAAGTTTATTTCTGACAGGTAAATTAGAGTAGACAGATAAATTATTTCAAAATCAAGTTGTTTTCTTTGGCAACGGTGGGCTATAGAGAATGAATCAACACTGACAAGTGTGTGCTGGTATATTTGTATTGGGTGGTGCACTTGGAGGTGATCTGAAGACTGTGTATTCTTACTGGCAACTGTATTAGACGCTGCCTTATTAGTTATTACATATTAGCCAAACATGTGAATGGTTTTCCCTAATCAGGGACTCTGTAATGGCTTTAAATTGGCGATACTGAAAGGAAAGAACAGGACTGTGAGTGTGTTATGGGATGTACAAACCCGAGCCAAAGCTCAGAGGATGCATCACATGGTATCATTAACACGCTGTAGTCTCCATTATTAAGTATATGAAATGTATCCCCTAGTTTTATCCACTCCTGATTGCGTGATCAGATCCAAGTCATTAGAAGTGTGTAGCTCTAATGCATAACACAACAGCTTGTTGAATGTATTGATTTCAATCAGACACTCCAATTCACATCAGACTACAGCCGTCCTAAATAAGGATGTTTTTAAATTATATATTGATTACAGTATTATTCAGTTTTGCTCCTCTAGCATTTTTTTGTTATTTTTCTGTGTCTGTGGAGGACTTTTTTTTTTTTTTAGGTTCATCAGGCTGACTAAACCTGGAACAGTCAGTAGCATAAAACTTAATTATTGGACCATTTTGTGAACACATTTTAAAGTGACAGAGAAGTAGCACAGCTTTCTTTATACTGAAAATAGAAAACGGAGTTGAGAATGCTCTGGCAGCATAGGCTAAGTTTGATCTGCACTTAATGATGTTTACTACATCAACACTGTTGTTGCAACTGAAACCTAATGTTTCTTAACTGAACACTGCAGTGAAATCACATTAGAGCCTCATCAGATGCTGCCTGTTGAGATGGTCCAGATGCAGCATGCTTTATGCCGACTCTGCTGAGATTTGATGTCTTTTGTAAAGAAAAAAAAAAAAAAAAAAAAGCATATCAGAGCTGTTGCACATATGCTGTTCTCAGAAGGCATGATAATGTGTTTCATTACCAGTGCCAGAATGTAATAGTTTTACAGTCAATACCGGCTTGGTGACTAATAACTGAAAGAAAGTTGTCAGCATTTTGTGGCATAATTGGACTTGAATATTGTCCACCTTGTCCAGCTGCCAGCAAATTGACTACTCTGGCTTAAAGCCCCAGAATCTAATGCCTAAACAGATACTTGGAAGATTGGCCTGGCAATATTTTACATTGTCTTCTATTAACATAATGTATTGTACTGGCTTTGCTTAAA
The DNA here is from genome assembly GCA_024363135.1 of Leptodoras oyakawai. Lineage (NCBI taxonomy): Eukaryota > Metazoa > Chordata > Actinopteri > Siluriformes > Doradidae > Leptodoras > Leptodoras oyakawai. Next base: position 9,104,321 of record JANCOA010000049.1, read on the forward strand.
CCTAAACTTTGCAACAGGTGCACTTTGATGGCTGGCACTCCAAGTTTGACTTCTGGGTTGACTCAGACCTGCCAGACCTTCATCCTGTAGGCTGGTGTGCAAGGACCGGTCACCCCCTGGAACCTCCACTGAGTGAGTGTAAATTATTATAACCTACATAACCTAAAGGTCATTTAAAGGTCAGGTACTGGTGTTTCTCAAATCCACATTCTGTCTTATGTTTTAGAGACGAGTAATACTTAATATAAAATCCTGCTTTTGGGACAGTTTGTAAAAATGCAGTAAAAACTAAAACTAAAAATTTTACTTAAAAATACAAAGAATAAATTTTCAGTGTTTCACTAATATTTACATTTATGGCATTTAGCAGATGCTTTAATCCAGAGTGGCTTACAAAAATGCTTAGTCAGTAACTTGGAATATCCAAAAGTACCTGAATTCATGGTACTTTAAGCTCTAACACAGCTAGAAATTAGTCATACAATATCTAATAAAAATTACAAGCAAAACAAGTCCTATGAACCAAATGCTTTGAGTTGGTGCTCATTCAAGTGCTTTCAAAAGGGGTTGGTCTTCAGTCAGTGTTTGAAGAAAGCAAGTGACTCCTCTCTTTAGACACCTTGCCAGAACAGAGAAAAGCCTGCCAAGTGTCCTGGGTGACGGTGCGTCAAGTCAAGCTGTACTTGAGGCACGAAGGGCTTTGACTATTGCCAAGGGGCTGGACCATTTTGGCTTTGTAGGCCAACATCAGGGTTTTATATCTGTTGCGAGCTGCTACATGAAGCCAGTGAAGGGTTTGCAGGAAGGGAGTAACATGGCTGAACATGATCTATACCTACTCCAAGGTTACTTGCTTCTGATGATGGAGTGATCAAGGTGTTCTCAAAGGAAATTGAGAGATTGCAAAGACCAGCAGCTCCCAGGATGTAAAGAAGCTCTGCATGTATTTTCTAAAAATAAAAAACAATAGAATGCAACACCTGCCACACTCAAAAAAAAAAAAAAACTGGGCCAGAGACAAAATAAGACTGAAAAGGCCATCCAGGAAACCCCAGCGAGTTCTCTGGTCCTATAGTCATCTGAGATGGACCGAAAGACAGTGGAACGTTCTGTGGTCAGATGAGTCCACATTTCAGCTTGTTTTTGGGAAAAATGGACATGTGCCAAAGATCATCCAGACTGTTATCAATGAAAAGTACAAAAGCCAGCATTTGTGATGGTATATGTAATCTGCATATTCATGTGAAGTTACCATTGATTCAGAAGCTTATGTTGGTATTTTGGAGAGCTATATACTGCTGTCAGGAAGATGTCTATGTCTATTTCAGCAGGACAATGCCAGGCTTCATTCTGCACAAGTTATAACAGTGTGGCTTGACAGGCCTGCCTGCAGTCCAGATCTGTTTCCTATTGAAAATGTATGGAGCATCATGAAGAGGAGAATCAGACAACAGAGACTACAGACTGTTGAGCATCTCAAGTCTAGTATACAGCAAAAATGGGCAAAAATTCCAGTATCTTCCAATCCAATCTTCCAAATGATTAAAAAGTATAATTAATAGAAAAAGTGATGTGACCCAGTGGTAAACATGCCTTTGCCCCTGCATTTTCTGAGTGTGTTGCAGGCATCAATTTCTAAATTTGTTTATTCAACAAATGGAATTAAGTTTGTCATTGAAAACACTGAAAATCTTTTCTTCAACTACTGCCTCTGTCTGGCCAAGGAGTGCTAGACTCCAAGTCTTATTTTAGTATTCTGCCTTATTTAACACACCTGATTTAACTGATTAACTAATTACCAAGGCCTCCATGGGCTGTAACTGGTTTATTAAAAGAAGGCAAACACAGATCTCTGTGGGGATCTGTCAGGACCTGAGTTTACACTCCCTATCTTGCTTGTTGTCATACACCATCTGTTTAAAAAAAACAAAAAAAAAACAATAATACATGACATGACCTGTCCAGGTCCTGGGTTTGATTCCTGGGCAGGACAGTCCGGGTCCTTTCTGTGTGGAGTTTGTATGTACTCCCTGTGTGTCCGCGTGGGTTTCCTTTGGGGGCTCCGGCTTCCTCCTACAGTGCAAAAACCTTGCATGTCAGTCAAAGTGGAGATACTAAATTCCCTACCATTGATGACAAGGATTATAAGGATTAAAAATTGAAATGCAAACCTCTCCTGTCATGAATGTATCCACTGTGTAAAACATTAAACCTGTAAATAAATAAAGTATCTAACTTGCAAATCAGACTTTTATCAGTGCCCCAAGAAGCATTACTCAGATCTAGCGATGACATTTTCACTTCTGAATCTGACCTCTTTGAGGTCTGAGCTGACATTTGGCTATGTTGATTCAGTTGTGTTATGCTTGACCTGGTTACTGTGCTGTGTCTGTGCATGAGAACATGAGATTTGCACATGAATGAAATTCCAAACTATTATAGCAAGTAAAAAACACAGAAAAATGCATCATGCATTAAGAGGGAGGCATCATTTAACTCTTAATCCTTGTGCCATAACTACAGTGGGGGTTGTGGAAAGTCGATAAGTATTTCTGGTCATTTATTTTTAGGTATCCAGGCCTTCTAGGTCAATGCTGGTGTTTAAAATCACAATTTAGCTGATGGGCGATTTTATTTTATTATTTTTTTGGATAGTGCAGGTCCTGAAACTGTGAGTGTGTTGCGTCGGCAAATTCTCGGCATGACGCACACGGACACGGTATAATTGAACACTTATTACATGCAATATAACATTTCATCATGGGCTTCAGCACATGCCGACAGTACGAACAAAAAAACTGTTTTGAACTTTTGTTATATCCATTATCTCCTCCAGCAGAGAAATAACTAATTTGCCCCTTTTGACTATCCATATTACCTGTAAGAAGAAGCTGGAAGCACACTAGAAACTCTGCATGCTCAAAATAAAATGTGATCATTCGCTTATCTGACACCATGGCTCGCGTCTGTGGCCGATTTGGCACTTGGAAGACGCTCTTATCCAGAATGACTTGGATTCACATCATTTATATGACTGAAGAGTTGAAGGTTAAGGGTCTTGCTCAAGGGCCCAACAGTGACAGCTTGGTGGTGCTGGGATTTGAAATCATGACCTTCTGATCTGAAGTCTAATGTCTTAACCACTGAGCAGTGCTTTGATGCTTGATGCGTGTGAGATGTTCTAAAATGATTTGATACATGAACCTGTAAAATAAGGGACAACATTTAGTCAGCAACAAGGCGATGTTTGGCCGATAAATCAATGCATCCCTGTTTAATGGTTTTGTTTTTTTTTGTGTTTTTTTAGAAAAACCTTTTTCTGGATCTTGATGTATTTCAGTACAATTTATCTGCGTGTTCGTTTTGCTTTTTAACAGCAAATGCAGAACTTTCTGACCTCAAGAGCTCCATGACGCAGGGAGTGTGTCCAACCCCAGGCTGCAGGGGAGTGGGCCACATCAAGGGTGCAAAATACACAGGACACCACAGGTATGGCGTAACATTTGTCATAGTTGTAGATGCCTAAAGCATTTCTGACATAACCCTGGAATGTGATCATCTTGTTAAAGCTGAATCGATCCCGATTGGACGTGACATGTGAACATGTCGCATCCTGAAAGCCTATTAATCCATCCAAGCATTTTAGAGGAAAGTGTCCTGAAGGTTAAACAAGCCAGGTGAAGAGAGTTTTCTCCTGAGGATCTATAGCTTGCATCTTCAGCTGAAAGCCTGCCTGCATTGATCTGCTTAAGGCATTCTTTTATTTAAACACTGTATTACATGGGGCAGGGGTGTCCAATCTTATCCATGAAGGGCCTTTGGGGGGGGGCAGGTTTTCCTTCCAGTCAAGCAGGAGCCACACCTCATTCCACCGGTTTTTAATCAATGGATCTAATCAATGGATTTTGGCTTTCAGTAGTGTGTGGCTTCTGCTAGGTTGGAAAGAAAACCTGCACCCACACCGGCCCTTCATGGATAACATTGGGCACCCCTGACGTAGAGTATTCGACGATTGTTTGTGAAAGTCCAGCTACCTAAAAATGTTGAATTTATTCTATGCTCAAGCCTTTTCTGTAACCTGATAGTTTCTTGCCAAGCTTTGTGCTGCATCTGAATGCCTCTGCCTCTGTCACTCCTCACCGGTTTTCTTTCCTAGCCCTTGCAGATCAATACTGTCACCTGTCGAAATATCAAGTTAAATTTTGATTGATTGAAACAAAGTACGAATAATTATCTGCTGTTGTAAACTTCATTCTGTCCTTCATCATCTGAACATCTCTATAAAGCCTGGACCATATTTAGCTGCTTTGCTGTTCACCTTTTCCAGCAGCATAATCACAGCAGAATCAGTCAGGGAGTAGAATACGGATACTTTTCTTTATTTATAGATCGAGAGACTGGAGTTCTTCAGAGAGCCGTTTCTAATTAGAGGGAGCATGAGAGATACGGCGTTTATTATCCATGTGGCAGAAAATGTTCTTCTCAGCCCTTGAATAGAGCTGAGCTTCATTAGTGAATAATTTACATTCTATTTGCATGCATTAACATATGATTCCCTCAAGACTAACCATTTAAGCTTCGCAATAGCATTACCTTTTCATCAAGAGTCACACGTAGATAGAGAATATGATCCGCGTTTCTCAGCAGGGTTTAGCGTTGTTACGAAAGGCATCCAGGAGAACATTAGGATGGGTTTTTCATCTCTGTTATGCGCTGCCATAAATGATTAGGACAACTTTAAAATGTGACGGGTCCTGAAGTGAGAATGCTGCAATAAATAAGTCGTACGTCTGCATACCAATATAAAACCTTTTGACAAAATGAAACGTTAAATATATAATTTGACGTGTATATTAGTGGCATACTCTCAGAAGGCTACTCTATATTGTTTTTGCACAGCGTCTGTATTTCCATTCCCTTTCCGTTAATCAGAAATGGATGAGCCGAACCATTATCTGAAAGTGAAAATAGCAGGGTTGTGAGTTCTGAGTCAGAGTGTGACTTCCAGCACGGTACAATTTAACCAAAAAAGCAGCACGCAGTTATTTTAAAAACCTGTTTACGCTTTCACCGCTTTAATTCGGTTCAATTCGGTCTCAAAAGGGAACCCGTCCTGTTCCGGGTGACCCTGGATATTGTGATTTGAGCCATTACCGTAAAGGTATACAGCGTGTAAAGTTGAACACCTCTAAATGTGTTGGATGGCTCTTCAGTATGAAGATCAGAGTCATTTTTCTTTTCATTAGCAGTTGTAGCTTTAAATCTGTAGTATCCAAGTGATGTAATCCGCTCAATAATTAATGAAACCTTTAGGCTAGCCACGTATAAGTGAAACCATTCACGGTTATCTTCAGGATGTCAGTGTGGTACTACCCAAAGCGGTCTTACGGCGATCTTTAGGCTAGCCACGTGGGGTCATCCTCAGCAGCAGCAGAGAGTGTTTCTCAGATAAAGGAAGGTCCAAGCAGGAATAGCACATCAGGATGGATCAAGCAGTGCCAGAAGGCAGACAGAGTCAGGATCAACAGGATCTCATGAGACAGCAGGAGGAACGTTTAGCCCTACAGAGAGGAAACCCTGAGAGAAGAAAGAACTATAACCTTATCTCATGTTCCTTGAACTAACTGCAGGCATAGCACCATTAGGAGTTTATCCATGTTTGTGATGGTAATGTTAACTGCTGCTTAGTGAGCAGAGAAGAGGAGGTACAGTGCTGACACTGTTCTGCGACACATTTGCATAAGATTGAGATTGAGAAAGGCAAAAAGAGAAAGGGAGGGGGAGAAAGTGAAAACATGAAGTACTTTTCAAAGATCAGCCTGTCTTCTACAAGGCAGTAGGGAGCACTTTCAAACCGTTTCAAAATATCATACAGCATGACCTCTCCTTAAGTATGCATTGATTTTTGTCTGGAAGCCATCTGTCCTGTAGAAAAGGGCGCCACGCAGTGAATCGCAGCCTGTTTGACTGCAGTAATTTTAGCCTCCTCACATCCACACACGGTAATCTATTTTTGCACTCCTCCTAAAACCCTTCAGCTTCTTTTCTTATTCCTGCTATTAAAAATAGTCTAATTGTCCACGATTAGCATGTGGAAATTCAGAGATTCAGTGATGTACGTAGATCACACACACACACACACACCCACACAAGTTAAAACGAGGTACATGGTCCATTGTTGGATCTCTAGAGCCTTTTTTGAGACGAGTCGTCATCATGCCCTTATCTTTCTCTAATCATTATTCTTTGTCATATCTTTTGCTGTACAGTTATTCACTCTAAAGCTGATCGTTTAATGGCGCTATAATAAGGAAAAACATTGGGTTTGGGTTTTTATTAAATGTAAAGTGCTTACTGTGGTTAAGCGCTTTTCAGTGAGCAAAAGTGGTGTTTTTATGTTGTGAGGAACGTCACTCAGTCTTTTCGCCTGTATAATGATGGTAATGATTTAAAGGCTCTGTATTAGGAATACCTGTACACCTGCACACTCCTGCAGTTATCCAATCAACCATTCATATGGCAGCAAGGCAATGCGTAAAGTCATGTACAGTACAGGCCAAAAGTTTGG
>JANCOA010000049.1:9110988-9121674 GCA_024363135.1 Leptodoras oyakawai
GAATCTACAATGTAAATAGTCATGAAAATAAAGAAAACGTATTGAATGAGAAGGTGTGTCCAAACTTTTGGCCTGTAGTGTAGATGCAGTTCATAAGCTTCAGGTAATGAAAATAACTAAATAACTGTCCTGAACTGGGTGTTTTTTATTGTTCTCACCTTTCGGTGTAAACTCTAGAGACTGCTGCGTATATAACAATCGCAGAAAATCAGCAGTTTCTGAAATCCTCAACACTCCAAGGTCAGGGAGATTACATTTTCCCCCATTGTGATGTGAACATTAAATGAAGCACCTGACACAGTATCTGTGTAGTTTTATACTTTTTATTGAGCTGATGCCACATGACTGGATAATTGCATGAATGCACAAGTGTATCCATGTCCCTAATAAAGTTGTTGGTGGGTGAATTATTCTGATATAACTGTTTTTTTTTATGGCTCTATGCAAATTGATATGAAGCAGTGTGCAATAAATGCTGTGCAGCTTTGATTGATGATCAGTAGTCATCTATAATCAGTGCATTGGCAAGTTACCATGATCATGAAATAAAAAAAAAAAAAAAAAGCATAATAGGAAACTTACTATTCATCACTGAAACAACTGTGCTTACAGTGTCAGACAGAAGAGAATAGACTGCATGAGCATTTGGAATGATAAAGTGCTGTGCAAATATTAGACATTATTTGTTACTCTTGCTCTATTTATGCCCCAAAATGCAATAAAAAAAAAACTCGCTATACCGGAGCTGTACAAACTGTTCCTTATGTGTTTAAACTCGGCACGTAGTTACTTCAGTCAGAGATGATGCTGTTCATGATGGTTATCTGCCTGACTCACTCGCTTTTCCTGTGAATCATATTTTGTTACAACAGTGACACAAGCTAAAGCTCATTGTAATTCAGTTTGTGCTGTTGATTTACTGAGCCGTGGCACAGATTAAGCATTTTCTTCTATTTTTTTTTTTTTGACTTCATTGCACACAAACATATCTTGAAAATTGTTCCAAGGTTGGAAAGGGTTTTGTTTTTCAGTACATTGATTTGAGCTTCACAAAAAAAAGCAACGAGGAAAAAGAAAAACCTCTGAGTGCTAGAACTATGTGTTTAATCATTCTCAGTTTCATTACTAATGGTGCCGTATGATTCTGATGTTGTTGGTATTGGAGCTGTAATGGGAACAGGGCCCTCTAATACTAAGAGGGAAGTAGCCAGATGGTGCTCCATGTGCATGCTAAATGAAAAATGGTCCTTTTTCTCAGTGCTTTTACAGCCCCAGTGCTCTCTACAGAGTAACTAATGTGACCTATGCAACAAAAGAAACTCAATACAATAGAAACATGTGTGTTTTATTGAAAACACAATAAATAATCATTTGTGGGGATAAGCAATATTTTACATAAAGGCAACATAGAATGGGAAAACATGGCAAAATGGAACACATGCCTACATCTGCTCTGCTCTTTTATCGCTGCTTCTTCTTCTTGTTGTTGTTAGTGCCTTCGGCTGTCCCTATTCCGACATTAACATGAAGAAGGAAGTAGTGCTGCCTGATCGGCTCGGTGGTGAAAAACAAATCACCTTCGTCCCAGTGCACTTTGTGCAGAAAACCAAAAGGCTTTGCGCTGAGCAAGAGGAGGAGGAGGTGAACGACAAAGACAGCCATGAAGAGAACAGGTTGGGATGTGTGGATTTTAACATTCTTGCTTGGATGATTTGTATATTGTCACTGTCATGCACAAACCTTGTATCTCTATTTACTGATATCGGCAGTTGTCAAACTGATAACTGACATTATATCAAGATTTCATGATGAATGGACCAATAGAAATGGTCTAAAATAACTTGATATCTTAATATCTTTAATATTATTATATTTATAATATCTAGTAATATCTTTTATGTAGTCTGTAAGTTTGCCATTTTAGAGTGTTTCCATGTACCAGCTACAATATGCATTCTGTGTTGGTCACTAGTTAGTGCTTTGGAAATATTCATTTATTGACCGCTTATTCCTTTTCAGGGTCACTGTAGAGCCGGTGCCTAGCCGGCAGCATATGGAGAAAGGCAGGAATAACCCTAGACAGGGCGCCAATACATCGTAGGGCACCTTTGGAAATATTTGATTGTGAAAATTATATTCTTAACAATAAAGTGACCTGTTTTTAGCAAGTGTGAAGGGCACATGAGAAATTTAAGAGATTATTCTGTATTATAGAATATTATTTGCCTTTAGAAAAGCAGTAGCCTTTGTAAAATGTATTTTTTTGCCCACATTTTAGCACAGTGTAAAAGAAAATGAATTTGAAAATCACACGACTAAAATGTTCTTAGTGACTAAGCAGAAGCGTAGTTCTTTATTACCCTAGATGATGCAATGCCTCAAACCTCATAGACCCGGTCACATTCATTAACCTTTCATTCCGCATGAAACCACATGAGTAAATGAGCAATGGCCAGGTTTCAAAAGCAATCTATTTCATGCCCAAATTCACATTTAGTTTTCAGGCTCTGCACAGCATCATGGTGATTTCATTCTAGCAGTGAGCTGACAAGCTCAGTGACATGTTTATTCCTAGCCGAACCCTCTGAGATGCCGAAAATGCATTTCTTCCTTGTAATCCAAACGCGTAGAAACATGGGGGATGCATCGGGATAAATGCCAACTCGGCATTACTGAGCCGGTTTATGCACCTTCGGAGGAACTGCCTGAAATTGCGTTCATTTTATTTTGCCCTGTCTGTGGACATGGGCCAAGTGGTTCAGGGAGATTGTTATATGAAATATCAGTGCTGTGCTGGCAGTTAGTTGTAGTGGAAGGCCGCGCTTTCTGCTCCTGCTAAGGCTAATAAATACTGAGTTCAGTGTTTTGAATGTTACCCCTGTCACTTCAAGAAAAGACAAAGAATAATATGACCAGAGAAGTTAAAGCCAAGTTGACTTGCCAAGTCATGCATCAGTGTGTGTATTGTGTGTCTGTCTATGGCCTCAGAGTGAATTTCTCTTTATTCTCCCAGACCTGCTTGAATATAAAAACTCAGAAGAACATCTTTACTGTTAATTGTGAATGAATGTTTTCCTTCTTGTGATCTCAGTAGGATTCAGGATTGTTAACTCATTGATCATTAACACCTTGTGTATCAAACATTATGCATTTACTTATGACACCATTATCCAGAGTGACTGACTTTATGGTGTCTTCCAAAAATACATCACTCTTATGCATACTTTAATGAAGCTGTAGGTTTAGACGCATTATGTTTAGAAAACCTTCGTAGTCACCTCAGTTTTACTCAAGATTTAAAACTGTGGTTTTCTAACTATAATACTTCGAAATATAAAGCTTCATGTTATCATTAAATGTGTTGGGGGATCATTGTTAATCAAATATTGCATGAAAAATGTCCACACAAACTTTTGATAGGCAGTGTCTCTTCTGCTCTTGGAGACCTATGATCTGTGTTATGCCTCGTCTATCATTCGGCTGTTCTCATTATCTTTTAAAGAGAGTACCTGGTGTAACCAGTGCCAGGAGAGGCCTTAATCCTGTACTTCAATCTAAATGCAAATTGTTCTTGGGCAAATCCTCTTCCGAATCCCCTATACTTTTATCAATCTTCTAGTATTCCCAAATACTTTGGACGACTGTTCTTAAAGCCTTTCCTGTTGAATAGGTGCTGATTGTCTCCATTTTTTTTTTTCTGACTCTCTCAGGGAAGAGCTGCCAGGATGTGATGCAGCGCCTCGTCCTCGTGGTCGGCCCCCTGGCCATGCCACAATAAAAAGAGAGTACAAGGAGGAACCTTCATCTCAGGGACAGAAGGCATACTCACCGCTGGGGAAGCGTAGCCGTCTGACCACCAGGTAAAGCTAAGTACAAGATAACATCATTATAACGCCACAAGAGCAACATAATGGCCACAACTGAGGGCATCTCAGGCCCTGCAGAGACTTACAGTAGGAGGTTAGATAATTCAGTTAGGTCTTATAATGAGATTGAGCTGATATGATGAAACTTTATGCAACCTAAGACAATGATTTTTTTTTCCTCATTTGAGCACTTTCAGAGACAGAACATACTGGTGCAGCAGTGGCTCAGCAGGCGGTGTTTCACCCGTTCTTGTCTTGAGAATACATGTTTTTATTTGCATTGACTACTGGAAATTGTCATTGTGTGTGTGTGCGCGTGCATGGTGCACTGCGGTAGACTGGTGTTCCAGGGTGTTTTACCTCCTCATGCCTAGTTTTCCCAGAACAGGCTACAGATCCATAGTAACCCTGATGAGAATAAAGTGTTATTGAAGGTGAATCAGTCTTCATTTATAAAGTCTAATACATTGAACTAATAATACATCCTAAACATTGTTGTTGTCTAAAACAAGCACCTGATCTGAGGAACTCTTACGGAGAGTAAACCTAAAACGCCTTTTTCCCCCCCAAACCATAGCCTATGTGTTATGCCTTATGAATCCTTTATCATGGTGTAGAGCTCTACCTGCCTTTAACAGTATCTAAGGTGTGGCCACATAACATTTTATGTTGCCGGATATGACCAGCAACATAAAATGGTGTGAAAATGAGACAGCCTGGCAAGACAGTGGCTAGAATAGACAATAAAGGGTGTTTAAAGAATGCAATTAGAGTTGCATATTTACTAGACTTTAAAATGTAAAAATTACAGACAGTTTCCTATGCATACTATTTTTAAAATCCATCATTACCTTTAAGTTCAGTTATAGTTTATCTCAGCGGTTTTTCACTTCTCTGATTTGCTTCCTTATATATTATAAGGAATATAATAAGCACCATAAGATATTCAAAAGTTTTAATGTCAGTGTATCACCGATTGATGATGTAAGCAAAACACCAACATCATTTAAAAAAAAAAATCACAAGTCTATTATTGGAGGATTTAATTTTGTACTGTCTGACATTATCCAACATGAGCATGCTATTGCAACTGTGTTACAGAATTCAGCCAAGATTTTATTGGGATTATCCCATACACCATGTCAAGTAATAATCTTTAATAGATTACTCTAATCAAACTGCCGTTCAGGTTTAAGACAGACACCCGCAATCCTGCATGCAGTTCATATGCATAATCTCTGCATCATAATATCTGAATAATCTCTAGATAGCCCACATGCATTAAATCAATCATATCCCATTACAGTGTTATATGCCAGCAACTAGCAGTGGTGATATTTATTGCCACTCTGCTACATTGGTGGAACAGCCCTAACTATTTTTTTTAAAAATGTAATTGGCATCAGTCCCTCTGTTCCCATGAGACACAGAGAGAAGGAATGTACCGTCATATTTTTTAGTACCAAGCACGAGTGCACATCAGGTTCCTTGCTTGATTAATATTAAATGGCTTTGTGTGTTCCGAGGGTTGTACTAATACTGTGTAGGTGTCAGAGGAAATGGATAACCCTTTCAGTAAAAGCAGAAAGTAGAACACAGTTTGAGAATTACGTAAGGATGGGCTTATATAATTTGGACAAGAAACGAGTCATCTAAAGAGAATTGGAAAAAGAATTGAACAGAAAGAAGATAATCGAGGAAAGAGTTGATTTGTAAGTCTGATTGGAAAAGTATAGTCAAGAATCTTACCTTTTTGGAAAGGCATTACATAAATAATGCTGTTATGTTGCTGATGAAATAATGACAGTCTGGCAAATTCTGGCCATCTCATTGCATCCTTCTAAATAAGTAAAATCTGACTAAGACGATAGCGTGCTGTCAGCAGTTTTGTTCCAGCGAATTGCTTCATTTCACAGCTTTCTCAGCAAGAACGGTCTCCTTTATTTTCCACCATTAATCGCTCAAGTTCTGTTTAGTTTTACTTTCTCTCATAACATGTTCTGGAGCTATTTCTGCATAAAAACTATAAACAAGAGGAATTCTCAGAGCGTCTGTCTTGGCTCAGGCTTATTCTCTCCCTGGGGCTGATTCAGAGACACAACTGTGACCTCTCCATGAGAACACGATGGCATTTCTCTTCCTTTTACAGTCTCGGCCTGTATGTAATATGAATCTAAACGAACTCTAGGATATTGCAACAGATTTCTTTTAACTGGTATTGTATATCCAACTTTAAGTCATTATCCTTGCTTTATAATGTCGGTGGTTTACCGCAGCAATGTATACTCACTGTGCACTTTATTAGGAAATGGCTGTACAGCTGTACATTCATGCAATGAAGACATGCGCATACAGGTCAAGAGCTTTAGTCAATGTTCTCATCAACCACCAGGGATTTTTCACGGTCCCATGGTCATGGTCCCAGACATTCTGATTTAAGATTTGTGTGAAAAATGATACAATGAGCTACAGGTCTGCATGTAGAATGCCATGTTGAGGAGAGGGATTAGAGGCAGAGGAGAATGAACTGACTAAGCAGATTCAAGCTGTCAGAAAGGTTATGGTATCTCAAATAAGCACTATTTGCAACCATGGTGATCTCAACAAACACACACTGAACCTTAAGGCAGACGAGGTACAACTGCAGAAGACCACATCAGGTTCCACTGCTAAGGCACCTGAGGTTACAGTGCCCAGGAACTGGATAGATCAAGATTTCGAAAAATGTTATGTTTTTTTTATTTATTTTTTTTTGTGAACCTAATGCCCTTTGTAGCCTCAGATTTGAGTTCTTTTCAGTGTTTTGAAGATGAAAAAGAAGTAATCAGTATCTGATGTGCTTATTTCCTCATGTTAATTAAAGGCCAGGTCTTCTTGTAGCCAGTTACACGGTGCAATCAGCTTTCTCGAGTTACAGATTCTGCAGAAATATCCTTATGTAATAGCTAGAAGTTGCTTCTGATTTTGGCTCTGTTGAATCCGTGTCCCAGGGTTTGCATTAATTTGTAAAGAAAATTAATTTGTTAAAATGTAATGAACAGGAAGTCAGATTTTGTATTCTGTGGGAAAAAAAGATTTAATAGGATGTCCTAGTGCATCTTAAATTAGAATATAGTGAACATTATGGCTTGTAGCTCATGAAAAGCAGAAATCCAGTATCTCAAATGATTAGAATATTTCTTTTGTGAACAGCCAGCCTTTTCAGCAGTGACCTTCTCTGGTCTTGTGGAGGGTGTTGATGATTGTCTTCTCCACAACTGTCGAATCAGCAGCCTGAACAATGATTGTGGTTGCGTGTGCTGAACTAGCTCCAAGAGATACATGGTGCATATATACTGGATTTCTGTTTGCATGAGCTGTAAGGCTTAATGATCAAAATGAACTTTTTCCACTATTATAATATTTTGATATGTGTAAAACCGATTCAAATTTAAACAGTTATAAAATTTGATAACTAGTAGCATTTTTCTTTTTCTTCCCTGTCTTACTCAGACTCTGAGTATGTATTACTCCTGAGGGCTTATACTCACATTATTGCTCTTGAACAGGGCAGACGAATATGCACTCCGTTTACACCAAGTATTCCCACTGCCACCTTCTGGATATGAAGTGTACTGATTGGTCACACCTAGGGTAAAAAAAAGGGTACTAAAGTGGACGGGTACCCCAAGGGTGCACCTTTTATTAGATCTTTAGTATGCGTCTTTAAACTAGAAAGATTCAGGGAGTGTAGCTTTTAAGGTTTACTGTATACCCACATTTCCAGGTAATGGTTTCATATTAAAGTTACAAATGATGAGAACTACTCTGTCGTACAGTTTAGTATCTTTTCTTTCTTTCTTTCTTTTTTTTAAGAGTGTAACAACTAAGAAATATAGACTTGATCCACTTTATCACTTGTGTATGTGACTGAGTGAGCACAGCACTTGTGAAAAAGGTCTCTCACACACATCATCCTGCGTATCCAGACATGCTCGCTCAGTTCTCTGGCCTGTAAATATCAGTGACTTTCTGTTTTGCTTTATAATCACTTACCTTTCTTTTTCTCTCACTCCTTTTTTCTCTTCTTTCTCTATCTTTTGAACTTTTGCACAGGATTGCCCAGTCAACAAAATATCTGCGCATCAAAGATGAGGAGGAGGAGATTGAGCTCAACAGCGTGATTGCAGGTAGGACATGACCTCTCCTGTTTGGCACTAGGGTTTCAAATGTGTTTAATTCGGAATTATTTCTTGGTCAATGTAGAGATTTTGTTTCCTGAGAACGCTTTGTTCATCTGCTATTTCTGTCCCTCTCACCTGAATATGCTGTCAATATCTCAAGTGTAGCTGTATCCTTCTAATAATAGTAATACAAATCCATTTCCTTTTCTTGCTTCATCTTTTTTTTTTTTCCCCACCTTCTTGCTGTACAGCTTTTTATGACTTCAGCGCTGTGTTCAATTTGCGATACTTTGCTTGCTTTTCATTCTTTGACTACTAAAAAATTCAGTGCTTGTTTGGTTTTCCTAAATTAGATCGCTGTCAAATACCGTTTTAGAAGTATTGACTTGTGTGATTTAGGCCATGGTTGGTCCTTGGGTCATTACTTATTCAGACATCGTGTAAGCAAAAAATGGCTGATCGAACAGCTTTCTTTTTTGTTCTTCTGTCCACCTGCTCACACTTCAGGGTGAAGCCTGAGACCACCAAACCACAGGCTTGAGTGCTACACTGGGGTGTAGTTAGAAATATGGCTTGTAATGGAGCCAATTGGCTGTGATGCATTTTAAGATGCCATAGAGGACTGTAGAGAGGTGTGAGTGAGTGATGGAGAAACATCTTGATTCACACCATCCTCTCTATTTGTGTGTGTAGTTTTCATTTTGTTTAACTGGTAATTCATACGTTTTTACATTTTACAAGGGCAAAACAAGTGTCTGGGTTTGTTTTAGTCATAAAAAACATACTCTGATACCAGCATCTGCTACCACGTGCTGTGAGGCTGTGACATAATCCTAGTATGCTAATGAACAGACAACAGAAAAAGACAGCAGTCTGGATGCATTTCATGACAAAGCAAAATAGGCTGTGAAAATATCAAGAGGAGGAACTGCAACATTTCACTTCAGTGCAAATAACCTGATAAAAGATCTAAAAGATCAGCAATTCATCACGATCTGATGAGCTGTTCACAAACGGTGCAAACAGTGAGTAATGTTGTGTTGCATTTGTCCTGGGAAGTCGAGACATCTGAGGTCCCAGTGGGAAATTTTAACTGGGACTATTAAAGCCCTGAAATCAGATTTTCAACTTGTAAAGTGAGTGGAACCAACCCTGACTCCATACGGCTGCTCCGTGTATCTTGTGAGGGGCAGCATTGTGGCTTGGTGGGTAGCACTGTTGCCTCAAAGCAAAAATCTCCTGGGTTTGATTCCCAGACGGAGTGGTCTGGGTCCATTCTGTGTGGAGTCTGCATGTCCTCCCCATGTCTGCGTGGGTTTACTCAGGTACTCCGGTTTCCTCCTACAGTCCAAAGACATGCATGTTAGTTTAATTGAAGTTACTTGAATATGACTGTGTTTTGAAAGATGAACTTGAGTACTGATGAAGGACTTGTGTATCAATGTAACCTTGTGTTTGTCATGTATGGCCACTGATGCTGAAATGATTTTAAAAATCAATAAACAAACAAGCATCTAGTGAAAAATATAATAAACAGTAATATGCTGTTTATTAGCACTTCTGTCTTAGTCATGCACACAGTGTTTGCTCAGTGGTTTAGACTTTTGGTTGTGAATAGGAAGGTCATGAGTTCATATCCCAGCACCAGCAAGTCTAGTGTAGACCCTTTCAGCAAAATCCAAGATGGCTGCTCTGTGCATCAACAGTAGTGAAAACTATTGTAATATACTGTTTATTAACTCTTCTTAGTGCCTCATTAAATCAGTCATGCATGCAATATTGTCCAACTTCTATCTGTAGACATGTTGCTATGGTGTTTGCATGTGTAATAAATGCATTGTTAGTAACTGATAGAACTGGAGTGTGGTCAACTCGGATGTGACATAATTTCCCGCTCCGACTTTGGACTTCTGAGGTAAATAGAAACACAGCATGAAACTAACAGCTCATACACAGTGTATTGTTTTTAATCCTAACTCATGGTAGCTGACTAATGTACTTTTATTTAAAAAAAATCTATGAACTATAGATTTTTATGAAAAACGAGTCCATTAACCTAAATGCATAAACACACACTGGGGAAATGGAATAAATAACATGCTCTGTAATAGACCCTAAAAATGGTTATGATGTAGCTCTGGTATGGAGGCATTCATGGCTGCGTACTGCTGTAATAAATTGTATGCATGAATTAGGCTGTAAGAACCAAAAACGTACAAGCTGTGCCATGTGTCTCATTTGTTGCAATGTGATTCTCTGATTCCAAGCACTGCAACACATTCTGCATCGTTTTGTTTTTTTGTCATGAGCTGCTGAATTTCCTGCCCCTAGTCCTAATTTTGATGCATTTCCTGATGTTTTTCCTTTGTAACCAAGACTCTTAAGTGTAATGAGGGGTTGAGGATACAATCAGGAATTACACAGACCGAATTTCACTTTACTTCTGTTCGTTGCACTTATGATGGCCACCAGCTATATTGAGTTGTATAATTCTTCGTATATGTATATACACCGATCAGGCATAACCTTATGACCACCACCTTTTCTCTACAGGCATTGTCCATTTTTTCAGTTCCACTTACCATATAGCTGCACTTTGTAGTTCTACAATTACAGACTGCAGTCCATCTGTTTCTCTACACACTTTGTTAGTCCCC
>JANCOA010000049.1:9281340-9291799 GCA_024363135.1 Leptodoras oyakawai
TGGACAACTGTTAAAATTTATATTATGATTATTTTATAATATGAATTATATTATGAATGAACTAGTTTTGATGCCTTTAGTGAGAATCTACAATATAAATAGTCATGAAAATGAAGAAAACGCATTGAATGAGAAGGTGTGTCCAAACTTTTGGCCTGTACTGTGTGTGTGTGTGTGTATATATAAATATATAATGTATATATGTGTGTGTGTGTGCTTGGGTGGAGTTAGTTGTTAGTTTATATTTGAAAAAACATTAATGTTTAGCTTTTTGTCATCCTGACTATTACACCTTACATTTGATTAAACTTTTTTGATTATACCCATGCTTGTTAGGAACACAGCCTCTGGGGCTCAGGTATACATATACTATACATTGTGTACGAGTATGACGTTTTAATCTCGGTGTTTCCTTTTGCTTCCATCACGTGACAGGTTAGAAAGACAAGCCAGGCGGCCCTTCTGATGCTTCTGGAGCAGGAGCTGATAGAGCGGGCAGACATCGAGAATCTTGTCTGTCCTGTCCTCGTTGATCTCACCGCCCCAGACAGCAACGATGATGTCAAGACTGAGGCTATGGCAGTGAGTTTATCAGCTGATAACTTCACATTCTGACCCTGTGGCTCGGTTTCAGCCTTTTATTTTTAACACTAATGTTTGAAAACAGATTATTTGCAAAATGGCGCCCATGGTGGGGAAGGATATTACAGAGCGCCTCTTCCTTCCACGCTTTTGTGAAATGTGCTGTGACTGCAGGATGTTCCACGTACGCAAGGTGAGCCTCTCCGATTGGCCTTTTCGCAAATACAGCGGCACTGACGGATTTTCTGTCAGACAGAACGTCGATGTAGAGTGACTCAATGCTTCACTTTTTCTCCAGGTGTGTGCAGCAAATTTTGGTGATATCTGTACTGTTGTTGGGGGAGAAACAACAGAAGAGTTACTGGTATGGACGTCTTATTTGCATTTGAGGTTTTATAACGATGTATTGCGTGTGTTTTGTCAGAGCTGTATGTAAACAGGTCGCCCTGGTGTTAGGAAGGTGGTGAGAAATGAAATGTCTGCAACAGTGCTTGGGTGTACTTTTAAATGTGTCCACATGGATTTCCCAGAAACATGCTGGAAGGTTGACTGGTATTCTTGCCTTGTTCTCAGGGGCAGGCTACTGCCACCCTGACCAGCTATTTCTCATGGCTGCACTTTTCTCGTAAAGACACTCTGCATCCCTGTTGCATGTTGGTTAAGAGAGATTTAGGCTCACTATAACTCTTGTGTAACAGTAATTGGCTGAATTATGAGAAAGTTTGTGTGTCCTGATATGCACTCCAAACCTCCCAAACCTGTATGTTCTGCCCAGCCCATGTTATGTCAGGTCTGTTTTACCTGTCTGGGTGTTTATTGAAGCTGTAAACATTTCTTCCAGGTTGATTATGTAATTCACCCTAACTGGGCATAATTGCACATTTGCAGTTATATAGCTTATAACGTAATCAGATGTGATTTTAGATTTGAGTGAAAATGTTTATTATGTTTAGATAATAATGTTGGCAGGGAAAGATTTTCCTTTTCAGTTGTGGCCTAATTGTCTTTTATTTTTTCACTGCATTGTCTTCCTGTGCAGCTGCCGCGGTTTTTCCAACTCTGCTCAGATAATGTGTGGGGAGTGCGGAAGGCCTGCGCTGAGTGCTTCATGACCGTGTCCTCGGCAACCTCTCAGGAAGTGCGCAGGACCAAACTCTCATCTCTTTTCATCAACCTCATAAGTGACCCCTCCCGCTGGGTGTGTGACTTCCCTCTTCTGGGCAACTGCTCTAAGGATGTTTGTAGATAAATGGGTTTTTTTTTCCTGGGCCAGGATCTTTTATTTACTCATATGAAGTGCAGGGTTATGTATTTATACTGAACCATTTTTATTATAATTACTTTTTCTTTTGTTATGAACAACATTTGAGACCTGATTATGGTTTTCAATGTTTTTTTTATTCATTTAAATGTATAGGTGTGTGCTGCATGTAGTTAATAGCTAATTACTTGAATGATGTGTGTCCGACAGGTACGCCAGGCAGCGTTCCAGTCTCTGGGCCAGTTCATCTCTACTTTTGCCAGTCCAAGCACTAATGTGGGCCAGTACTTCAAAGAGGGCACAGAGGAGGCTGACTGGAGAGGCCAGCAATTGCACAACCGGTAGGAGTTTTCTTTATAAGTATAATATAAAATATAATAATATTTATTTGATTAGCACTCCTCTATATCTTTACAAAAGTAAATTAAAGTGGAAACAGATGGTGATTCAACAGTCCAGAACAATACTTTCTGATCTGTTTTGATTCATAACCTGAAACACTGTTACTAGATTGTATAAGCGCTGTGGAAATCTGTCTTGCTTGTAACTGGAGCTAAATGAGTAAGAAAAAAGAGAGAGAATGAAGATACCTGTTACATGGCCAAAGGTTCCAGTCCTCTGTGATGGCTTTCCACTAGATTTTTTGGAGTGTGGCTGTGAGGATTTGTGCCTGTTCAGAAACAAGAGCATTAGTTAGGTCTGCAGAGAGGAGGTCTGGTGGTTGTGCAGTGAGGTTAAAGTCAGAGCTCTGTGCATGCTGGTTCGAGTTCTTCCACTCCAACCTTGTCAAATCGTATCTTCCAGGACCTCATCATGACTTTGTGTATGCTGGAACATGTTTGAGCCCTTTAGCTCTAATGAAGAGACATGCAATACTACAGCATACAAACTATGCTGTTGTGTGCTTCCAACTTTGTAGCAGTAGTCTGGGGAAGGCCTGCTTATGGCTGTGATGGTCAGCTGTCCAAACGTTTGGCCATATAGTGTTTTACTTTAGACAACATATAGAAAATCTGGTTGTATTTTTTTAATTTTTTTTATTCCACTATCCAGGGCTGGTGAGAAATCCACTAGCACCAACACAACTGCTACAGAAGACAGTACTCAGAGCCTCCCACATGAAGAAAAAGCTGCCTCCTCACAGCCCAACTGCATTTCCCAGAATCCACCATGCACTCAGGAGCATTGTGAAGATCAGCTATGCCAGTCAGAACGAGAAGCTGTGGATGTAGCTGTGGAGGGTGGCGGGGAGCAAGCAGCTGAAGCTTTACCTCTGGATGAGTCCTGTTGTCCTGTTGATGCAGACAGGCCCAGTCCAAAGTGCCTTTCTGAGCTGGGTGATCTAGACCCAGATCAATCGGCCAAGGAACCTCAGTTCTCACCAGCCCCAAATCCCACGGCACAAGACAGCCCCTCAAACACCCCTGAAGGCCCTGTGAAGGAGAATCCTACACACTCGAACCTGGACACCACGCCCTGTTCAGAGGTTCCCCCCAGTACAATACCAAACCATGTGGCTGAGAATGTGGAGATACCAGAGCAGGAGCTGTATAACTCATTCCACTATTGGAGGACACCTATTCCACAGATAGACCTCGACCTGGAGCTGTTGGAGGAGAGGTGCAACCGTGGCAACGAGTTTTCTGCTGCCAGCACCTTTACCCATGTCTCCACACCATCTCTGGACAGGAGGCAACTTCAGGAGCTTATTGAGAACCTGGAGCCCCACATTGATGACCCTGATGTCAAAGGTGAGGATGGCTGCATTTCTCTGCCTTTTGTTTTTCAGAGCTACTGTTTTAAGTAGTGTCTGTGGTTAATGTTCCAGTTTGGATCTGATATGTCTGGTGAACTTCCAACAAACCATTTTCTGGATGTCTCTGAACTGTAACTGAATAAAAATGGCTTAGACAGTGTGTGTTCATTTTTAATTTTAGTAAACAGATTGAACAGGGACCCACGTTGTACTTTTGAATTACTTTAAAAGTACTGGGATATAACTTCTAGGATGTCCAATAAGTTTTGCAAATTACATTCTAGGTTTATTTATCATTTAGATATTCTCTAGTGCAGAAGAGAATATGACGTGACTGCTGGTAACCAGTCAAGCTGCATAATGTTTTGGTGGAGGCTTTCGACATAAATTGACTGCAGAATTGAATTTGCTTCATTTATTTGCTATGCAGGCAAATAAGTTTCAGAAAGGTCTTTGAATGTTCAATGGAGGAAAAGCCCTGGCTTTACTTTCTGTTCTCTTTTTTTTTGTGGTTACATATTCAAGGCTTTAGAGTTACTTTTAAGGTTATTTGTTAGTAAAGCCTCATTGAAGTGCTTAAATGTTAACCATGTGACCTATTGTACATGATCACAATATCCATTCCTGGTTCCAGTATTTGACGTAATGAGATGTTTAATTGGTTAGATAGCTTGTTGTATCACAGGTTTTAGAAGATTCCTCAAGCACTGAAAGTGGCAGAGGCGCTGAGGCAAACATTCTTTTGTCTCTGTTGAAAGGAAATGAGCTCAAGGAAATTGAGCAAACATTGAATAGAAAAGGTGTGTTCGTGTTAACAGCAGTATGACCAAACACCACAGAGCTTTTAACCCTGATGCATGCCTTAGCTACATTAGGAATGGCATACCATAGTATTACTTTAAAACTATAAATACCTGTAGCAGGGAAGCTCACTCCCAGCTAGAATCCTGCTCTTAAACAACGTTGTGTTTATGTGGGGTATATGCAAACTTCTGTTTTTGATGCTTATTCCGGTTTGTATGTGATTTGGCTCAGGCCCAAAGTAGAGCAGGTCCCAGTCTTTCTGCTTTCTCTCCCATGTGACAGCAGCACAGCATCTGCACGTAGCTTAAAGATGGGGTTTGGCAAATGTTTAATTTGCTCTTGATACCATTTAATTTGTCATTGTAACCATTCAGTCTGTCCTATGTATGACCTGAATGTGATAAATCTGTAAAGACTGTGCTATTATTGTACTATTACCTACTGAACTATGTATGATTTGTCTATGAAATGTCTAGCATGTGATTTCCAGCAGGGCACACTGGGTTTTGTTTACCATGTTGGCAGTTTAGCACCTGAAAGTTCATTTAATTTTCTATTTAAAAAGTTGTAGAAAATCAATTTTGAATTCTCAAATGCTGAAGGCATGTCTAAACCATGGTTTTAGATAACCAAGGTTTGCTAGTGTTTAGACTTGTTCTACTATTACACACTGCTGTTTGCACATTTGTACTGTACATTGATTGTGTACATGCTGTAGCTCTTGTTAGAATAGGTTTGGTGTATGCTCTAAATGCCAAGGTTCTTTGAATTGGATTTCGCAACTCGACTGGATTGGCAACACTTCGTCCCCCCAAACAACACAGCCATTTTATTTCCCCAAATTTTTTAAACTAATAAGAGCCTGGTATAAAGCCGAAAGTGAAATTTGCAAATATGTATTACAATTAGCATATTGTGGCAGCACACCGTTCTGCACTGTGCAGATGTTTGTCAGAAGATGAAAAGGTACTTTTGCACAATGCCCAGTAAAGTGCATACCTGTGTGATATAACAGGCCAGGTGTATGTTAATTGTGGGGTTATGTGCACTCGCATACCAAGCTCATGTTCAGACCTGTGTTTACATTGTCAGCCATCGAGCTTGCATAACAGGCTGCGACGATCATTTACTTCGTTTTCAATAATCAGGATATTCAGCCCCGCATGTAAAAGTTCTTCTCTGAACGCAGTTAGATCAACATTGTATATGTATAATGTTCACATGACTTGAGCAGTCTTGTGATTGAAATGTATTTGGAAATTAAGCACTTAAACATTGCATCATTTTATGTGTGTGTAACAGCACAAGTGGACGTGTTGACTGCTGCTCTGAGAGCCACGTCGTTGGACACTCATGTCGACGAGGCGTTCCTGGAACCTCGGCAGGCTCATGATAACCCCTTCACCTCTTGTCACGTCCCTCTCATCGACTCTACTGAAGTAGAGGTATGCACAAACGTTTAGAATCCAAAATCAGGTTTACCTTTTCGTATCTTTATCAAAATGATATGAAATCAAACTCTCTTCTGTGATTACTCGCACTCCGCTTCCATACATTCTACATTATATACTGTCGAATGCCATGAGTCATACATCTCTAAATGTAAGGCATTCATGTCTCAGAGCCGAGAATCCACCCTACCAGTGAGTCACGGTGATGATTCAGAGTTAAGTGATGGCAGCAGCCCAGAAGAGGAGAAAAAATTCAAGCAACAGGTAACACTTTTTTTTTTTGCCTTCTGTTGACAACTGGATCATTTCAGAATGTTCAGTATGTTAGTAATTAATTGGGAAGATATTGTTCCAACTTGTTTTATGGCACTCTTGTGTGCATATGTTCTCATATGTGCTGCTTATTATTGTGAGGAGGATAAAAAAAGTCACATTGTCATTTAAACATTTGATTTGATTTGATTTTTGTCTCCATGGTATGCTGTAGGATGTAGTCCCTCAGGCGCTGTTGGACCAGTACCTGTCTATGACTGACCCATCCCGGGCCCAGACGGTGGATATGGAGATTGCTAAGCATTGTGCGTACAGCCTGCCTGGTGTGGCGCTCACGCTGGGCCGGCAGAACTGGCACTGCCTCAGAGACACCTTCGAGACCCTGGCCTCTGATATGCAGGTGCCTAAAGACTGCACCTCAGAATATGACGCTTCTTCAACACTCTTCCTGTTCTTCTGTAGCACGCAGGTGCTTCTGTCAGCAGTTTGCTTTTGCTGTGACCTTTTTCCCCCCTGAGCCTGTGGGTCATCTGATTATTTCTGCATCCTGTACTAGGACTGGACAGTAGGTCTTAGTCACTGTCTGTCTGATATTTAGAAGTAAAAAAAAGCTATGAACATCCAGCAGAAGAGATACAAAATACATGTGGAGGACAAATCCTTTATCATTAACACTTATTGAATGCTGTGCACTCAGTGGCAGGCTGGCAAACACTTTGCTGCTTTTTCTGTACTGACCCTAATAATATTCATTTATCTGTAATAATTGTAATATTAAATTTAGTACTCTAAAAATACTACTCCAGCCCCTCACTCACTTTAACCTAATTCAGTCGTTAGTAAGTTCACTCAAACTGGGAGAGTCGCTTAAACTGGGAGACTGGAAAACCATGTGCAGGACAGCGGCAGTCTGTAATTGAGGGATGTTGCTGTTGAGTGAAATTTTATAGAGATGCTGCTTCATGCTCTTAGCTGTACCCGTCTACTTTTATGAGATTAAGGATTGTTGTCTTTGTAACTCCAGGAAGTGGAAAATGGAGAACAGCTGTTCGTTGATTTTTGATATGTTTTTAAACATTTCAGAATTACTGCTGTTGCAGGACGTAGTGTGCCAAAGTCAGCTCTCGTCCTGTCTTATCCTTTCTTCCTTCATCTTGTTTTACTTTACTCTTTTTTTTTTTTCCCCTTCTCATCAGCTGTTCACTTGTACCCATTTGTTTCTTCTACTCTTGATTGTGTTTCTTTCTTTGTCTTGCACCCTTGTAGTGGAAAGTACGGCGGACACTGGCATTCTCCATCCATGAATTAGCCCTGATTTTGGGCGATCAGCTTACTGCTGATGACCTGGTGCCCATCTTCAACGGCTTTCTCAAGGACCTGGACGAGGTGCGCATAGGGGTCCTTCGACACCTCTATGACTTCCTAAAGGTTAGTCATGTTAAGTGGTGTTTTTCCTGAGATAGTTTACACTAATAGATTCTTTTCTCCTAAGTGCCTCTCATGTTTACTTTTCTATTCTTACGATCTCTGTAGCTGTCTCTGCATTTCTACCCTCTTTGTATATCACTTCTGCATACTTGCAGCGAAACCTCATACAGAGAACAGATTTTAATGCTGCTGCTCTTTTTCCTCTTTTTAGTTGCTGCATCAGGATACAAGGAGGAAGTACCTCTACCAGTTGCAGGAGTTCCTGGTCACAGACAATAGCCGCAACTGGAGATTCAGATCAGAACTTGCAGAGTATGGCCAGCTACTGTGATGTTCATCATCACCTGATACCTATCCTCTTAACTGTCACTTTATTGTACAGGTCATTGTGTTTTTGTGTAACAGGCAGTTGGTCCTGCTGTTGGAGCTGTACAGTGGGCAAGATGTGTATGACTATCTGAGGCCGCTGGCATTCTGTCTCTGCATAGACAGGGTCTCCTCTGTGCGGTGGACTTCCTACAGACTGGTATGCATAGCCATACTCACAAGCTGCTTTCCTCTGTTGTGTAGATGTCACTTGTTCTTTGTGGATGCTGTGAGGCTTTGGTTGTTGCTAATTAATTAAGAGCACTTTCAGTATGTTTAGTACGAGTTGTATTTCTGTTTAGGTCAGTGAGATTATCAGGAAACTTTCCACATGTCCAGCGCTGTTGGTGGATTTCCTTGGCGAATTAGTGGATAAGTTTTGCCACTCTCCGAAATGGTCCGGACGGCAAGCGTTTGCTTTTGTTTGTCAGGTAAGGACAAATAATCCCATTGCCCCACACCAGTCTTAAACAGTCTTAGTGTGGAAGCGCATGTGCAGTGTGAAGGCGCTTTTCACCTCTCTGCATTGAAAGCATGGAGTTCACTGGGTGTTGGTGTATTAGCAGCCTTCATCAAAGTGCAAATCACTTTTAATTGTATATTTAATACACATTTTATTGAATGTGCACGCTCTGAAAACCAACTGCTTAAAGGTGGTTAATGCTAGAGCACAGTTGCCATATGTTCAGTACTCGTCTCTACTATGGTCAGTGTTGTAAAGCAAGTGTAGCGTTTCCTGCCTGCCACCTGTTCACTACTCAGCATATTGGAGCTGCTGTTTAGGACCATAATGGTCTAATAGACCTAAATAATTTTCTTACAAATAGTACATCGACGTAAGAATGTTACATTTCTGTGTGTGTTCTCTTTAGGTTCAGTGTATTTTTCCCTTATTTTCTTTAATACATGCATATTATCTCTCTAGCTGGCTATAGAGGAGGACTGTGTGTCATTGGATCAGTTCTCAGAGCACCTGCTGGCTCCTCTGCTGCAGCTGGCATCTGACCCTGTGCCCAATGTTCGCGTGCTGCTGGCCAAAACCCTTCGCCAGAGCCTGATGGAGCGAGGTCAGTGCTAGCCTATTGACCTGTTTCTCAGGGAAGCGGGTGACATTATTCAGACATATTTGTGTACATGTAGAGTAAGTGTACTGGTATAATTGTTGCTGTACGAGGCACAGATACGTTTCTGTTGGTGTAAATTAAAATGGAAGGCAAGGATTAGATGTAATCTGACATATCCCATTCAGATATAGTCCAGCAGAATTGCTCTTACAGTTTGTGTTGAAATGTATGCATTCTACAGAATATTTCCTACACTCAGCCAATTCGCACCAGGAGGCCCTGGAGCAGACTCTGGTAGCTCTGCAGATGGACATGGACAAGGATGTCAAATACTTTGCCAGCGTACATCCAGGAAGCACACGCATTAACGAGGACGCCATGAGCACGACTTCCTCCACCTACTGAGCATGCACATACAGCACCCCTAGCTTGGATAATGGTATAGAGGCTTGGAAAGGTCTCTTCCATGGGCACAAGAACTGAGAAATATTTGCTTGGGGAGTCTCTTCAACCAACTGTCCTTCCCTTAGAGCAACTCACTACAACAAAGAGTTTTTGTGATCTTTTTTTTTTTTTTTTTTTTTTGCCACAGAAGCCTTACAAGTGTCTTCCTTAAAACCAGAGAATACTTGAATATCTGGAATCAAAACATCAACAAACTCTTCAGTAAAATATCAGCATATCTCAGAACCAGGGAGTGGGTGACTGCTATTCCTTCACAAATCCTCTTCTCCTCCTCTCTGATTGGTGGATCGTCATTGTTTTTTTTTTCCTCTTCAACATAGCAGGAACTCTCCGCTTCACACAACCACGTTAGCAGGAAAGACTGTAGCTCTAAGCGTTTCCCTTATTTTATCTCATTTTCCATTTTGATACTGTACTGTGTGAGTGACTCATATGCTGCAGATATATTCAACATGGAAAGAGCCGTTGTACGAAGCCGGACACATTTTTCTTCTCAAGGGCTTGAGCCAATATTGTTTTAAAGTCGAGTGCAGCACGTTGTTGTGCCTGAGGACATGGGCTTCCCCTGGGCCACAGGGATCCACGTCCTGTCGGAAAAGGAACTATTGTATTTTTAAACCAAAATCACAAGCGGTCCATTTTGCAGAGTTATGTAGAAATTCAATATTGAATCAGTGTGGTTGTTGCATATCACTCTGGGGTATTTTAACATGAAAATAAAAGTGCTTCATTATGATCCATGCATCACATGTACTGTACATATCCTTATCAGTTGTTTTTCTTCCATTTTGATCAGTGATCATGAATAGAATTGTTATATGTTCTCCTAACCTGTCCAAAATAAAAGTTCAGATGCAGTTGCACTTAGTCTGGTTTCGTTCTTTCACCCGTGTTGGTTTTGTGCAGAATTCAGAATATTGATCAAAAACTTCTTTAGTCAGTCAGTCATTTTCTGTACCGCTTATTCCCAGTTACGGGGTCACGGGGGAGCCGGTGCCCAGCCGGCAAC
>JANCOA010000049.1:9452528-9463777 GCA_024363135.1 Leptodoras oyakawai
TGGAGTCCCGTCTCCCCTGCTCGACCTTACTCAGCTACTGCATACCTCAGCACACTCATTCTCCTGCTCCATCTCCTATTTCTCAATAAACAGTCTGATTTTACAGCATCTACGTCTCCTATACAGTCCTTTATACCACCGCATAACAGTAGTGGTGATGACTTCATGATTTTTTTTACTGACCAAATTGAAAATATCAAGCAATAAATTCACACTAACTTAAAGGCAGGCAATATGATAAACTGTGTAGATGACGGTATAACCATATCAGATTAGTCAAGTTTTATTCCCCTTTGTGAGACTAATCTAATTTCACTAATCTCCTCATCAAAATTGTCAACCTGAAACCTAGGCCTCAGCATAGCACAGAAAAAGTGGTAAATGACCTCCTACTGGCCTCTGATCAGGGTTATGTGTCTTTGCTTGTGTTACTTGACCTTATTGCAGCTTTTGACACCACTGATCATACTATTCTCCTTCATAAATTAGAAAATGTTGTTGGGGTTAAGGGAATCTCTCCTGGATCAGGTCCTATTTGACTGCCTAATTATCAGTTTGTCGATGTTTATGGTAAGTTCTCCAAGTATACTAAGGTAAAGTTTGGTCCACAAGGTTCTGTTTTAGGCACATTGTTTTTTCTTTATATATGCTCCCTCTGGGTAAAATTATTCAGGAACATGGTATCAGCTTCCACTGTTTTGGTGATGACAGTTGTATCTCAGCAAAACCAGCCTTGAAACACCAGCTTAATAAAGTTGAAGAATGTGTAAGGGATATTAATCACTGGATGCTGAATAACTTCTACTTAATTCTGATAAGAATTACTAGGACCTTGGTGTGATTGTTGACTCTAGTCTTTCATTTGAAGCTCATGTAGATAATATTACTAGGATAGCCTTCTTTCATTTCATCTATTGTAAAATAAGAAATATAATGTCACAGCATGATGCATAAATATTAGTTCATGGTTGTGTTGCATCTAGGTTGGATTATTGTAATGGCTTGCTCTCTGGAATTTCTAGTAGGTACATAAACAAGCTCCAGTTAGGTCAGAATGCAGCAGCCAGTAAGAGTCCTTATTAGAACTACAAGTTATCACATCACCCCCATCTTATCCACACTGCACTGGCTTCCAGTCAAATTTTGCATTGATTATTGCAATTATTAAGGCATTAAATGGTCTCGCACCACAATACCTGAGCAAACCTTTAGTCTGTTATGATCCTCCATGACTCAATCAAAAGATGCAGGCTCTTTGTTGATACCTTGAATATTGAAGGCTACATTAGGGGGCAGAGCTTTCTCTTACAAAGTGTCACAGTTATGGAACAGCCTTCCAATTAGTGTTCGGGACTCGCAGTCGCAGTGGTTAATTATAGGCTGAAAACCTATTTGTTTATTCAAGCTTTTTGTCACTAGTTTTTCTTCTGAAGTGTTCATGGTTATAGAGTGTTCTGTTATATTGTCGTCCTGCACTATCACACATTCACTCAGGTTTGTTGATTGTGGAGTGGCTAGACGCTTTATGTCCCAAGTCTCTCTCATGTCCAAGTTACCTTCTAGCTCTCTTTTTTAATTATGCTGTCGCAGTGAGTCTCTGCTTTCACTCTGCACAAAATGCACATTTTCTCTAAAGGTTTGTGAAACAGTATACCTAATAAACTGTACTCTTTGCTTCCCCACCTCTCTCTTTCTCTCCCTTCCACAAACTTTAAAGAATTTTCTGGTTATAATTGCAGTTTTTATTCTACATAGCACACAGTTATAGTAGGGATTATTTATTGCACTATCCAGTGTCACTCACATGAGGATGAGTTCCCTTTTGAGTCTGGCTCTTCTCAAGGTTATTCCTTTTAACATCTCTGGTAGTTATTTCTTACCACCGTTGCCCTATTGTTTATTAGGAATACAATTTAGGGACAGTTATCCACTGAATTGAAATGAAAATAGTTTCACATGAAAAAAGAAATTATATCTATTACATCATACCCCTCCAATGTCACGTAAAAAAAAAGCAGAAAGGCATGTGTCCGCAGGAATCAAACAGTCTACAGTCTATGTGGTGCACTGTAGCTTGAGAAAGGAAAGATCAGTCAGTTATTGATCACTTAATGCTGACTCGAAAACTGTGTTGCACAACATTTAAAAAAAGCTGTCATGGATAAATGGACCCACTTATAGACTGCCTGACTTGGTCCTGAGCTCTACTTTTATACAGCTTTATTCTTAATTAAGCTATTCTTAAATAACTGTCCTTGTTTGCCTTAATGTATGGATTTATGTTGCTTGCTTTTCATATTTAATTTAAAAAATTTCATATGAAAAATTGACTTAGTTAAGTTTCTCAAAATAATCAGGACATTTGTAATTGAAATACACACAGTGCCTTGCAAAAGGATTCATACATCTTGAACTTTTCCACATTTTTTCACATTACTGCCACAAACTTCAATGTATTTTATTGGGATTCTATGGGATGGAACAACACAAAGTAGCCAGTACATTGTTTTCAAAATTGTTAATAAATAAAAATGTATTAACCAAGCATTTGTATTCAGCCCTCTGTACTCTTATAATCCTAAATAAAATCCAGTGTGACCAGTTGCCTTTAGAAGTCACCTAATTAGTAAATAGAGTCCACCTGATTGTAATTTAATCTCAGTATAACTATGGTTGTTCTCTGACAGGCTCAGAGGTTTGTTAGAGAACATTAGTGAACAAACAGCATCATGAAAACCAAGGAACACAAACAGTTGTGTAAAGTGTAAAGCAGGGTTTGGTTATAAAAATATCTCAAGCTATGAACATCTCACTGAGCACTGTTCAGTCCATCATCAACTGCAAACCTACCAAGACATGGCCTTGCACCTAAACTAACAATTCATGTGAGGAGAGCACTAATTAGAGAAGGAGCCAAGAGGCACTTGGTCACTCAGGAGGAGCTGCAGAGATCCACAGCTCAGGTGGGATAATCTGTCCACAGGACAACTATTAGTCATGTACTCCACAATTCTGGCTGAAGAAAGCCATTCCCATTTGCAGTTTACCACAAGTAAACTGTGTGTAGGGGACACAGCAAACATATGGAAGAAGGTGCTCTGGTTAGATAAGACCAAAGTCTTAAGCAAAATGCAAAAAGCTATGTGTAGCAGAAAACTAATACAGCACGTCACCCTGAACACACCATCCCCACTGTGAAACATGGTGGTGGAAACATCATGCTGTGGGGATGCATTTCTTCAGCAGGGACAGGGAAGCTGGTCAGACTTGATGGGAAGATGGATGAAGCTAACTACAGGGCAATCCTGGAGGAAAACCTGTTAGAGGCTGCATGGGTGGCTCAATGGTTAAGGTGTTGGGTTACTGAATAGAAGGTCAGGGGTTCAAGCCCCAGCACCACCGAGCCACCACTGTTGGGCCCCTGAGTAAGGCCCTTAACCCTCAACTGCTCAGTTGTATAAATGCAATAAATGTAAGTCACTCTGGATAAGGGTGTCTGCCAAATGCCATAAATGTAAATGTAAAAGGCTTAAAACTGGGGCAGAGGTTCACCAGTACAAAAGGTGGTCCTACAAAGTATTCACTCAGGGGGGCTGAATACAAATGCACACTACATTTTCCATATTTTCATTTATACATTTTTTTTAAAACTGTGTATTATCACATAAAATCTCAATAAAATACATAATGTTTGTGGGTATAATGTAAACATAAAACATGGTTATGAATACTTTTGCAAGGCACTGTATATAAACTATTTAAACCTGAAAGCAAAATCTGTATATGCAGGGTTTATATTATTTGAAGCCAAGTTGTTGAGAGTGACTAATTATTAATTAGTTCTTCTCGAAAATGCTAAATTTTCTGGAAATGACAGGATGAATAATGAATGCCAAATTTCTTGTGTAAACGCTTGTATGAAAGATTGAATAAATTAAGAAATAAACCCATTCATATCAAGCTTGGACAAGGAAGTCAGGACCTTTCTATACTGGACCATCAACACTCTACTGTCCAGCTGACATTCTATAATTGAGTGCTTATGCTTTAGGAAAGTGCTATTAACCATTAAACAATCTTTGTTTCTATGGCAACAGCCTTTATAAAACATCAATGAGTCATAAATTGTGGAGTAAAACACTTAGCCAGGGTGTTTCTTTTTCTGTTGATTTTGGCATGAAATGTTCAGCAATGTTCCACTCATAAAAGGACACAGACAATACAGCAGGGCCAGAAAGGCTTGCATATTTTTGGAATTCTTGTTAAACATCATTAAGCTTTTATATCTAGTGCTGCCTTTAATTTTATATCACCATAGACAAAGCAAACAGTAGTGCTACATTCTAACAGCATACAGGAAGGAAGCACACATTCCCTGTGCATTTCATCATAAACTTTAATGTTCCAAATGAATTTTCATTCATTTAGTTGCTAATAATTTTCCTGTCTTGGGAATAAAAGGAGTAATAATTCTCGTGAGTAATTCTATATTTAAGCTATATGAAATGGCTTCACATTCACTAAAGTACAGTGGCTTGCAAAAGTATTCATACCCCTTGAACCTTTCCATATTTTGTCACATTACAACCACAAAAATAAATCTATTTCATTGGAATTTAATGTGAAAGACCAACACAAAGTGGTACACAATTGTGAAGTGGAAAGAAAATTATACATGATTCAAAACATTTTTTACAAATAAAAAACTGAAAAGTGCGGTGTGCAACAGTATTCAGCCCCCTTGAGTCAATACTTTGTGGAACCACCTTTTGCTGCAATTACAGCTGCAAGTTTTTTAGGGTATGTTTCCAGCAGCTTTGCACATCTAGTGACAGAAATTTATGCCCATTCTTCTTTTCAAAACAGCTCAAGCTCAGTCAGATTAGATGGATAGTGTTTGTGAAGAGCCGTTTCCAGATCTTGCCACAAATTCTAAAACATGAATATGTTTTGTTTTAAACCACTCCATTGTAGCCCTGGCTTTATGTTTAGGGTCGTTGTCCTGCTGGAAGGTGAATATATGGAAAAGTTATGAAAGGGATAATAAAGGGGTATGAATACTTTTGCAAGCAAAATGGTGTCATATAATGTTCTAAAGGTGCCTGGCTAGATCAGGCAGTACACCATGAAACTCAATCTGAGGAGTGTATGTTTCAGCCCCATGTCAGGCACCAACCCATCCACTGGGGGCACAAAAGCCAGGGCACTCAGTGCTGCTCATAAGCCTGGGCAAAATGGGTAGGTTGTATCAGGAGGGGCATCCACTGTAAAACCTGTACTAAATCAAATATGCAGACAGATGATCCACTGTGGTGATCCCAATAACTGCTTTATAAGAATCAGCAAAGGGGTTTCGTTAAGTTGCCAGGTTAATCATTGTGGCCCTGTACAGCATCTACATGCACCAAACATGCTATTTATTCCCTTAAATTTGTCTATTTGGTCTATAAGGTTTTCTTAGGTTCCATTCCTGTTCATAGCCATACATAACATGTGTGTGGTTTTTGTTATGCATATACAATTAATTTGTTTCTGAGCCAGGTTACTCTGCATTGTCAGCTCAGGGAGTTTTCCTTTGCCACTGTCACCTGGTTTGCTTATTATGGATCTAAATCACCATAGGGATTTCTGCAAAGTTGCTTTGTGACTATTGTTAAATAGAGCTACATAAATAAAACAGTCAGTCAGTCAGTCATTTTCTTGGCCGCTTATTCCCAGTTAAGGGGCCACGGGGGAGCCGGTGCCCAGCCGGCAACTCTGAGCGCAAGGGCAGGAACCAACCCCAGACAGGGCGCCAATCCATCGCAGGGCTCATAAATAAAACAGAATTAGATAAATAATTCATCTTCTTTTTTTAATTTATTTGCCCTCCCAAGATTAGGCAGATTGCAGGAATTTATATTTTCTTGTTTCCACATACTTCCCCATTTAAGGTAATTAACTGAATTGCAGAAATCCTGCTCCATGGCTTTAAGTGAGCAGGAGCTGCATGTAATCTCTCCTCCCCAGACATCATTACAGACAGGGTTTGGGTACCTACACTGCAGAATCTCCTCCATTTCTTTCACCTTAACAGACAGATTTCAGGATAGAAGCACTGTGAATTACAGCTCTCGTTCAAATCCTACAGTGCTATACTGGCACAAAAAGTAATCAAGTTCCCCTTTCACACATGCATTTTTATGCTGAAATTCAAGGGAAACCAATCTAAATCCTAGAGTCTAAATACTGGTAAGATGGAAGTGGTAAATGACCAGGAAGAGACAGATTACAGACAGGTCCTTTTTGTGAACAGAAGTCGGTATAGCAAAAAGCCTGGAAGAAATTACTTGAAGATTGTGTCTGAAGAATACAGAGTAGGATTGAAAGGAGAGAAAACAACAGCTCCCTTGTTAAAGTGTTCAGGTAAGCAACCCCAAAAGGCAGACATGCCTTGAACAGGCAGCTACTGCATAACGAGGACAGTGATGTGCTCAGAACAAACAAATTACAACTCTGCTGAATGTGTGTGTACCTGCCACTCAAGGTTTTGATTTTTCTTGTCATCTCCAGCTTATTCACTTTCTTGTGCTGTTGTTTAGCTTGCTCTGCCACCTCCAGCTTCAGCTTCTCTACCTATAGGAAAAACACATTGTGCATGCACTGCAATGACTCAACAGCATTGCAGGCATAAATATCAAAAAGCCACAACCACCATCTGACACAGAAAATATTACACAAAAACCCTTTTGTGTTTTGGTAGTAGCAGGGTGCCACTGTGGACTTTCTGTCATGGAAAGAACCACATTGTCTCAAAATGTGTTATATTGCAAAAATGACTGACTTACAGTCATTATGCTGTACAGCAGTTTTCTAAAATTGAAGCTGTTAATATTAAGGAATATAATGTACAGTTGGAGCATTATGTAAAATGTAAATAAAAACAGAATGGAATGAAATCCCAACCTTTCGTGCATCATGAAATGAAAAATCCATTCCATGCACCTAGAATCCTACATCAAACAAGAATGGGACATTCTGGTCCCAAAACTACAGCAACTGGTCTCCCCAATTCCCAGATATTTACAGACTGTTGGCCCCAAACATGGCCCCATCAGAACTTTTTTAAGATGCGTTGCTGCCATGTAGTTCAAAATGAGCTAATGTTTTTCATGAAATGGTACAATGTCACACTTTCCACATATAATATGTCTTCTATGTTCTATTGTGAATAATTACATTTACATTTTACACAATGTCCCAACATTTTTGGAATTGGGGTTGTAGTTAGCCAGGCTAAGTACTTATGTGCACTTGTGCTTTAGCTCACACCTTAACACTAATGAACCAACGAAACATCAAGGACCTCAGAACATGAATATCAAATGTATGTACTTTATGTAATGTTTAGAAAGCATGTAAAAATAGCCCTCTTACAAAGATGGAAAACAGCTGTTTAAAAGACCACTGTTTAAATACTTGAAACACACAGGAGGCCATTAATGGCTTTTTAAAGGAATGCTAATGTACAATACACACACTGGGAGGCCAAAGCAGCCCTTTGCAGGCAAGAAGAATTCTGTTTGTCTTCAAAAACTAATAATTAATAATAAAATATTAATAATAAAATAATGAATAATTCTAATCTAAAATATTTTTACTGACATGTTTTATATCTGTTATATTTCTCCTAAGAACAGTTTTATTTTACTATAATAAACTTTATATATATATATATATATATATACTGTATATATATGGTGATTAACTAACTGAACAACATGATGAGTCAATACATAATAGTAATAATATATTTAAGGAATATTGCACAAGCAACTGTACAGTTATACTGAATATCAACATGGCTGTATTATTCATATATATAAACTGCCTTCATACAACAGTTCTATAAACAACATAGAGGTGGGTGACAAATTAAAGGAAAAAAACAACATTAAAATACAGTATCTTAGGTGTTGGATAATCACAGGCTACTAGATCAGCTTGAATGTACCTTAGCATCAATACTACACAGACCATTCTCTAACATGCCACCCCAACATCTTACACAGGTGTTCACCTGGGTTAGGATCTCATGAGTGTGAAGACCACAGCATATGATTCACATAATTTTCATCCTCATCAAACCATTCAGTGAGCTCTCATGTTTTGTGTAGTAGAGTACCATTGCCATGAGGAACATTTCATCATAGGACAAGTGTGATCAGTCAGAATAGCTTACTGTAAAGGGACAAATGGCCTCAAACCATCGCAGCAAAATAAATAAATAAATGCCCCCATGGAATAACAGAATAACTTTTTTTGTCACTCATCTGTATGTGATAACAGGACCTAACTTGTTTTGAAAATGTTCCACAATATTACATCTAACCACAACCAGATTAAAAGTATGATCTGCCATTGTTAATGAATAAATTATAAAATGTATGCACTATAAAAATACTTGGGGATGCTGTTAAGTATGCAATATAGAATGAGCAACTGTGATTATACTGAATATTGGCATTGTGCAATTTGGCCTTAACTATTCACATCTGTGCCAATATCCACAACATGATTGTGAGTGTGATATTGCTTTTATACCATAACAATACATATTCTGTTTATTTCTAGTCCACTAGTGAAAAGAGATCCTGAAGAAGCCACACACACACACTCTTTAGCTCACAGATTTGCACATTTCTTTTAAAGGTGCTTCAGGGGAAAACTGCTGTCCCATTGTCATTTTCATCTTCATCTAGGGGCTTTCATATTTTAAGTCAAAAGTTATATTCCTGAAAATGACTGTCAACCATGTCCACTGATGTCGTTCGCACTACTGTAGTAACTGTTCTGAACTAGGAAGTAGAATTTTTCATGGCAAACACAGACACAGAGATACACAGAATGAAACATCCCAGTGTGGTTATAAGACATGTAGGTACTCTTAGAACGCTGTGCAACCAAACATTTTAGTGAATCGGAACTAACTGTTGAATGAAAATGTTCTATAGCCTTATAAACATGGCACAAAAAGTAAGGAAATTTGTGCATTATTTCTTTGTTGTAACAATGCTTCTTGGCAGTAAATCTCATACATTTGGAAAGCCTGTTAATTTCTCTTTTAAATGCTGTTTAAGTGCTATGAGTGACCAACACAACCACGTTGGCTGACTTGCGACAAATGCTGGTTGAAGAACAGGCTGGTGACTAGCATGAGGAGGAGGTGCCAGGCTGTTGTGGCTCTGTATGGTTCTGCCACACGCTACTGAGGCTCTTGTTTGTTAAATGAATAAATTGTTAAATTGCCAATATGTCTTGTTTCTTCAAACTTCAATCATCCAGCCCACCAAACACCAAACAAATCAATGGCAGAATAAGATGTTTGGCAATGGTAGAGAGGATTTGGCAAATTTTTCATGGGTGCAACACACATTCTCAGCTCTACTGCTCATCCTAGAAATGCATGTTCCTTAGATGGCATCATTTAAAAGAAAAATTAACAGGCTTTCCAATGGTATAAGCTTTATTGCCAAGAAGTATTGTTACAACAAAGAAATAATCTACCAAACACAAATTTCCTTACTTTTTGTTTTTTTTCCTTAGAGAAGAAAAGATTCTCGCTTGATTTGTACAGCTCAGTGGTAAACTACAGTAAACTACAAAGCTTTGGTAGTGAGCCATGCATAGTGAGCCTATGATATTAACTGGCCAGTTAAAAGACAACCATGCCTCCCACACAAGAACATCAATGAGCTTAAATCAGATTTTTCCAGACTAAACCATGTGAATAGAAAATATGTGGGTGGATTAAGGATCCATAAAGGCTAGGGTGCTGTGGTGTTCCATGTGTGTAATAAAACAACCTGCATTGTGTTTCTGGTTAATCTTTTAAGGTGCTAGTTTCAATCATAACTAAACCTTATTCTGAACTTCACCCAGTGTGGAAACTGATGATGAAAACTGATTTGTTAATGGAGCAGGATTAGAGATGAGACAAGAAGATAAAAACCCTCAGGGATTTATATCTTTAATGTTATGTTTTTTTGATATTTGGAAAACATACATTTAAAACAATAACTTTAATCATTATAATTAATGTCATCACCTAGACCCAATAGTGCATACAGAACAGTTTCACCTCTTTTTCCTCAAAACATCGTACTCCACTTTTAAAGTTACTGTGTTGATCCACAGAATAAATAATATGTTAAAAACAAATAGCCTTAGATTATGGCCCTTCAAAGATGCTAATGTAGCTTGGGCAGTATTTGACTTTGACGCCTCTGATATAAAGCTTTAGGGCAAAAATCTACAGAAAAGATTATTAACCTGCATGTATAGCATGGAAATAAAAGAGTCTGTTATAGCTACATGATGCTGATCTATACTTTATTT
The DNA here is from genome assembly GCA_024363135.1 of Leptodoras oyakawai. Classification (NCBI taxonomy): domain Eukaryota; kingdom Metazoa; phylum Chordata; class Actinopteri; order Siluriformes; family Doradidae; genus Leptodoras; species Leptodoras oyakawai. The sequence goes on from JANCOA010000049.1 coordinate 9,462,906, forward strand.
GGCTAGAATTGTCTAAGGGTATATTTTAGACTAAACACCATTGGTCAGCTACTGATTAGGGTTCATTTAACAGAATGCTAAGCCACACCTCACGATTCAATTGTCATATGAACAAGATGAAAGACATCATAGGTGTGAATCAACATCCATTTACACATCTGATAAACAAATGAATTCCCTCAGATGACTGAGAAAAGGTCATCATAATTATAGTAAGAATACCAGCTCAGTATGCCAGCTATTGTAAAATGACATGCTCAGTAAGTCTCTGCATTGGCTGATCTGAGTCTGGCTGTTTCTGTATCCAGCACTTTCTGACTCTAAGCATACCACTGCAGTCTCTATTGTTAAGCCAAGTCACTTCTTCCTTTTCTCCTTCCTCCAGCAGCTTCAACTCAAACCCTTTATGACCAAAAACACATAACCGTAGACCCACAGTCAACAGCGGAAAATGCCATATAATTCACCAAGCATAAACATGCAGCTTTATACACCCACACCACCCTGCTGTACCTGAGGTAGAGATCACTAGTCCCTTTCTTTTTTCCATCATCTGCAATTCCACCTGCAGAGCCTGCTTCTTTCTTCCTGCAGTTGTGATGCAATTTTCTGCACATGCACAGTCTGGTGTCAAGACATTTTAACAGATAATCACATCTCAGCAAATTACCTTTGCAGGCTGAAACTCAGTCAGTAGTCAAAGTAAAAGTTAAAGTTTATTTGTCACAAACAGTGCCATGACAATGTATTTGCCCCCTTCCTAATTTCTTCTTTTTCTGCTATTTTTGTCAGTCATCAGTCAGTCATTTTCTATACCGCTTATTCCCAGTTACGGGGTCACGGGGGAGCCGGTGCCCAGCCGGCAACTCTGA
>JANCOA010000049.1:9476985-9487733 GCA_024363135.1 Leptodoras oyakawai
CGAGATGTGCAGCATCTGAAACAACGGATACTGGAAGCCTGTGCTAGCATTTCTTCTGCGGTGTTGCTATCAGTGTGGGAGAAGAGGGTTGCATTGACAATCCAACACAATGGGCAGCACTTTGAACACATTTGTCATAAAGTGGTCATAAACTTGTAAATAACTAACTAACTAATAACTAACTAACTAATAACTAATAACTAACTCGTAAATAAAGTTACGTTAAAACCACCATTGGTTTTTCTTGTGAAATTCTCTGTAAGTTTGATGTGTTACATGATCCTTTTCTCAATGGAAAACAATGTTGGATCCAAAATGGCCAACTTCAAAATGGCCACCATGGTAAACACCCATCTTGAAAAGTTTTCCCCCCTCCCATATACTAATGTGCCACAAACAGGAAGTTGACCATTCCCATTTTATTTAGGTGTATCCATATAAATGTCCCACCCTATAGTATTCTAGAGACCCACATCACACTTACTGCAGAATACTAAAAACAAATACAATCCTTTAAACGCTTGAAATACTGGAGAGATCTGATGAGCTCCATATACTTATTTATCAGATGCTAGTTTGATTGGAGTAGTGACTTGTGGGGGATACAGTAGCTCAATCGATGCAGTTATACTCAACATGGAGCAGTGGTCAGCACAAAATCCCACAATCACTGCTGAAATGTTTTTTTTTTAATGGCGAATCTGTGATTGCATATCAATGGCTATTTCTCATTAAGTTCAATATTGCTCATCACAGTGTCATGCCCTCTTGGAACACAATTTAAAAATGGATGGAAACTTTTCCTAACAACGTTAGGAAGGAGTCCACAATGTTCAGCTAGGAAACATTCTCTTCTTGCTTTAGGAATTTCCAACACGTGTGTAGCAAAACAATAATGGCATTAAAGAGTTAGTGTAATAGTTGTATTTTCAATAAAAGTTAGGATAAATTAGTGTGTTATTTCATTTAACATCACTCTGTATATTCCTAAAAATATAATATGGTAATAGAACAGCAATGGCATGATCTACATTTTTTATGTCGTCATAAAGTGGACACTCTAGAGCTGTATTAGGTTTACATATTTCAGTCTCCAAGTTCAACTTCTGTAAAATACAAGTTTCTATTTATGTAAACTGTAATGTAGTGAAGCAGAACATACAGAAATACAAGCCAGGGACATGGTTTTAAAAGAAAGACTGCCCTGATGGCATGACTCACTTAGTGATAGCTAATTCAGAAAGTAGCCTCTGATTCTCAGCAAACATGGCCTCTTCATTTTGTTTACTTTGTGCCTGGAGGGCCTTCATCTGCAGGTACAATTTTTCATTCTCCTGCAAAGACAAAATAATTTAATCTAGTCAAGGGTTTAAAATGTCACCAAAATTAATTTGAACAATTAATCACATACATGGAAAAGACAAATACAAAATATGATGTGCTGGACCTAGGCATATAAAAAACATGCAAATGCTCCTCATTAAAGTGTGGCATTTTTTTCTCCTCAATTTACATTCAGACAGATGAGCTTTGGTCCAGAATTAAAATTACTGCATGTACTAAAGCCACACACACAGTCCATTCTGCTGAACCTTAACCCAAAAGTGCAGAATTCTTAGAGCCCCAGCAGAGGGACAAACTTACCAGATGGTAGCCTTGAATTAGAGACTCCTGCTCCTTCATCTCTTTCTCGATCAGTCTAAGTTTCTCGTCTCTTCCTGGCTCTGAGGTCTCACCAAAACTCCATCTATGCTTCTTGCATGCATCTTCTTTACTGTTCAACTGAAAATCAAGCCTTTTATGATATATAGTATAGTACTCTTTCATATAAAACAAGCTATGATAGCACACATTTTTCAAAATTCCACACATTCCACAGATGCATCGTTTTAACGCATTCGTTATAATGAAATTCACTTCTGATTCAGGGACTACATGTTAATCTTAACTTCTTTTACTGACTATAAAACAATAAATTAAAGGATCATTACTAATTACAGAAAAGAAAAAATACTGAATGGCACATGACATCACCACCTCACCCAAAGAAAGCTTGCATGAGCAAATAAAAAATCAAGTTACTCTCGTTTTTGATTCTCAAGGGATCATCCATTAACAATTCATACCAGAAGGCCAACATTAAAACACATTTGAAAGGCCACCACTTCGGGACAATAAAGGATATCCACAGAGCTGCGAGCAACACTCTGAACACCCTAACAGTTGATGATTTTAAACACTGCAACCAATAATGACAGAGGTGTTTGGAGCCTTGTGTTCCCAAGGATCATATTTTGAAGGTGATACACAAAGTAAAAGTCTCATTACTTTCTGGACATATAGTATTGTGCAAAGATTTCAGGCAGTTGTGGAAAAATGCTGTAAACTAAGAATGCTTTCAAACATACAAATAATAATTGTTTATTTTTTTTTATGAATTTACAAAAAGTGAGTGAACAAAAGAAAAATATAAATCAAATCAACATTTTGTGTTACTACACTTTGCCTTTAAACCAGCATTAAGTACACTTGCACAAAGCAAGCGGGTGTATGATCAACCAAATATACCAAACAGGTGCTAATGATCATCAAATCCACATGTAGGTTGAAACATAGTCATTAATTGAAACATAAACAGCTATGTAGGAGCTTAAACCTGGGTGAGGAACAGCCAAACTCGGCTACCAAGGTGAGGATGTGGAAGACAGTTTCATGTCACAGGGCTACACCATGGCAAGACTGAGCACAGCAACAAGACACAGTTATAGATGCAGTTATACTGCATCAGCAAGGGCTCTACCAGACTTCAAAGCAGGCTGGGGTTTCAAGATGTACTGTTCAAACTCTTCTGAAGAAGCACAAAGAAACGGGATCTTAGGCGCAGTGGTCGGCCAAGGAAACTTAATGCAGTTACTTAAAACACATCAAGCTTATTGCCCTTTGAAATCAGATGGTGTCCAGCAGCGCCATCAGCTCAGAAATGGCAGAAACCAGTAGGACCCTGGAATACCCATCTACTGTCTGGAGACATCTGGCCAGAAGTGGTCTTCATAGAAGAGTTCAGCCAAAAAGCCATACCTCTGACATGGAAACAAGGCCAAGTGACTCAACTATGCATAAAAAAAATAGGAAATGGGATGCAGAAAAATGGCAGCAGGTGCTCTGGACTGATGAGACTTAAAAAATTCCTAATTATTACATGAAAAGACAGAAGGATTTGAGAAAGGCTACATCTACAGAAGAGCTGTTGTTAGTTTACAACAAACTACCATCCATGTTCCTTCAAAAACTGTGTGCAACTGATTTGATGAATTGATGCCATTTTGGAAGCAAAGGGTGGTCACACCAAATATTTATTTGTTTCAGATTTCTCTTCTGTTCATTCACTACATTTTGCTAAATGATGGGGGAAAAAAAAAACTATTAACACTTCCATTTTTGAAAGCATTCTTATTTTACAGCATTTTATCACAACTGCCTAAAAGAGTCACCCTTTAATTAACTAAAATGAATTAATTAGGAAGCACAGTTTTTTTTTTGGAAGCACACCACTTCATCATTAATTATTCTGCTATAATAGCATGCTCTGTTGTGTCCTTACTTGGTACAGCGTAGCAGACATCTACCAACTATGCTGCACTACATTTCAGCCAGACAGACAAGTGCTGAAAGAGTTGAGAAATGAAGATTAATAAAAGAAAACCTTTTGGGCTTAGACTCTCAAATGAGAGCTACAGAGGATGTGTGCTGGTCATGATCTATATGAACAGACCCACTAAAAGCTTTGCGTTGCCTCAACTTGGAAGTCCATTTTAAAGAACACTCTCAGGAACAGAAGATAGCAGCTTATTCATTTTCACAAATACAATACCCAGTGGTGGAAATGAATGGCATGGCTGCCATTGGAACAAATCCAGCCCCTCTTATACCCTTTCCTTTAAAATGTAAATTCATCAGAGAAAAAGAAAAGCCTGCTGTATACGGCCTACGACAATATCAGATGCACTCCAAGGTTTCCCTACTGAAGGATTCCTAATAATTCCTACTGAACAAATATGAGACTGAAGAAGCACATGTTCATGTCACTGTTGTTTAAAAAAAAAAAAAAAAACATGCCTTGAATTTTTATTATTTTTTTTACAAGGCACCTTTGCAGACTAATTTTACTTGTAACAGCTAAAATGACCAAAACGGACACGGTCAAGAAAAGTAACCCCAGTTTAAATGCCCCCATGTGGCTCAAGAAAGCCAGCATACTGACATAATATGCATGATCAGATATGATCAGAAAATGCACTGCCAGGTACCTGTAATCTACTGACTCAAACTCATAATATCCATAAACAAATCATTAACCTTGCTCTGTAACATGTAGTTCTCCTGTTTGAGAGCACTGATCTCCTTGTTGTGTTCCTGCTGGAGCTGCTTCTCTCTGAGGAGAAATTCTCTCTCTTTCTGAGCCAGATGCAGACGTTTATGCTCCAGTGAGTACTCTTCCAATGGAAGGTCGTGGCCTCTGGCTGCAGTTCCATCTTTTTCTGTCTCCCTCTGTTATATAGGTGATGCAGAGGAGGAAATGGACAGATAAAATAGGCAAACAGATGGAACAAAAGAACAAAGATGAAACAAGCAAAGTGATACAGCAGTTGTTTACTCACTTTGCTCTGTTTTTCTTGCTGTTTGTTGCTCTCTGACTGGTCATCATTCGGACCATCGGCTTCCATTCGGTTTTGTAAAAAAGCAGCAATGGTCTGTATAGAAGCAACGAGTTCATTGCTTACCTTCAAACCCGAATTTGGACCTACATAGGGCATGTAGCATACTATATGTTAAAAAAAAAAAAAAAAAAAAAAGAGAAAGAGAGAAAATCTACCACAAAAGTGCATATCAACTTCATTGCTTGGCAATATTTCTGAACTTTGCTCAAATTCTGGCTCATTGTTGACATCCACTGGTTTAACATCAGACTTACAATCTACAAGACTTTTATCATATAAAAAAACACTACAACAGTGGATGCAGTAAAAGCAGACCGAGACTGCTTTATCTGATTTATATAACATAACATTTAACATTTAAATCATAGTACATTATATAGTCTGCAGGCTTAACATGACCCACTACCTCAATTTTAATTTCATAGCTGTAATGACTAAAATTTACCAGCCATGTCACACTGTATAGCATAATGCTTCCAATTCAGTTTGCACTGGTTCAACTACTACAAAAAAACATGTCTGTGAAACCTGAGAGATGGGCTTAAGTGCAAAGTGTGGTGTTTCAATTAATCTTTATGAATGTACATAGAGACACAGTGCAAAACAAATATATCAAGCCCGGAAAAAAGAATGCATCCATTTGATGTCAGTAGTTCACCTGCTTGATGCAGGAGACGTGTATGCACCTATACGTTTCTCTCCTAAAACTTGGGTGATCTGCCACCTACCACCAACAGTGCTACATTCAAGGTTGTTTAACAAATCTAGATGTACATATCAGGAAATAACATCTCATATTCATCTACTGATCTCAAACCCAAATGCCAGTGTATAGCAAAAACAAAAGAACTGGCCTTACAGTTCCAGTGCTTTCAGACAGGACTGTAAGTACAATATAAATATTGAAACCTATACATAATTGATATCTACCGTGAATATTGAGCGGAGGGGTTAATACCTTTGGCAGTATATGTCTGACTCAGTGAGGACATCCTTTTGAAGGTCTGGTTTTGACTCTTTCTTTGAGTCACTGGAGATGGAGGTTTAGCTAAACTGTTGGGCCTGCTTGACATGGAGGATTTAGGTAATGGCTTGATGTCAGCTTTCTTACTCCTCATAGAAGGGACCGAAGCTTTTCCAGAGACAGCTGAAAAAGGAGTCGTGGTAGTAGATCTGCATGGAACCTGCATGAAAGGTTAATAACAAAACAGTCATAACCATCATTATTGCAATCACAGGAATTCAGGAGTATATCAAGAGGGAAAGCAACAATCTTAATTGTTAATGACTGCTTTCAGGCCATTGCACAAAGAATACATTTATTACAACCTTTGATATCTGCGAGTCAGCCTGTGACCTCACCTGAGACTTCTTGCCTCTGCCAGAGGTGACAGGAGGAACCTCAAGCAACTGATCCTGTTCCTGCATGAGCCTTTTTACCTCTTCTGTGATGCTCCTGTGTCTGTGATGGGAAGATGTTTGATATGGCTCCATTGCTACAGGGCTTTCAGCATCTGCTTCTCTGAGAGCTAGAGAAGAGTGCTTAGCCCCTCCGGCCTTCTTGTCTGCATCTACTTCACTAAAACAGAAAACAGAGTCAACCCATCTATGGCTAACACTCTCTGACACCACATGAGATGTGGAATGCTCCAGAGAGCTTACCTTAGGGCCTCAAGACACAAGCCAATGGTGATTCCTGAATCTGGTCTGATAGCACGCATCAATTCTTCAGCAGTGGGTAAATCTTCAACACAAACAAGGCTATAAGTGATTATGTTGGTGGTGGTGGGTGGTGTACTGGTAGAAATGAGAAACCAATACAGCTTTCCAACCGGTAGATACTTTTGCGAATCTTTTAGAATGTTTTGCAGTAAGCACAGCATGACAAAATGAGGGATGTTGCGATTTGAATCATGGATAGAGAAATGTAGTGTCTGGTCTCAATTCATTTTCAATCATTTTGAGCACAGATGCCTTTATCAAAGTATGAATTTTATAAACAAATTATGCATCACATTTAACTACCATATGACTGTGCATCTCTCAAATCTACATGACATACAAGATGCAGAAAAACAGCAGGTCTGGGATTCATTTAAGCACCATCATACCAGATTCATGTTTTACTGAATATACAGCACAACCTTGAGTGTAATAATGCCTTTATACAATATGCCCAATTTATTAGTAAACAGTAACACATGACAACTGTCATTTGTCAACAATTTATTTGTTTATTTAATCATTTATTTGGACTTGCCAAATAAAACTGGAATGGGATATTATGCTACTGCATGCTAGCTTGCAACTTTGTGTAAGTCTATAGATTACCATGGAAATAAATCAATAATAAATTTAACTCAAATGTAAATTGTGGAAATACACCAATCAGCCATAACATTAAAACCACCTCCTTGTATCTACATTCTTTGTCCATTTTATCAGCTCCACTGACAATACAGGTGTACTTTGTAGTTTTACAGAAAGAGACTGTAGTCGGTCTGTTTTCCTGCAGACTTTGTTAGCCTCCTTTTATGCTGTTCTTCAGTGGACAGGACCCCCACAGGACCGCAATTTCTAAAACACCTCAGTGTCACTTCTGGACTGAGAATAGTCCACCAACCAAAAATATGCAGCCAACAGTGTCCTGTGGGTAGCATCCTGTGAGCACTGATGAAGGAATAGAGGATGACTAACACAAACTGTGCAGCAACAGGGTGTGGGTGTCCTGACCACTGAAGAACAGGCATAACAAATTCTGCAGAAAAACAGATGGACTACAGCCTCTATAGGTAAAAGTACAAAGTGACCTGTATGGTCAGTGGAGTTGATAAAATGGACAAAGAGTGTAGATGTAAGGAGATGGTTTTAATGTTAAGCTGATCTGCATAGTTTGTTACATTCTAAGATAGATAACTATGTTTAATGTAGGTTAATAGAACACACATGTAAAGCAGAGTGATACATGTAGAGTTAAAAGTGCTATATCATCACTCATGGAATGCCTCTTGTCCAATCATATCACTCGGTCAGAAATAAACTGTTAAATAAGCAATAAGCTATTGCTCTTATGTCTCTCCACAACATGTTTTGAATTTGTTCTCATGATTGTTTCTTCACTGTTTCAATTGTGCATGAGCACATGGGTATTTGTGCATGACTCATCTGTCACAATGTATACTGTTATTATGCAAAATGCTGAACCAAAGCACCACAATTCAAAATTCAGTCTACATCGCCCAATCCTAAGGAAGCCACTTTCAAACCTCAACCCGACATATCTAAGTGGCAGGCAGTTAAATCACTTCAGTTCCAAGTATAAGCATGGCTGTCTCACTCAAATACTCATAATAAGCAGATCCCTGAAGAATTACTTACTGACCTGATTCTATAGTGGAGACATGCTGTGTGGTTCTTTTCAAACATTCTGGAGAGGAGAGAGAGGAGGGACTCCTGCTATGCTCCTTTTCTCGCTCCTCACACTCACCCACTGAGTGAGTGATCTGCCTGTAGGCCTCCTGCAGAGCCTCCATGTCACTCGCCCCACTCTGACCATATGACAGACCTACAGAAAGTGGCAGCAAATGAAACAGAAAATATGAAAGGACACAAATGCAATGCAAAATAGGCAGCTACTTAATGACAAGCATTAGCTTAGTATAGCAAGCAGAGCATATCTTCTACTCATTAGAAAGGAATACAGACCTGTGGTGCCTGGCCCTGCTGCCCGTGCTATTGTGGAGTCAGCGTTCTCCTTTTTTTCTGCTGCATCATTATGCAAAGCAGGCACTGGAGTTCCATCCGTGGAGTTCAGAGAGTCATGCAGTGACACTAGCAAATAAAAAGTGTTTCAACAAACAAATACACACACAAAGAAACACACAATGTATTAGGGCACAATGTACCAAAGTTCACATATAAATAACACTAACTACAAATAACACTATATATACACACTCACATATAAATAACACTAACTCCTAGGCAAAGCACCTCCACAACATGATGCCACCACCCCTGTGCTTCACATTCGGGAGCCAAGGCTTGCAAGCCTCCTCCTTCTTCCTCCACACATAATTTTGGTCATTATGGCCAAACAGTTACATTTTTGTTTCACCAGACCAACCAGAATACATCTGTCCAGAAAGTATGATCTTTGTCCCCATTTGTAGTTTCAAACTTTAGCCTGGATTTTTTATGGCTGTTTTGGAACAGTGGCTTTTTCCTTGTTGAGTAGCCTCTCATGTCCATATAGCACACATTTTACTCTTAATATAGATACTTTTGTATTTGTTACCTCCAGCATCTTCACAAGGTCTTTCGCTGTTGTTCTTGGATTGATTTGTATATTTTGGACCAATGTATGTTCATCTCTAGGTCACAGAATGTGTCTCCTTCCTGAATGGTATAATGGCTATGTGGTCCCATGGTGTTTAAGTTTGCTTAAGATCATTTGAACAGATGAACATGGTACCTTCCAGCACGTGGAAATTGCTCCCAAGGATGTATCAGACATGCTGAGATACATAATTAATTTCCAGATGTCTTGGCTGATTTCTTTTGATTGTCCCATGATGTCCTTGAAAGTAGGCCTTAAAATACTGTACATTTCCAAGCTATTTAAAGGCATAGTCAACTTAGTGTACGTAAATTTCTCACCCACTGGAATTTTGATATAGTGAATTATAAGTGAAATGATCTGTTTGTAAACATTTGTTGGAGAAACTGCTTGTACAGTGTACAAAGTAGATATCTTAAACAACTTGCTAAAACTAGAGTTTGTGGCCATGGAATCTGGACAGGGGATAAATGCGAGTTTTAATCTTCAACCTAAGGATGTGTAAACTTAATATGAAGCCTGTTGTGTTGATGTTATTAACTGTTCACTGATGGAGGCTTGACTGATGATGTGTAAAATTGTTTTGGCAATTACAGTCTTAGCCATCATAGGAAAGCTGTTATATCAGTTAGTGCTTTATCAGTACTGTTAAAGCACATTATGTCGATGAAAACAGAAAACTGTGTTCACATGCTCTAATGAAAACAGAAGCATCATAATGCTGAAGCACATGGAGACCATTTCATGGATTTTACAAGGCACAGCGCTGATAATGTAAAGAATGATTGTAGCTGCCAAACTGCTGCCTACTGCTGTACTACTGGCAGTACGTACAGGCAATTACAATACAATTCCTACAAATTGTGGGATAGATGGATGGATGGATGCTCAGACAGATAAACAGACAGTAGTTGGCAACACAAATTAATGTCATTAGCCAACATGAATTTTAATAATCTGAAAACAATGTACATAATCACCTTTAGCCAGCATGCCACACTTTTCTGGCTTCTGTAACAGAGAAAAAACACAATTCTTTTACATAAAAGTCAATGTATAAAATTCAGTAGCAAGGCCTTATTTACATTACCTACTGCAAAAGCTAGCAACAAGATAATGTGCAAAAGCACCAGTTCCATAACAATATGTAAAGATACATTATGTTCACACCTTCTCTTCAGGTTCCTTATCGCTTGCCTCTTCTTCAAAATCATCACTGTAAGCAGGGCTTGCTGGTGTGGAAACAGAGTTAATCTGTTACATTTTAAAATATAATTTCATACTTTAGCATGTTCTTTCACTACAGGCTGAAAGAGCCACTTCTCTCTTCAAACCCACTGATTTGGTTTGCAATAAAAAGATTCAAATAAAGGCAGTGTCAGGTTGCATGTACTGTATGCTTGAATGTGATAGAGCAAAACTTCTACAAGAGTGGATGTTTGGGTGAAAAAGGTTTGGTAGTAAATAATCATGCAAGGTTCTCTAACCTGGGGTGTCTTTCACAGAACCCAAATCTCTTTCTCCATCTACACTTTGATTCAGCTTTGTCAAAGAGACATCATCTTCCCTGAAATAGAACCGTGCACACACACACACACACACACACACACACACACACACACACACACACACACACACACACACACAAAAACAAAAATATATAAAGAAATATATATAAAAAACACAGATAT
>JANCOA010000049.1:9500367-9518004 GCA_024363135.1 Leptodoras oyakawai
ACGTTCTTAAGTACTAGGTAATTAGCGTTACGAACATTTTGGGAAATGCACCCAAGATTTGTAAATTTCAAGTGAATCATATGATTATTTATGTGATGTTAGTGTTACCTTTCTCTTAGGGCTAGAGCTCAGGTTCTCAAGAACTTCCTTTCCTGCACATGGTAACATTTTCACTACTCCCAACATTGCCACTTCAACTCAGCAAGGGCTTTTATTTAGCTGAAAAGGTATGTTGGGAGTCGGGAAAACATTACATGTTTCATTACATATGTTCCATAAATAGGGTCCATAAGTCTATGTTTATACTTGCTTATACTTTGGTTTGATTAAAACAAACCCTAGTGTGATTGCTCTGGTACTGTGGTTCATTGGTGTAAATGTGAACACTGGAGCAGGTGGGTCTCAGTCCATTTCTAAACCAATTCTGGCATGGGTTTGTTTGAAGTGTGAACACAATACAAAACCAAAGGCATCTAAATGAACCAAACATAGGACATGATGTCACAATTGCGAGACAACAAAATTCATTGCAGTGCTGTTATGGTTCTGTTTTGACTCCTTTAACCATTTTAACAGCTCTTGATGCGTTTCCAATTGGTAAAAATACCACCAGATATACACAACCCCCATAAGTGCATTAAGTCCATATACGTCATATGTGCATCATATGGCACTTGATTGCAAATTTATGAGTGTGAATGCTAAGCAAACCAGGACAAAATTGTAACAATGTATCATTTTCTTCTTTGGTCCAGACCAAGGGAACTACAGGTATAAACACCTTAAGACCAAGGTTGAGAAGATGGTTGAGAAGAGTTTGAGCAAAGGAGTGATTTACATAATAGACTATTACATATGCCACTGCATACAAACACCTTGTTGGATTATACTGGTACAAGTACACTGGATATAAACCTACCTAGTAAATAAAAGATCAATTTAATTCACAGTAGGTTTAAATTCCCATAAAGTCTAAGGGTCTTTACATCAAATTCTCTAGTCCTTCTGACTCCAACCTGGTGCCACCCTCTCTTCAATACTTTCATCCATTTTTAATTTTGGGCACAAATTAGCAGGTATGTTGAAAAGATGCTATAAGTAGAGGAGTGATGAATGTAAAAATGATGTGATGTCATTCCTTTTTTGTGGAGCATAGGGGAAGGGCTGCAGCATCACTTCTCAAACCTTTGCAGATTTAAGCATTTTGAGCATCCCTATTGCCTCCTGACTCCTTAGGGAAAAACTAAATAAAATAAAACCCACAACCAAACACGGATCCTGGGACTATAATGCAAACAATGATCATGTAAATGTGTATAGCATGCTCAGTGCTCACTCTAACTAGATCAGTGGAAACATGGCAGTTATTACTCTGTGAACTGCTGTCAGCTCATGCGCATCGGCTTCTGGCAGCAAGCAAGCCAGCCTGGGTCTAGATTATATTACAAATTGTAATGGGGTCGTATGTAAGGGCAAGCTAGCTCAGGATATAGCAGATGGGTATCAACCTGACTGCCAAAAGGAGCAATGCATTTTATTTCTTTGAGGGATGTTTTTATTATATAGTTATACTCAACTTGTTATTGGACCTTAGTTCAAAGATCATTCAAATAGTATTTCTTTGTGTTTTATTAGTGTTATTACATCACTGAGCATCTTTATGTTTATCACTGGGGGCATTTTTCATATCAATTCAATTTTATTTGTATAGAAGTGATATAAATTACTTGAGTAATTGCATTTAATGTTACCACGGTTAAGCATTATTTAGGGATGTATATATACTTTATTTGATTTACTATATTATTTCAAACAAATATTTGTACTCTTACTTCATTAGATTTGCAAGAGAAGTTTTTATTCAGACCTTCAAAGTACACTTTACAAATCTTGAAGCTCTCTTTCTGTCTCATTCCAGTGATTGTACACTTTGCATTAATTGAATGGTCTTCATGCATTTTATCTACATTTCAGTTTAAAACACTCAATTACATTCATCAATATGGCAAAAACGTATAAAGGAGCACACCAGTTAGTCATCTGCTGTGAGCATGTTGAGGTATAGTTCAATAATTTGAAAACATTAACTGGCTATTTTAACTGATTTAGCATTTTTGTTGATACCAGACTAAACATAGCACAAAAAGTAAGGAAATTTGTGTGTGGTAGATTATTTCTTTATTGCAACAATGCTTATTGGCAATACATCTTCTACCATTGTAAAGTCTGTTAATTTCCCTTTTAAATGGTGCCACATTTGTAAGGAACATGCATTTGTGGGATGAGCAGTAGAGCTGAGAATGTGGGTTGCCCATGAAAAATGTGCCAAATCTTCTCTGCCATTGCCAAACACATTATTTTGCTGTTGCTATTCTTTTGAGCTTCTGGTACCCTCAAGTGCAGCCAATCAGGTGCCTGTTGTGGGGCAGCATCTCCCTCACTGGAATAATGAGGCTTGTCATCATTGGAGGCAATCTCAATACAGAGAGATATCGAGAGGAAATTCTGCAACCAGTGGCAATCCCATATGTCCACAGTCTGGAACTGAACTCTATCCTCCAAGATGACAATGCAACGCTCACCCCACAGAGTGGGGTTTATCAGAGACTACCTACAGAATTTGGGAGTGGAGAGGATGAATTTGGCCTGCCAGCAGTCCTGACCTCAATCTCCTTGAACACTTGTGGGATTAGCTTGAGTGTGCTTTTCCTGCCAGAGTGTCCAACACAACCACATTGGCTGACAAATGCTGGTTGAATAATGGGATGCCATCCCACAGCAGTGTGTGACCAGCATGAGGAGGAGGTGCCAGGCTGCTGTGGCTGTGTATGGTTCTTTCACACACTACTGAGGTTCCTGTTTGTTAAATGAATAAATTGTTACTTTGCTCATATGTCTCTTTCTTCAAACTTCAATCATCCAGCCCACCAAATACCAAATGAGTCAATGGCAGAATAAGCTGTTTGGCAATTGCAGAGATGATTTGGCCATTTTTTCATGGTTGCAACCCACATACTCAGATCTACTGCTCATCCCAGAAATGCTTGTTCCTTACAAGTGTGGCACCATTTAAAAGGAGTTTTAACAGGCTTTCCAACGGTATAAGATTTATTGCCAAGAAGCATTGTTGCAACAAGAAATAATCTACCAAATACAAATTTCCTTATTGTTTGTGCCATAAACAACCGTAGATTAGTATTAGGCTAGTATTGATTCCAGAAGCTAAAGTAATTGTCTGGCAGCAAATAAAATTTCAGCTAATGGTAAATATTGGTTATTTAGTAGGTGCTTTACTTCTGTTTGATTAACTGACAAACTTTGTAGCGTTAGTCATATATCTTGTGTGACAGTTCATAGGATGGATAGCAAAAAGCTTTAGGTAATTAATAAAAGATTATTCATATTTACGTATATGAATTGAATTCACATGATTTGATCAGTTTCATCAAAATTCACTGACTTTGTTACTTTATAATACCTTCAAAAAACATTTTCTCTCATCTCTGTTGTATATAAAACTTTTAACAATAGACATTATCACAATGCAGATCTCCAGGTGAAGATTTAGAAACATAATGCACAAGCCAGAGACAACAGACATAAACTCCCTAAGATGACATGAGGAATCAGACTCAAATGTGAATGAATCATCATCTGGGTGACACCGGAAAGTAGGATTATAAATCATTGTTCTACTACAACTGACTATTATGAATTAAATTTGTATGTGAGCACTGTAGACATAGACATGAGTTTTAAACATGATCTGTTTTGTTCCTTTGATGAATGTGAAACAAATCCAGTACGACATATTCTAAGGACTATGTAAACTGTAAATTCCAGCACTTGAAATCTCTACACATTAAAATATCTAAAACCATTTTAGACCTACACAGATCAGAGACAAAATAAAAGATGAAAGGGGAACAATTTCACTTCCTCTGACTCAATCAAGCCCTGAACATCTAATGATCTTAAAATAACATCAAGAATTGTTATCTTCATCCACCCACATCTCTTTCAACACTTACCTCACATATTTTAATACTAGATCAGATCTAATTGTACTGAACAACATACAACTTGTTTTTCTCAGAAACAACAGACTTTGATCATAATAGATTTTGAACAGGAATTGGATAGAACATGTGCAGGATGTAGGATATAAAAACCTGACACTTTTTAAAAATATCTTAATTACATTTACAGGTTTTGCACTATTATTGCTATTAATATGGTTTCTGGCCTTGATCTGCACCTTGTTTTTGTCCTCTTTCTCAATCCATCTCTTAACATATATTATTAGGCTATATTCTGTATCCATATTGTGACATTGTGGGGGCGGGGTCACATGAAGAAGCCATTTTCCACACCAGTTGCTCCCTTAACAGAGTAACTTTATTTAGTAATCTCAGAACAATAGGCAGAATGGCCCACACTCACTCACACATAGTGAGACATTATTTAGAATGCAGTGATGACCTTCTGAAGACTACCTCAAAATATTTCAACATTAAATAAGGAATAAAACGTGATAAGGAGTGCTGTGATATGAAAATAAGCAATAATGGAGTGGTGTGATACATTAGAGATTTCCATTATGGAATTGATCAACATGTTTATTCCTTTTCTACCTAAAGCAGTTGCCCATTTTTAAAATGTATCAAAGAACATAACTTTTGTTGTGGAACATTCATAAAACAAAACTCTTTCTTACTCCCTCACTTGTAGTTAACAAGACAAAAATTCAGCTTGTCACATAATAAACTGAAGAGCAGAAATCCCCTGTCCTGATGACTTCCCTAAGTTGAAAAAATGAAAAGAACAGCTTTACCTCAAAATGCTCACATGTAGTGGAAAAATTGTCTCCATTCAGGATGTACATTTAGCAAAGACTAGATTTTTTTCCCTTTTGTTAAATAGCAACAGTCAAGGTGCATTCCTGTGTGGCACATTTCCATGATAGGCTCCAGATCAACTGCAACCTGGACCTCAATATTTGCTGAAGATAAATGAATATATGCTTATTGAGGCAACATTATGCACCACATCAATTAACTGTTATGACCTTGTAACAATTGTCCCTGAATCATTTGCTAGAACTTTCCTGATGTCTGATGTTTTCTAATGACAAAATAGAAACTATCAGCAATCTTCCTTCCTAATACACAGGTGTCTTTCCCTTCAACCCCTAGTTAAAGGGCAGTTTTCTTTCACACACATTTTTATAGCTATGGAGGAAAGTTTTATAGCTACTACATGCCAGCTGGATCCTGTGCCTACTCCTTTTGTCAAAATGTGCCATCCTACACTATGTCCTCTCAGAAACAAAGGCTTGCTATGCTTCACTTAGTTGTGGCTATGATTCCCATATCTTGAAACTGGCTGCACTGTAGTTCTTACAAAAGCCAGGGCTTGACCCTGAAGAGCTCAGTAATTACAAACCCATTTCGGACCTGCTACTCAAGCATGTAGTAGCAGCTTGGCTCATAGAACACATAGCGTATGGCCTGTTTGAGGAGTTACAGTCTGTGCTTAGGATAAACCATAGTACTAAAACTGCACTTGTCAAGGGTACAAATGATGGTTGGTTGCATCTAACCATATTTGTTTTGCTGGACATATTTTTCTGCTGCTTTTGACATAGCACCCCACAACATACCTACTCTAACATACCCTGGTTCCAGTCTTACTTTTGACAGACAATATTCATTCATTCATTCATTTTCTTTTTCAGGGTCATGGGAGAGCTGGGGCCTAGCCAGCAGCATAGGACACAAGGCAGGAACAACCCTAGGGCACACACACACACACACACACACACACTAGGGCCACTTTAGAGACACCAATCAACCTAACGTGCATGTCTTTGGACTGTGCGAGGAAACTGGAGGACCCGGAGTAAACCCACATAGACATGGGGAGGACATGCAGACTCCACACAGAAAAGACCCAGACCGCCCCGCCTGGGGATCGAACCCGGGACCTTCTTGCTGTGAGGCGATGGTGCTACCCACCTAGCGACCGTGTCGCCTGACAGACAATATGTTTATAGGTTATAGGTTAAGATCAGACTTGTCTCACTGCTCTCATGGGGTTTCCCAGTGCTTTGCTGTTAGTCAATTGAATACACTACAAAGACAAGATATTTAATGTTCAAATTGATAAACTAGATATAAACTATATATATATATATAAGTGTTTGGGAACTGACTAGTAGGCCAGTCTTGTACCCGCACTCTGTGTCTTGGTATTGTCTTGCTGAAATAAGCAGGGACGTCCTAAATTCATTGGAATTGGGGTTGTATCATCAGGCAGCAAATTCAGCAGCTCTATTTTTATGGTGATAATATTCAGATGTACATACATTCCTACCCTCACACAGACTGCCTCCTTCTGCACTGGTTGACTGACCTAAAGCCTAGAATAAGATCAAACCTTCTGAGTCACAATAATAACACATCCATAATAAGTGCATTCCAAGCCACCCTAAAGAAAATAAAGCATATTTAATAAAGCACTGATTATCCCCTGACTTCATTACATCTCACTCAGCTCAGTTCAAGTTAGTAGTCAAGTAGTGTCACTTTTTGCATGTTAAATTTTCATAAATTAAAAACACGAACAAAGAGTTTTGTTTCATCTCAAGAACATTCAAACTTGGTTACTATAACACTGGTCTTTATAGGTTGTTGCAGTTGAAGTATATTGCAGTATGTTCAGACCTGAGCTGCTAGTGTTCATAGCCACACCAGCCTATGGGAATAAATAACCTTTACTCTTAAAAAGTTACACCCTCTGCCTGTTTACTCCCAAATACAGTACAAAATATCTCTTTTTTTTAAGTGCTGCATGTTCTGGCCCCTACTAAATTATCTAGTGCCCTGCTTTCATACTTGCTTGCACACAATTTGCACATCTTCTGATACCTATTTACTTTTTCTTTCTTCTTGGCTCCACTCCATATAAAATGGGGCTTGTGTGGCAGCCCCAGAACACTCATCACCTCCAATTCTGTGTTTGCACTTCCCTTAAGACAACTCAAAATCAATCTTTTCTACTCACATAATAACTCAACATGCATCTATTTTATGCCGTTTGCTTTTTAGTTTTATTTTCTATTTATCTATTTTCTGCATAGGTATATAAACTGTATTTTTTTCTAATGCTATTATTATTATTATTATTATTATTATTATTGTCCTTTTGTATATATTATTTAATAGTATATAATAATTATTATTAGTGTAGTATTGCTAAGTGTGTATTTTTATTATGAATGTTTTTATTTCCTTTATTTTAATACATATTATTTGTATACAATTGCATTGTATATGTATAGTGGGGGATGCTGCAAGGCACTTAGAAATGAAATGCTATTCATTTTATCCATTTTGATTCTGAATATAAGCAACTCAATTGCATGTTATAGACAACTACTGTATCTCCATCCTCTATTTTTTATTTCTCAGCTCTACCACAACAACCAAGGGCGTATGGGCTCTTTGCCAGTAAAATAATGTTCAGATTTTATTGTGGTCAATTTAACTTGCTCATAAAAGCAATTCTCAAGAGCTTGGTAATATGCACCTTAGAAGCAGCTATAGCACAATCAACAAATTATGAAAGTACCAGAGCTTATACTTTGACAAATTGCATATATTTCTTGCAATTCATGTATTCTATTATGGAGAAAAAGGGTTATGTATATGCATTATGGTCTACATTGGATATAGTGGATCTTGCGAGGTCCTTAATCTCCATAGTCTCTTAGTATAACACATTTACTGAACACAAATTTTTGCAGGGACTGTTTATGAATTAGGCTTACATAATTGAAGTTCCTGAAAGCCTTCTCAGATACAAAGTAGGAACATTTAGATTTATCGCACATCACACCTGGTTATCTGAAACCTATTATTAAAGCTTCAATAGCATGAATAGTATTGAAGGAGAGTGGAGTATTTTTAGAGGTTGGTGGTATAGATGGAGAATATTTTGGATGGAAAATGCTATTCTGAATTACACTTGCAATCAAAGGCTTAAATTGCTTGTTATATAATTAACATATTGGAAGAAAATAAAGATCCAAAAATAAATGTTCATCAGTATAATTGTCTAGATGTTGACAAGCCCAGGTGTGGGACTGTGCCAAATCCAGGGAAGAGAACAATAACTTTTTTGAATGAAGACAGGCCTTTATATAAACTGACTATGAAACCATATGCACTTGGATAGCATTGTACATTGCTTGGATAGCATCGTATGTTACATTACATTCCACCTCCACACATTCCACCTCCACACATTTCCAGTGTTCATAGCTTATTTTTCCTATCTGGTAGATTTACAGTTCTTATTGAAGATAATTTAAATGATCTTTTCTTAAACAGCTATAATACTATTAAAGTAATATCGAGTATGAGTATGTGGCTGCTGAGTATGTGGTTTAATGAGTTCATCAGTACTAAGCTCACCTACAAAAAAAACCCCACAATAAAACAAGATTATGAACACCTGTTTTCATTGTGATAAATGTTACTACCAGCATACTATCAACTTATGTACATAATGGCCTGAAAAAAATAATGACTGTCTTTTCCAAGCCCATAATAGTTTATACCTTACAAGAACAAGTATGGTTCTTCATTCTCTTATAAGCCATAGTTGGGTGTTAACATTTCCCTTTTTAACACTACTGACACTATAACCTTTGC
Source organism: Leptodoras oyakawai (assembly GCA_024363135.1). Classification (NCBI taxonomy): domain Eukaryota; kingdom Metazoa; phylum Chordata; class Actinopteri; order Siluriformes; family Doradidae; genus Leptodoras; species Leptodoras oyakawai. Next base: position 9,509,085 of record JANCOA010000049.1, read on the forward strand.
CAAAAGATCCAGTTTTATATAAGTGTGTTGATTTAATTCACAAAAATCAAATGGCAATTTAAAATTGTTTAAGACTAGGTGAAGATAGGGAGCACATATTTCACTTTGCAAAGCTTTAGTGTAATTCTACATAATATGCACTCCAAGGTCCCTGAAGTGTGAATCACAGATCCAGACCCTCTGTGTTACTTTGCAAAGTCTCATTCCAGCATTGGGTCTGTGACTATTCTAAGCTGTTGTTCTCTGATTTGAACTAGGAGGTAAGATAACTTTTTAAAGTCCTTACAACCTAGCTCAAATCTGAGATGGCGATGAATTAAAGTCAGCCTTTAGTACAATCTTGGGTCACTATCAATACCTTGTAATGCCTTATAGACTGGTAAATGCCTCCCTGTCATACAAGTGTTCTAGACCTAGATATTCAAGGACATGCTTCAAAAATACACTTACAAAAATTTCCTACACTGATTGCATATTATTCTCCTCCAGTACTAAGCATGCTCTAACTCAAAGAAGACTAGTATGAGTTCCACATGTCTAAACACAACTTCCTGTGCTATACCCTAAATCACAAGGGTGTTATCACAGACAAAGCTTTTCAGTTTTCGATGTAAGATTCATTCAAAATGTATGTATTATAGATTATGCAAACAGAACCATACCCTTTAACAAGAATTCACCTCAGCCATTATTCTAAAACAGCCTGAACCAAGTTTCACAACATCTGAAGAGGGAGTGGGAGCCATCATAACCCTAAGGCACTACAGCCAAGATGTGTCCCATAGCATACATCTCAAATAAACACCCACAGAAAGACATTTTAATATCAGTAACAGGGAGTCCTCATATAACCCTCACATAAACAATTAAGCACATATCCCAACTCTTAAAGTTACCTGATTACAAATTAAACAATCACACTACTTTGTTAAATGAACTACAAATGAATCAATCACACTACTTCCTTAAATATTTCATAGTCTCTGTGCTTCTTTGCAAAGTCTTATTCCACCTTTGTCTCTGTAACAATTTGAAACCTTCATTATCTGTCTGTTTTAATTAATTTAATTTAATTTAATTAATGTTTTAGTTAATGATGGCAATGGTCAAAGCTCAATGCATACCATCAAGTACGGCTCGACTCGACCCATCATCATCCAGGACACGTGGGAGACAAGCATCCAGACTTTTCTCTGTCCTGGCACCAAGGTGGTGGAATGAACTCCCCCTGAGTGTCCAAATAGCAGAGTCACTCGCTGCCTTCAAACACCAACTGAAGACCCACCTCTTTTGAGAGCACTTGAATGAGCACTAACTCAAAGCTGTTACTGCACTTATAGCTGTTATTGTGTTCCCTATAGCCCTACGATGGATTAGCGCCCTGTCTAGGGTTGGTTCCTGCCCTTGCGCTCAGAGTTGCTGGCTGGGCCATCCCCCATGACCCCGTAACTGGGAATAAGCGGTACAGAAAATGACTGACTGACTGACTGTGTTCCCTATGTCTTGTTCTTTGCTGGTTTTGTGTAGCTTAGGAATACTTGGGTTCTGGGACTTATAATGTTTAATAGGTAGTACATGGCTAAAATTCTAGCAGTATCATAGCTCAAAGTACCTTGAATTCAGGTCTACCAGGCTTAGCATTGGATATTCCAAGTTAATGACTAAGCACTCTTGTAAGGCACTCTGGATAAGAACGTCTGCTAAATGCCATAAATGCCATAAATGTAAATGTAACATACTATAGACTACAGCCTGTTTCACATGTACTATTTTACTTTTTTGTTTTGTTTGTTACATTGGTTTAAATAAAACCAAAAAGCAGAGAAACACTGCCTGCTTCATGACAGTAATTAAATTAAAGTTTGTTTTCTTGTAAAGCTGCCTACTGTGAACAAATTGCAGTAGCTGTTGGCCATGGAAACTGGAAATGAGCACTTTATCATGAGGTCCACATAGGTAAGTCAGTAAAGACAGACCAGTAAATGTAAGAGTAAGTTACAAGAATTGAGAATTGGATCATATTGTACCATAACACATACCTGGATAGATGTATAGAAGACATCAATTGTGTATAACCAATAACTAGAAAACTGCTCAAAAAGAAATTTCTGTTGAATAGAACAAAGTGCAAACAACATTTGCCTCACTATTACCAAATTATCTTCCCAGTGTTTTTATTCACTGCAGCTGTTCCATTCAGTACAGCTTTGCCCAAGTTCACAGTCTATTTATGTGTTCCACTAAATCTGGGTGGTCAGCCATGGTCACACACATTGCCATAATGAAAACCTTCCCTTGAACATGGACTTCTTGATGTATAAGGAGGCATAAGAGAGTGAGTTTCTGAGTGGAGCTGTTCATTAAAATGATGCAGATTTAGTGCTCTACAGCAGGTCTCACTATAAAGGCCAACCTGGATGCATAGCATAAATGAATGTGAACAGATGGCCCAATCCTCTAGACTCAGGGTGAAGCCATAATGGATTGTAACAATTGTGTGGAACATTTGGATGTGGTTGCACAGTGGTCTCTACACAGAGTGAAACAGGATATTGCAGTACTCTAATGTATTAGAAGAGACAGTAAAATGGGAGGATGTGCTCAGGTGAAAGGCAGGCCATGCAGAGACAGACGATGCATTTATGCCTTCAAAATATTCACATTTTGCTGAAAAGCATTAAACATAATATATCTATTCAGAAAGATGTTTTGACAGAATAAAACAACTTGTTTTCATCTTGTAGATCTATGGCATGAGGACCATAGTTGGCTGAGATTACATATTGCTAAAGGCATGAGAGAAATGTCAAAGTTTTTCCCAATACAGATGCTAAACTCTAAAGTGGCTTTATATCTAATATTCAGTTTGTCACATGTAAACCCTTTCTGAAGATTTCACTCAGTACTTGTATTTACCAGCAGGGAATGACTCAGGAACGCAGGCTGTGTGACAGACCGATGCCCACCCTTCTCATTGTGGCAGCATGAAGTCCATGCACTTAAGAGCCAATTATTCTCATCTTTAATTTACATTTTGTGAGAGTCTAGTCATCAATCAAAGCAGCTGCTCCATTTTTATAGCCTTTGAGTTACTGAAGTGAGACATCCACAGGAGAATGAACATGACAAAAAACCATCATCAACTGACAATGACAAATGCTTATAGCAGGCAACAGACATGCAGAATCTGCAAAGGTCTCTGTGTGTGTGTGTGTGTGTGTGTTTCAAACAAATCCTACTATATATACTGGTAATACATCTATCTGGCACTGAAATTTATATATATTTATATATATATTATTTGAGCCCTGATCAATATTGCATTACATTGATAAAGAAATATACATTTTCCATTGCTGTCTTTGTCTTGAAATGTCTGTTGTTTAGGTGAGAAACTCTGTACAAGTCAAGATGTGTCATGGGGTTTTGTAATACTGATGTGTTTACATGGCTGTATGTTTACTGTTTGCTGTGTGTTTACTTTTTGATATCCTGGTAATACATCTTATGAATTTATTGTGAGTAATTGTGAATTAAATTGGATTTATTTAATGTGAAAAAGCCATACTGTATGACATCATTTAAATTGGGAAAATCTTTGTGCTAGTTATTTGAGAAGTCCCCATATCTACTGATATAAATGAGGAGGGTCCTGTGGGGGAGCTAAAGAATAACAGATTGCATACTAGATGGGCTGCCTGGTATAAATGGGCTGGTAGGGGCCAATATGTTTTCAAACAAAAAATGCATCAAAATGTGTTTAACTTTTGGTATCCATATCAGCTTATTTACTGATTTAATGATTTGAAGCTGATTACAATGGTATGTAGCAGCAAGAAGGGTTGATTTCTTTCTAGCACTGACAGTAGTCTTATGCATGATTACAGGGTTAGGTAACACTTGATATTATTCTATGATTATATTTTTGTATTGCAGTATTATATTTTAGTGTATTATTGACAGTCATGTCAAGTGATTACAAATAGTGAAATGCCCCTTAAATTTGTTTTCCATATAGGCTAATTTTCTAAGCCTGTTTTCCCTTACATTAAAAACACACCAGTAGTGATCAGGGCATATTAAATACAAAAAAAAGTATTCAGACAAAGTACATAAAGGTACCTACACAAACAAATGACATAGCCATGTTTTGTCCTTTAAAATGACTTTTTACTTGAAAGTAAATGAAATATGCTATGTTTATTGTTGCTATTTAGAGGAGCCCAACAGACTGTAATGCCTTTAAATGAGTATTTGTAGCATAATATTTGTCCCATGTCATTTTTCTACCTACATATAAAAATATGAAACACATCTCATGGTATTATGTTCTGCCCTAATAGTTGTGGAAACTGAAAACTATATAACATTATAATAGTAAAATGTTTAGCCCTTCCATCCAGTATCATAACTAATAGTGACAATAGCTGTCGCTGCATACTGGGTTTAGAAAATCTGTCAAAACCACCCCCCCCCCCACCCCCCCAACACACACTGTGTTCCCGAGCATGATAAGTGCTGCTTTTGCTGTTTGTTTTGAATTCACATAATATGCTTTTATGATTTGACATGCGTTTGACTAGTTAGTCTTGTCTCCGACCCTGTCTTGTCATTTGTGTGTGACCTGATTATTTCATCACTGCTTGTGTTCTTTGTTAAGCCTTTGATTTGTTTGTCTATTTTTACCCCCCTTCTCCTTTGTGCCAGGATGAAATCTCATTGTACATTTTGTAATTACACACTGGCTGTTTTACAATATCAAGGAAGGATCTTTAATAGCTGCATTTCTAGGATGCTACACTATTGAAACCAAATACCATGAAAGGACTGTTCAGATATCTAGGATCATTCAGAGCTGACCAGTGTCTACATGCTTCAATTCAGAGAACTTTCAATGATGCCTAAATATGCTCTCTGAGTTATGAACTTACCCCAAACCCCATCTACATATACTGTAGCAATCGAAGGCAGTACATTATTTAAAATAAGTAAACATAATAGAAAGGTGTGGATAGAAAGAAGAAGGAAGGTCATTTTCAGTGGCACATATCTGCACACTCACTAGTTTAATTTTGGTGTTCTCCAAATACTAGTAAGGAGTCCTACCTAGCCTCTAAAGGACCTGTTCTACCAAGGAAATGTCCTTGATATTGGTAAACAGCCTTTGTTTCCCTAGTGTTCTCTTTCTGTATTCCGTGTTTTCTGCTTGTGACCCTTGTTTGTGGATTTTTTTGCTTAATTTTTTTTTATGTTGTCTGATTTGGCCCCTGCTATGGTCCATGACAGTGATTTCTCAGTTGCCTGTATTTACAAGTTTGTGTCCTGACATCACTAAAAGCAAGCTACAAATTCAAGAAAAAATTTTACTTATCTGCTGGTATCAAAAGCAACTGAGGATTTAATCTTGATTGTTTACTTTATGGATCACTTAAGGCATAATACAATGTATCATTATATATCATAATGTGGCACAAGAATGAAAAAGAGTGGAAAAGACATTCAAAGACAGACATAACACAGCTGGGCTGGCAGCTGGATGGCTGGATCCAAGTGTAAAAATAAAAATAATAATAAGGGAATAATCTGAAAAGGTGCAGAGAGTGCGAGCAGCGCCATAGCATTTTATAGCATTTAATGAGAATTGGGCTGCCGAAGCAGCCGGGAGAGAGGATTGTGCTCAAATTAGTAGACAGGGGAAGAGAGAGGCAAGAATTCTTAACAGATTACCTCTGACTCTAAGCCCTACACCGTATTCTCACCTCTACGAAAGTGAAATCATTAATTAGACCCCGTAGCATTTGAAAGAATGAAGCAGAGAGCATAGTGCTCGAATTAGAAGGTAGAGGAAGAGATACTAAACAGTCCCTACTAGATTACCTCAGACTGAAGTCCTACCCCATGATCTCTCCTCTACAAATGAGAGACCAATATTTCACAGAAGGTGCAACAAGAGCCCTGGGCCAAGGACCTCTCTAAATACCTCAAAAACAGATGTCTCTCATCGTGCCAAATTGCCCTGGGGTCTGCTGGGAAATGGAGTTCTCTTCTGGCAGGAGACCTATGATGCCAGAAGCACAGCACGACCCCTAACATTAAGATCATTGTATTTAATGGGTTTTGTTGTTAGTGCTGTTCAGTGCTATACTACCAGTTAAATCGTTACATATAACAGCTCTCTTTACTTCATTGAGAAAAAGGGATGCTTTTTAATGCTTTTCTTGTATGCAGACACAGGAGCACTCCAAATGAAGTCCTAATTATAACAATTGGCCAATCAGATGTGATTACATTAACTTATGGAATCTTCCACATTGTTTAAACAGACAATCTGTTAGTCTTTGTAAACATTTGATGAACTGGAATTCTTATTTAGTGAGTTAAAGCAAAAATACGTGTCTGATTTCAGAATGGCATCTGATGTGAACATAGATGTCACTGATTTGTCCAAAACTATATGGTAACATGAACTGTGCTGAGCTGTGAAAAACTGAGATTGAATATCTTCAGCCTAGGTATATGTAAACCTTTGGTGTCAAATATAGCTAGAATCAATTCTATGCCACAAATAGCAGTTATAAAGATAATAATAATAATAAAATACTGCAAATTGTACAAATAGTTAAATTGTTTTTTCCCCTTTTTGGAGGTGCAGAAAAGTTATTCATGCCTTGCTGATATTTTTCTAAAAGAAACAATACACATTACTTGGGAATTGTATAATTTTCAGCTTTTTTTATTACAATATTTTTATGCTTGTAAATACTAAGGGCTTCCAGTACATGCTGCCTCAAGCAGGTAATCTAACTCCTCTGAAGTGTGAAGTCTGAACGGTGACAAAAGTGGTTCTGACTGCTAGTGGCATGTTTTATTACATTTTGTAAGTAAAAACACAAGAGGGGAAAACAAATGTTTCCTCACTGAACTCCAGATATTATGCAGTATATTTAGAATTGTTCTCTTTATTTAATATTGCTATTAATTAACAAGACAAACAGAACAAATATCCGATACCACAAACAGTGATAAATTGGCATCTGGAAGTAATCCAGTAAAAGATCCAAATAAAGATGGATCAACAAAAAACACTTCAAAATATGAATATATGATGCACATTTCAGTGCACATTGACAATAGATTTGTGATTAATGATTAACTGTAAAAGTAACTGCAATTCACTGTAGACATTTTAATTACTATCTGCTAAGTTACAGGAAACCTCTGACCACTGACTTTTACTGTTTGTTCACAGTATTTCCTAAAAGAGTTATATGATGTGAAGGGATTCAGATCAGGAATTACTTGTGCATTGGAGAAGCAAGTATGCAGAAAATTCTCCCCAAGGCGATCCACTGCATATTGTTAAACCTACTTCATTTAAAATCCTTTGAGTGGGAGAACCAATGAAATTGAAACAAAATGAGCAACATTGCTTTGCTGGGCTACAAGAATAATAAATGCAAGAATTAATTTTATCCAAAGTTTTACCCCACTCAAAGCATAGAAGAAAGTAAGAGTAAGACAGAACAAAACTTGAAAATTAATTTTTCGATGAATACAAACATTTACACATTCATAGTTGGGCAAGGACATTCTCTTCGCTTCACTGCTTTATCAAGAAGCCCAGAAAGGAAATGAGTTGGAGGCAAACAGCAGCTTGTTGTACATTATTGCTTCTGATAAGCACCACAATGAAACAGAAAGTGAATAAATACCCAGCCACAGGCTTGGACATTTTGATTCCTTTCATCCCCTTTGAATCAAAATGCCAGTGTTGTACTTATTGTGTTTTGTCTCACTGATATTTATCATGTAGTGTGTAGTATATAGTGTATAATGTGTTTAATATTTGCTTTCTCTGTGCAGTCCCATCCTCTTATGCACAGTGTTAGAAATGACCAGTTTCAGTATAGTATTAAATATGGATCAGAAACAGAAAATCAAAGTTGATGATTCCCATGAAAACACAATACTTCTTGTTTACTTCCTGAAATGCTTTATAAAACTAAACCAGTTTAACAATGTTAAATTAGAGTAGCAGAGATTATTGTACCAACTACCATAATTATTAAGGATGCACCAATACCATTTTTTTTTCAAACCGATCACAATACTGAGGGTGAAATTAGTAACCTTCTACATATTAAACACAGTCAGGGGTATGATGGGACTTTATTTATCTTTGTTTAAATTGGATACCCATGCTGCTATAAATAAACTCTTCATGCTCATTTTTTATGTTGTATTATGGCATTAAAACAATGTGAAGCAGAAATAGCAAAATAAGGATTTATATCAAAAACAAGGATAATAAAAAGTTCAGGGCACCACCATTTTTCAGAGGAAAATTATATTCTGTTAATGATTACATTTAAGTTATTATTATAATTATTATTATTGTTATTTATACTAACAATGTTAGTCTCAATTCTGAAGACTGACATGAGCTAATTTGGTAAAGAAATGTACAATAGTAAAAATAATCTAGAATTAAATTGAAGAAGAGGACAGAAAACCAAAATCAACACCAATTTTAAGCAAATGAACAGAAGGGAATTTAAATCTTACTCTGGCTGGAAAGCTGGACTCAAAGATGCCTGCATAACACCATGCACCTCATTGCAGCATCTCAACATACAGCTGTGATCAGAGAGATGAAACCCTGATACTCATGCAGTCTCCTTGGGCCTTCTGGTTCAGCGATTTTCACTGATTCAATCCTTTTCAGTCCTAAGGGATAAGAGAACTTTGCACCTTCTTATTAGTTTTGCATCGAAGCTGGAGCAGGTAAAGTCGAAGACTGCTTCTGTATGCTGCTTTTATTGGGGCAGGCTTGATTTCCATCTGTGATCTTTGTCACAGTTTGTCACAATTTGACCAGTTGTCAGCAGTTTAAGTCCGACACCACACACATTTATATACA
>JANCOA010000049.1:9765710-9777921 GCA_024363135.1 Leptodoras oyakawai
TGTCTCAATTATTTTCATATAGCTTCCCATAATAACTATAACTCTCTCTCTCTCTCTCTCTCTCTCTCTCTCTCTCTCTCTCTCTCTCTCTCTCTCTCAGGCACTCTGTACAGCAACAAACCAATAAAATCATTACTAGCACAAGCCAACTTATCAAACAGCTCTCTGACATCATCAGTGGCTCTTCTCGGGTAAAATATTAATTTCATTTGTTTGATTTGGTTATCTATAGTTCTACCTCACACCTTACATATTATAGACCATGGAATAGAACGACATACTGTATATGACTAATGCTTAATTTAGACTTAGAGTGTGCAGGATTTTAGAGACAAATCAGCAACAGTGAATAATTTGTGTCTAGTTTAAAGGTTTTTGTGTCAGTACATTCTTAATAAAGTATGAAATGAGTGGACTGAGGCTATTTACATACAATAATGAGGAAGAATGCACCAGGCCAGCAAATAAATTAATGATGTAATTGTTAAATAAGAGAGATATGTTATTAAAGGTCTATTGCAATAACTGATGGGTTTTCTTTCGACAGCAAGACTGGCTGCGTCTAACAAGGCTGAAGACAGAGCTGTCAGAGTCTGTGCAGCGTTATGGTGACCTGCAGAAGGTGAGAGTACTGCTCTCTTTCCCAAACACCTAGGAAAAAGACATCATGGCTTTATGTAAATGTATACTATATTGCCAAAAGTATTCACCCAACCATTCAAATCATCAAATTCAGGTGTTCCAATCACTTCTTTCCTTTGGCCAAGCAGCTGCATCCAAGCCTTACATCATCAAGCGCAATGATGGACAAGTCTGAGTTTGGCGGTTGCCAGGAGAAAGATACTTGTCTGACTGCATTGTGCCAAGTGTAAAGTTTGGTGGAGGGAGGATTATGGTCTGGAGTTGTTTTTCAGGAGTTGGGATCAACCACTTAGTTCCAGTGAAAGAAACTCTTAATGCTTCAGCATACCAAGAGATTTTGGACTTCATATTCTCAAATTTGTGGGAACAGTTTGGGGATGGCCCCTTTCTGTTCCAACATGACTGTGCACCAGTACACAAAGCAAGGTCCATAAAGATGTGGATGAGTGAGTTTGGTGTAGAAAAACCTGACTAGCCTGACCTTAACCCAATAGAACACTTTTGGGATGAATTAGAGCAGAGACTGTGAGCCAGACCTCCTTGTCCAACATCAGTGTCTGGCCTCACAAATGCACTTCTGGAAGAATGGTCAAAAATTCCCATAAACACACTCCTAAACCTTGTAGAAAAGCCTTCCCAGAAGCTTCAAATGGTGGGCTGACATCATATCAAACCATATGGATTAAGAATGGGTTCTGCAGAGAATACTTCTCCACTGCTCTATAGTCCAGTGGAGGGGTGCTTTAGACCACTGCATCTGACACATTACATTGCGCTTGGTGATGTAAGGCTTGGATGCAACTGCTCGGCCATGGAAATCCATTCCATGAAGCTCTCTATGCAGTTTTCTTGATCTAATCTGAAGCCCACATGAAAAGTGGAGATCGGTAGCAATTGATTTTGCAGTAAGTTGGTGACCTCTGCACACTGCGCACCTCAGTATCCTCTGACCCCGCTCTGTCATCTTATGTCGCTTACCACTTTGTGGCTGAGTTGCTGTCATTCCTCTATCACTTCCACTTTGTTATAATACCACTGAAAGTTGACTGTGCATTTATTAGCAAGGAAATTTCATTACTGGACCTGCACATGTCCATGACTGGACCTTGCGCAGGTGGCATCCTATCACTGTACCATGCTGGAATTCACTGAACTCCTGATAGCGACCTATTGCAGAAGCAGTCTGCATGCCTAGGTGCTTGATTTTATATACTTGTGGCCTTTGAAGTGATTGGAACACCTGAATTCAATGATTTGGATGGGTGAGTGAATACTTTTGAATATACAGGGTTTAGACAATGAAACTGAAACACCTGTCATTTTAGACCACAATAATTTATAAGTATCGTGTAGGGCCTCCTTTTGCAGCCAATACAGTGTCAATTCATCTTGGGAATGACATACACAAGTCCTGCACAGTGGTCAGAGGGATTTTAAGTCATTCTTCTTGCAGGATAGTGGCCAGGTCACTACGTGATGCTGATTTTGAATTTTATACATTTTTGTATTTTGGAAATCACATCTTTTGATACCAAGAAACCTGTGTGTCTATTAAAAATTCAAATTCTCTGCAGTTCCCAGGGTGGCGTAGTTGCCTATAAGTTGCATAATATTGCACATTTTAAAAACCTTATTTAACCACAAACCCTTTAAGGGTACTTAAGAATACCCAATTTTCTCACTCATTCAATCTCAATTATTATCCAAGCCCCTTATCCTACTACTGGGTCATGGGGAGTGCTGGAACCTATCCCTTCAGCACTTATTGGCTGAAATGCAGGGAAATACCTTGAGCAGATCACCAGTCCCATTGCAGAACCAGCATACGCTTACATGGGAAGAACATTCAAGCTTCATACAGAAAGGACCCTGGTTGCTTGGCCAGGTGATTGACCACAGGCCCTTCTAGCTGTGTGGAAGCTACCTACCGTGCCACTGTGCTGTGATTGACCCACTCTGATTGGTTGGGAGAGAGAGTATGCCATCTCTTCCAGCAAAGACCATGGCCAATTTTTTTCTCTGATCTATTTGCCATGGATGGGTGTCTCACTGTTGGTATTTGAACTTTAGCGATTATCTGATCAAATACATTTTTGTTTCACATTTTACATAGAGCCTTCTACCAAAAAGCTCCTCTCTTGACAAGGACAATTGAAGAACCATTAAGAACAGAAGTGCCCTTAAAGAGGTGCTGTAATTTGAAACAGAACAGTACAATTAGAATGATGAATTCTACTGAAATCCCATTAGTCTGATTTAAAATAATCCAGTTTGTTAGTTAAAGTCATGCTGCACAGATATTCAATGAACAAACACCTCCATCCAACTGATTAGGTTTAACCTGATCTCCCTTCCAGGGCTGATCCATAACCGATGGCTCTAATGACATACAGGGGTTAGACAATGAAACTGAAACACCTGTCCCACCTGTCCCAAATGCTAATTGAACCTTCACACTCTGCTCTTACTGGTGCAATGTGCAATGAATGAAGATTGGCCACCAGGCTGGTCGAATTTAGCCATGAAACATCCCACAATAAAATGACAGGTATTTCAGTTTCACTGTCTAACCCCTGTATATACTATATGTATATATGTATGATACACTGAAGATATTTCATGTACAGCAAAAAAAAAGTTTAAATTCTTCTCCAGCTGGGTGTTCTTCAATCTGCGTACTGATGTTATTTTTCTTTCGCATCAGAAAATTGCAGATCGTTCAAGGGCCTTGCTTCCTCCAGTACAAAAAGACAAAAAACAGGTAAGTGATCCAGAGCCATACTAATGGGTGGGTTCCACAGGGCCCCGAAGAGACAAGGATCTAGAAAGTGATTTTGTGATTATTTGATTTGTGTAAAATTATAATAATTAATTTATTATTATTGTTGTTGTTATTGTTATTGTTGTTAATAATAATAATAATAATAATAATAATAATAAAACAAATGATCATTTACAGAAAAATTGGGAAAATAAAAATGCAATTAAGCCTAGTAACTGTAATTTGTTAAATCACATGAACTGATAAAAATACAAAGAAAACATTTTCAATGTTTTCATTGACAAACCTAATTATATTTTTTACATATAACAAACAATAGAATGTGACATTTTCAACACACTCAAAAAAAGTTGGGACAGAGGCAAAATAAGACTGAAAGGTTTATACACGGAACACAGTTCTGGAAGGTTCCACAATTACCAGTGTAACTGGTCACAGGTGAGGTCATCAAGAGTATAGAAAGAGCATATGTCAAAGGTTTAGTTGTAAGCACGGATCAGTCATGGTTCACCACTTTGAAGCAGAGGTAAAAGTGAAGCAGAAAGTGGCACTAAGGCTTATTATGCTCTGCTTCTATCATTCGTCCTGGTTGTGAATGACTGTTAAACTAGATTATCTCCATTAAGCCACAATGAAGCTTATTAGGAATACCTGTATATCTGCTCATTCATCAGCAGGAGTGCAATGTGGATACAGGTCAAGAGCTTCACTTTATGTTCCAATATAATCTCGGTTCCTTTGAGAGGCCTATGGTTGTTGGTGCCAGACAGGCTGATTTAAGTATTTCAGAAGCTGCTGATCTCCTGAGATTCTCATACATTTTCAAGAGTTTGCAAAGAATTTCTCTAAACAACAACAAGAGAAACAACAACAACAACAACCAGCAGTTCTACAGGAACATTGAACCCACAGAAAGTCTATGGTAACTTACATAAACACTCTTTACAACCACGGTGAACAAAAAGGAATCTCAGACCACATAAAACATTGAACCATCATGGCTACAACAGGCCACATTGGTTTGTATTCCTTTTAGCCAAGAGCAAAAAGATCTGAGGCTACAGTGGGCACACATTCATCAATACTAGAGAAGTGAGGTTTGGGAAAATGTCACCTGTCAAAATGTCATCTTTTTAAGTGCCCAGATTTGGGGAACCTATGTAGCCTCAGATTCCTTTTCTCGGGTGGCATCCTGGTGGTGGGAGCATCCAGCTGCAAATGTATGTCTGGTTTGGAAGGTGGAGTAAAGGAAAGTGGAGAAAAATGTTTAAAAAATCTCACCACTTCTAATTGCACATACTTTAGTAAAAGTAGAAGAATAAGTAATCAGCAACAGCATATCATCATGCTTTCTGTGTGCTGATGCACCACTTATCACACTAACATTTATATGTATATGTGCAAAGAAGAGAGGCATATTTAGAGTGTGTGGCATCTTTCACATAATTGCAAAATGCAAAATACGTCCTATTTGTGTTTGAGAACCAATGCAAAAAGTTTAGTATTTATGTAGAGTCAGACAGTTATGTAGAGTCAGTAGCCATGTCTTTCTAATTAAAAAAGAAAATAATGTACAATCAGAATCCATAATATTTTATTAATTACAGTGTCTTGCAAAAGTATTCATACCATTTGAAACTTTTTTCACATTACACCCACATACTTAAATGTATTTTATTGGGATTTTAAGTGATAAACCAACAAGCTAGCAAGTAGCATGTAATTGTGAAGCGAAAAGGAAATGATACATAGTTTTCCAATTTTTATAATAAATAAAAATCTGAAAAGTGTATAGCTACATAAGTATAGCTACAGCTGTTCTGTGAAGACCTTATAGGTTTGTTAAAGTAAATTAGTGAACAAGCAGCATCATGAAAAGCAAGGGCTATACCAGACAGGTCAGGGATAGTTGTGGTGAAGTGTAAAGCACAGGGTTAGGTTAAAAAAAAGATCCCAAGCTATGATCTCACAGAGCACAGTTCAGTATATCATCTGAAAAAGGAAGGAGTATGGCACAATTGCAACCCTACCAAGACATGATCGTCTACCTTATCTGACAGGTCAGGCAAGGGGATCACTAATTAGAGAAGCAGCCAAAAGGCCCTTGGTCAATCTGGAGGAGCTGAAGAGCTCCACAGCTAAAGTGGGAGAATCTGTCCACAGGCCATTCCCGTTTGCAGTTTGCTACAATTCATGTAGGGGACACAGCAAACATATGGAAGAAGGTGCTCTGGTCAGATGAGACCAAAGTTGAACTTTTTGAACTAAATGCAAAAAGCTATGTGTGGCAGAAAACTAACACAGCACATCACCCTAAACACACCATCCCCACTGTAAAACACGGTGGTGGCAGCATCATGCTGTGGGGATGCATTTCTTCAGCAGGGACAGGGAAGCTGGACAGAGTTAATGGGAAGATGGACGGAGCTAAATACAGGGCATTCCTGGAGGAAAACCAGTTAGAGGAAGCAAAATACTTGAGACTGGGGAAGAGGTTCACTTCCCAGCAAGCCAACAACCTAGATGTGCAAAGCTATTTGAGATATACCCCAAAAGACTTGTAGCTGTAATTGTAGCAAAAGATGGTCCTATAAAGTATTAACACAAATAAGAGATTTTATTGAGATTACCAACATAAATGTAAGTGACCACAACACTGACATCTGTTTTTGAAGTGCATGAGAACTGACATCCATAAGGTCATATCTTTTCAAGCGTGACTACTTGATATTGCATACTGTTGTAGAATGCCAGAGCAACATGAAGGCATTTCTGTCTTGGATGTCACTCCAAATTGCAGATCAGAATTCTTCAACTGTTATGCACCTGTGATGCAGACATGGCAGCACACAGATACAGATCCACACTCTCATCCAGATGCCTCCCCCACTTTTTTTTCTGTTCACTTCACACACTGCCTGAGCAGTGCCTGGAGTTGTTGCTTTCATGTGCAATTCTGTCACTTGTAGCTGCTTCCCTGATGGCTTCCTCTCTGTTGTCAGTTCATCTTAGACACTACCAGAAGCATGAATCATCAAAGATGCTAGGTATTTGTATTACAATCCAAATGTAAAGTTCACAAGCAAAACAAGCAGTGCTGTTTAAGACCACAGGTGGAGTGGGTTGTATAGAGTCAGATACTATTTGAACCTTGTCTGATTACTGAGCTCTCTCTGAGTCTCCTTTCTTGGAGATCAAAGAGGAAAGTGGTTGTATATCATTGCTGACGATCTCTGTGTGTATCATCAAACTGACTTCCAATTTATAGAGAATCATTTCTGCAGGGTAGGCTCTTGGTTCAATAAACCAACATAAGATTTTCCCTAAATTATACACATGCTCCTACGTATATCTTTATGTTTCAGAGTCAAATGCAAGTCTTCTAAATTCAGCATACTGTGTGTGGATATATGTGTGTACCACTTTAGAAAGGAGGAGATAATTATATTTCCACAGGAAACAATTATATTTCCTCTGATCTTTTAATCTAGCTGGAAGTGATCCACCATCCACTGTCTGCTACAGTCATCTAGCTATTCTATACATTGGCCTATAGTACTCAAGGCCGGTCTTGGTTTTGAGACTGGTCATAAGCCCACTTTTTTACTTACTTTGTCTCATCTTTGAATTGAAAGCAATCCAGCTTGATTTTGAATCACACTCAGACAAGGGCAGCATGGGCTAGACTCGTAATTTTAAATACAGTGACAATGATAAATTGTTTTTCATACTCTCAAAATAATTGCAGATAATATATACAATAATAATAACAAAAATTAATTAGTTAATTGACATTGTATTGACCACTGCTATGCATTTGATAAGTAAGATTATATCAGGTCTTGGACTTGAGTTTAGTGAGAAATGAGATGTTATATCATCAAAGACAGGGTTTTCTTCTTCCAAGTACTAGCAAAGAGGTTATTTTTTATTGTTTATGCCCCAGACCATGAAACTGCCTATCACTGGACTTACAGCAAACATCTCTGGTTAACCATTTTAAAAATCAGCCCAAAACATATCTTTTTTCATCACTTTGTTTTTGTCTAGCTTTATATTTGTTGCATGGAAATCATCCTTAGCTATTAAAAAGCTAGATATTTGATAACTTCCAGTGTATCAGAATGTGGTTTGTAAATGTAGGTTATCCAGCAGGGGTTTCACTTTATTTCAGTACAGTTTTCTCTGCTGGTGTTTCTATGTTGGTTTGAATTTCAGGTTTGTGCAGCAAAGTGCTTCAGAAGCGCTGAGACTGAAAAAGAGAGCAGGCAAACAAATTCAGCATGCAAAGCCCACTGTGGGCGATTTGCCTTTTAACCTGTGGTTTTACACAAAACATCCTGCTAAAGAAAGTAATGATTAGTGTTGTATCCCCAACCCTATTTAGAAGGGTTTACCTTTTAAAACATTTTTCTCACATGAGCCATGGAAGCCAAAGGAAATCAGGTACATCTAGGAGTTGGGAAAATCTACATGTAACTCCATATATTATATACATAACTTTATCAGGTTATGGTAAATATGTCAATATTTAGCTGCCATAGTACAATGATAACAGCATTGTTAGCGCGTGGTTACCCTGGAGGAGACAGTGCTCCTCAGACTGTCATTGTGCTGGAATGAGATGTAGTCTATTAGCTGTGGTAATTCTGAGATGGAGGAAATGGAATACAGTGAATCATCCGGTGAATTGCAAAAACAATAACTTGCCCCAGGCATCTTGTGTCATACATATGCAATTAGAAAAATTAGCAGATCAGCTCTCTGCTCTCTCAGTGACCATTTCCTACATATTGGATCTTTGGTGTAATTTAGAGTTCTGCCTAAAAAAGTCTAACTAAACTGAAACAAAAAAACCCACGCACCTCCACATACAGACACACAGAATTGAGATGCATTTTAATCGGAGACAGAATGGCATTTTTGTCACTGATGGCAATGATTTCCTGGGTTTTGCATCAGAATATCACCTGGATACAGTGTTACTGATTTTTTGCAGTATGTTATATGTCATTGTTGACAGAAAGCAGTTTGCCAACATATTATAAAACAGCACTCTTTGTGTGTTTATGCTTATGTATGAGTGGTGTTTACCTGTGCAGAGTCAACATACACAAATCAGTGAGCTGTGTGAGGATCCCCTGGTTGGGGCATCAGAGACGATGGAAGAAGATGAACAACAGGCATTCCTATCTGAGATCAGTGAGGAGGATGTGGAGGTCCTGCGGCAAAGGGAAGAAGCTCTGCTCCAGATAGAGGTGTGTACCTAGGTACCTCAGTAAGCCCCACAAATCACATTTTGCGACAAATAAAGGATTGGCTTTGGTGTGATGGTGCCTTAACTAGATTATCTGTAATAGTGGTGTCTCTATTCTGATTGCAAACTTTAGCATTCCTAATGAATTGTGCCAAAACCAGTAATTTAGTTGAGTAATTCATGTCTTTATAAAAATATGAGAAACACAGTAATTAAATGACACATAGTGACTTCAATGTGATGGCTTGGTATTTGTATTAAACTGTAGATTGTCCTGAGGAATTGGGTTAATGTTGAACAGTATGTTCAGATATCTGGGGGTGTTTTTTTAAGTAAGAAGCCAGAAGGAATTTTTTATTGTTTTAGCAATGCTTAGTATAGTCCTCTTTGTTTTTTCCCCACTGTTCCTAAAATCAAATTAGGAAACCCCCTAAGAGTGTTTTGCTTTGATTCTGGATTTGGAGAATTTTAAGACTTTTAGTGTAAGATGAGCTGCTAGTGACCTTTTGAGATTCAAACAAGAGCTGAATTGGAAAGCTGCTTTATAGTTCCAGGGTTCCCACTTGGATCCTGACCTTGGGTTATTCCTGGTGTGGAATTCCACATGTTCTACATGTGTCTCCACTTTCCTCTCACCAACCTTAAATAGAGTTGTAAAAAAAAAATGTGCATATGTTGGCATGGTGTCCTGGTGTCCCATTCAGGATGCACTGGTGTCCCATTCAGGAGAATATTCCAGTCTTAAACCCACTGCTAGCCTGACCAAGATAAAGCTGTTACTGTAGATGAATGAATAAACTACAGCTTGGACAACTATAACTATTAAAAATGGCCACTAAAGAGTTTCTGATTGGAAGTGATCTGTCATAGAATAGAAGTAAATGTAATTATTTTTACAAGCAAGAAGATTTTTAAATAATCTTCAGAAAATTATTCCAACAATCATATCATGTTTATTTTGATGATAATTATGCTTCAGCCTATAAGACATATAAAGACATGGATACATGCCTAAGACACCAGTCCATCAGTTCATCACAGCATAGTTAAAAATGATCCTTTTTGATGCTTTAAATACAATAAAATGCAAATAATGGTTTTATGAATGCATAAGAAGAGCAGAAATTAGTATAGACATTCTCTACCCAGCTTGCTGCCACAACATCTTAAGTCAAGTGGTCATGCCAGACACCGCAATGGTAAAGGTTCTGTTTATATATAAAACCAATCTGCTGTTCTTTTGCTGGTTCAGCATGTGCCCCAGTGCTTATGTGTGGTACTCTGCACTGAAACTAATCTACTAAAGTACTCCATCTCTGCTCAGCAGTTAGGAAAAGCTCTACATCCTTTTGTAAAGCTTACTTAAGGGAACATTAGCACCCTGGCTCTGTAGAGACTGAATCACTGTGTTTGAGGACAGATTAAGACATTTCTACATGTGCTAATGAGAGAACAGAAGCCTTTGCCTTTTCCAAATGGTACCATCAAAACCAAAACAGGCCATTTTTTGGTGTAGTACATTTTTCAAAGTTTATACAAGTTTTGTAGTAGCATAAACAGCGGTTAAATAGAGGTGAGCTTGTAGGTCAACTGAAAACTTTTTTTTTTTATTCCCAATTTTCGTGTCATGGTTGGTTAGTGTGGATATGAGAGATGAAAAATAAGCACATGTATATAGAGAGAGATACAAAAGATAGAGATTAAAAGATTTTTCAACAAGTGTCATGCCATGCCATGTGAGGTAGAAAATAAATCAAGCCATATCTTCATAACCAATAGCAAATCCAGGAAGTACATAAATGAAGATGTATATGTTTCTGCAATTCTAAAGTGAGAACTGCATAGACAAAGCCAAATCAAGCTAAAAGGCATCAGCAACAAATGCTATGTTGTGCCTTAGACAAATAAAACAGAGTGACCTTCATACTTAAAGAGTTGAGTTGAAACAATGCAGACAGCTTATTTTGTTTTGAGGTGGAGGGGTATACAAATGGGAGAAGTGGCAGGGAAGTGCTTCTGCCCACACTCACTGTGCCCTGTGGCAGTTGCTGAAGGGCTCTGTGCATGAGCTCAACCAAGCTGATAATATCTGACACTGTGATTTCTTCCAGTCTACAGCCCTGTTCTTTTCTTCCCACCCACCTCAGCTCAGCCACCTTGCACTAGAAACTCAACTCAGCTGAATTCAGAGTGACCCCCCCCCCTCCCCCACCACCACTTTGTTTACTGACTTGCAAAGTGCTCTCTATAAAATGTTGTGGAGAGAAATAGGGCTTGTGCTTTCAAACAAGGACAGTGGAGACAAGAAGGTTAAATAAGACATTATTGCCTATCAATGGGAATTAAGCATGCCCCTGGGGGTCTTATTTAATTCAGATATACTATACTACCCTTTATCATCATCCTGCAGGTGCAACTAAAGGGATATTCTAGCATAAGATGAACTCAAGCAAGAGAGAGAAAGATAGTGAGGTGACGGTTAAAGACTCAAGCTTTATGATATCATCTTAAGTTGTACATTTAGCACTTTGGCATTGGCCATCATTTCATCAGAACAGATTTTGAAAAAAATGGCCAGTTAACAGAGGACCATTTTCAAGGCAAATCTGAATGGAACATCTGAGCCATCTAAGTGCAAAAAACAGGAGAGAAAAGAAAAAAGAAAATAATCCTACCCCACAAATGTGGACCTTGAGTATGGATAGGGGAGCTACAAAATCTTAAATGAAGACATTGTGAGTACAAAATCACACATACATGTTCATGTATGCTCAGTTCAGATTAGGTTTGCAGGCTGGGTGAGCAGTCAAGCATAAGAACTTACACAAAAGGACAAAAGCTATAGTCTTGACATTTAATTACAAAAACACTTGCTATATCAATTGCATGGATGGCATCATGCTCTATTTTTTTACATGTTTATGCTTAACCTAGTAATATAATGCTGGTTTATTGCTGGGCACCATGGTGGTGCAGTGAGCATTGCTGCCTCACTCCTTCAGGGTCCTGTGTTCAATTATGATTTTGCATGTTCTCTATTTTGTATGGGTTTCCTCTGGGTTCTCTGGTTTCCTGCCACCTCCCAAAAGCATAAGGAGGTAGGTGTATTGGCTAGGCTAAATTCCCCCTAAATGTCTATTCCTGTCTTGTACCCACTATTATCATTATAAGCCAGAATTCTAAGTTACTGAAAGAAAATTTGTGTATTGCTGATTTGGACAGAATTATTTTGTTGTTTACTTCTATTTGCTATATTGATGATCAGAAATGAAGGCCCTATGCTGACATGAATCCTACAGTAGCAGGTGTGACATTTTTATTCTGTCAGTGCAGTGGTATATTTAATCCCACTTGGGGGAAAATTGCATTTATGTTATTACTAGGGGTATAACAATGCATTGTGCCATGATGCATCACGATACAAAAATGTGATGATGTGCATTGTGGACATATCATTTATAATGCCTAATCTAATGTACAGTATATAATTGCATTTTTGAACAGCCAAGGGCTGTCCACCATCAATAGCA
>JANCOA010000049.1:9789180-9800412 GCA_024363135.1 Leptodoras oyakawai
TCCACACAGAAATTTCCCAGGTCGCCCCACCCGGGGATCGAACCCGGGTCCTTCTTGCTGTGAGGCGACAGCGCTATGCACTGCGCCACAGTTGGTGTACAATGAATCTAAAATATATTAAAGTTTAATTTTTATCATTACATTATGGAAAAGAATTAACTTTATCACAATATGCAATTTTTTTAGAAGGACCTGTAAAGCTGTAACTCTTACTCTTAACACTGGAAAGTCTTTTGAATGGTTTTGTGATTTTTCAGGAACATGACAGGCTGCATTTTTTGCCTTATCTTAACTTCAAGACAGAGCAAAAACCAGAGACTGGTTTCCTTAATGTAATGTGCCCAAAAATAAAACAAAAACTAAATAAATATTGTGTCCCATATCTTGAGTGTCTGAGTTGAGTCCCAAGTCACTGTGTATACAACTTAAGTGTGGATCAAGTCCAAGTCATAAAATTCCCCATCTCTGATAAGTGAAAAGAGGAACTAATTTGTTTGTAGGTGTTTCACAACTTCCAACATAGCTATAAATAAATAAAATGTAAAAAACTCAGTAAACATTTAAATCCTTGTCATATTGCTGTGGTATAAGAGGATCCACTTCAGAACAAGCTGGCATTGGAAAATAATCAGCTTTAGAGTGGTAACAGCACTCCACTTCACATCAGGCCACATCAGACCACCTTATCATTTATTGTTTTCCAATAATGGTACGCAATTACCTATTTTTTTCATTACCTAAACCAAGAACCCCTGCACTGATTAAGACCTTTATAGTGCCTCTTAGCAAAGTGTTTGGACTTTACTTTTTACCGACTCTAAGGTTTACTGGTAGCTACTAAACAGCATAAGCCAAATATAACTTCATGACTGACGTAGGCTGTAGCACATAAGCCACCAGGGCTAGGTAAGGATTTCCCGAGGTAGTAGGACACAAAACACCAGAGCACTCAACTAATCGATATGGCCATACTCTTCTCACTTCTGGTTTCTCTCTCTCTCTCTTGCCTCTCCCTGCCTTTCTTCTATCGTCATGACTATCCTCAATAAGTAACTGAAATAAATGCTTTACTCTTCGTCCTTTGACTAAGTGAATTTGACTGGCACTGGCAGGTAAAATAAATATGTTGTCAAGCCATTCCTGTATGATTGACTAGACTGCCCAAAAAACAAATGCAAAAAAGTCTTTAGCAGCATGGGGTTTGCCAGAGACCATTTCGGCCCCAGCCAGATGGTATTTGCCAAGAGCTAGGAGGGCTGCCAGTTTCTCAAACAATCACAGCCACCTGTGATGAATGGCTCAGTGGCCACAGCAACACCGGACCAGCTGCAGGCACATAGGCTGTTGATGGAAGCAAGGGGAAGCTGTGAGGGGAGGATAGACTAAATAGGATTTAGATACTTTCATGTTGTGTTAGGCCTAGGCTGAAAAAAGTCATGTTTACTGCAGCTTGAAAATGTGCAAGAAAAAAAAGCAGTCTGAGAGATATTATGGCTTTTCTGTCTTTTGAATAAATGAAGCTGCATTGTTT
Organism: Leptodoras oyakawai; assembly: GCA_024363135.1. NCBI lineage: Eukaryota > Metazoa > Chordata > Actinopteri > Siluriformes > Doradidae > Leptodoras > Leptodoras oyakawai. The sequence goes on from JANCOA010000049.1 coordinate 9,790,712, forward strand.
TCCCAACATTTGACTACCTATTGATTGCAGTAATGTCTCATCACTGTGGTTATGTATCCTATATATGTTATCCCTGCCTCATTCTTGCAGCAGGAAGTGATTTTTGTTTTCTTAACCTAACCTACAGCCATGTTTTGTCTTTTGTTTTTTTCCAGACAGACATGCTGGATGTGAACCAGATTATGAAAGACTTGGCCAGCATGGTGAATGAACAAGGGGACACAATAGGTAAGCTCTTAATTGTGTGTGTCCATTCTGGTTGCCTGTCCATGTCTGAAGTGAGGACAACTTTGTGCTAAACTAGTTAGGTCTGTTATTGGTAATCACTCCTCCTCATCTCTCTTTGTTTTCTAACTCCTTGCTGCACTGGAGTAGAGAAAAAGAAGACACTGACACTTGATAATGATTCAGTTGACTCAATACATCAGAGACAGAGGGTGCTGAAGTGTTTTCTCAGATCAGATCTCTGGGGATGCAGAAAGAGCACTAGGTTTGTGAGTGAAGAGTCAGTATGCTGCTTACAAGATACACAAGACATATCTGAGGAACATCTAAATAGGAAGTTACTGTATTAGATGTATCGTTGTCTTTTTATTTATCTTTATCTGACATGGTATTGGATTACAGTTATGCATAATGTGAGACTAATGTTTCTTTATACTCTGGAGGAATAAGCATGCTTACCTCAGTGGTTTAACATATTATAGATAATAATGTAAACAATATTAGTAATTTTGTAGAACGTTGTAACATTATTTAGTCATTCTTAGACAATGTTTCTCTAAATGTCTCTCTAATTGTTAAAAAAAAAGGCCTGCATAAAGCATTATCATTTCATTTTGGTTAAATATAATTGTTTTGCAATAAGAAGAAAAAGTAAGAAAAAGTCAAGTGGAACTGACAGCCAGTGGGATTTCATAGATAGCCTCACACTATATCTATACACTTTCTGCCTGAAATTATGTGGACATCTGATAATAAGCAAGGAGCCTTCACTCAAAAGGAAGTTGGTAAGAGGAGCTAAGAATGTTCCTTGCATAACATCCCATACAATTTGTGAGAATTCTAATGTGCAAGGGCAATTTAATTATAGTTCATATGAAAGAAGTCATAAGAAAAGCTATGAGCAGTAACCCTACTCTACACTCTAACCTTTACCATTCATATCCGTTTATATGCATTGGCCTTTACAGATTCTTATTAATTTGGCAATGGTGAGTGGAAACACTGGAATATGAATCTTCACCAAGGAGCCATTCAGTAAAAGTTCCTTATTTTCTGATAAAAAATTTTAGGTTAAATTAAACCCACCTTATTTTATCCACCCCCACAGAGACATATTGCGATGCTGTCCCTATTGGAAAATTAATCCATTTATATTCTAATTGGTACCTACCCATCATGGTGTCCTTTTTGTCTCACAATTTTAATTAATCCTTTGTGTCCCATACATCTCTCAGTAGATGACCAGAGGGCATATTCCTCAAGGAGACTTTGAGGATATGCCTTTGTATTAAGATGCTCTCTTAATATATCTACTCAGGATTGCAGCAAATAATGCATCAAAATGCATTTATATTAACAGCCACACAGTATACAAATACGGGCGGCACGGTGGCGCTGTCGCCTCACAGCAAGAAGGACCCGGGTTCAATCCCTGGGTGGGGCGACCTGGGAAATTTCTGTGTGGAGTTTGCACGTTTCCCCCGTGTTTCGTGTCGGTTTCAGGATCCAATTCACTATTCCACAGTTCCAGAGGGCTTTAGTGTCTGCCTTTTGTTGTTGTTGTTTGCTGTTGCACAACCCTGAATAGGTAACAGCTCTTCACATATTTGGCTAGTGAATGTATTAGCTAATTAGTTTATGCAATCCCTAATACAAGGTCTCTCCAGAAAGTAATGAGAATGAAATTCCCCTACTTACATATGAAGAAGCTCGTTCAAGGTCAGTTTGAATGGGATTTCACATGAAAGGTAGGACCCATTTCAGTTGCATCCTAGCCTTTGCAGTGCCCAGAAATTTGTTTTTATGAAACCCTGCTGAAGTGTCTTTTCACTGGAACAATACAAGCAAGTTTGGAACAAAGGTACACTATCAAATTCTGTGTGAAAACTGGTAAAAGTGCATCAGAAACTCTTGAGATGTTGAAGAAGGATTATGGACAAGCTATCGTATCATCTGTGCAAGTCTTCTGACAGCACAAAAGCTCTCAACATAGTGATCACAGGATATGAATCAAAGGCTTTTGTGTACGATCCTGAGAAAAAAAGACAAAGTGCTGAATGACACATGACAATATCACCTCACCCAAAGAAAGCATGTATGAGCAAATCAAAAATCTAGTCACTGTTAATTGTCTTTTTTGATTCTTAATGGATTGTTCATAAAGAATTCATACCAGAAGGCCAAACGATAAATGGAACATTTTACCTTGGAGTTTTGGATTGTCTGAGGAGAGGGTGTGCATGTGTGCACCGTCAGATTGCCTCTTCGTGGATCACGTCTTTTCGTTCTCCATCATGACAACGCTTGAGTCACACTTCACTTGCCTTGAGATAATCTTTGGCTGAAAAAAATAACATTCCAGTCCTTCGATATCCAGCCCAGACTTGGCTCCATGTGATTTCTTCTTGTTCCCCAAGATTAAAATACGTTTGAAATACCTAAGTAAAAGGAGAAACTATTTTGTTCTGACTTTTTTTAATCAGCTAGGACACTTAGATAATGTGAAATATCAGAAGATCCATCATTCGTTTATTGATCTTCTATAAATGTAGACATCAGAAAATAGACTCAGTCACTGTAAAAAATATCACATCACATCACATCAGGTTACAAGGTAAGGGTACAATGAAACAGACAAATCAAGTGATTTTGGCCTTTTCAAACAAAAGTGTACAAGTGGTGCTTCTCTCTGTGTGGTACAGATAAATCTCTGTTCTTTCTCTTCATTTTGTTCCTACCATTCTCCCTTTTGTGTCTTACTCTCAGTGGGACAACTTGTTGAAAACTGTGTCTTGTCAGTTGAACATATATAAAGTCAAGACAGTAAAGACACCCTTTGCCCACGCTTCCTCTATTTTATTTGTATCTTTTTCAGCACATGGATAAGAATGTCTGGAAGACATGAATGAAAATTTAATAAGAAAAAATTTAAGGAAGGAATAATTTAACAAAGAACTGTAGCTGCTGGTATTCCCTTTCAGTTTCATCATTGTTTCTGCATAAATGACAAGCAGTTTTTCTATTTTTCCCCAAATACCAAAAATGGAAAACTTGCTGTTCATACTCAATACTTGAAATGCACAGAAATGAAAAATACATTAACATAGATGTGATATGATGTGATCATTTTGTGATATCTGGCTTCCAGAAATAATTTCTATTAAAGAGTGAGTCTTAGAGCACAAAACCTAGAGTGTTTGTCTAAGAGACAAAGCTTTGTAAACATCACCATTTATAGGCATCCTTTTTTGCAAGAGAATAACAATATCTGGACAAATTCAACTAATGAATTTTAAAATTTAAATAGTAAATAGTAGTTAATATTCAAAAGAAATATTACATGAGCTTATACTAGTATACATTCCTGGAAAGTAAGGAGAATGAAAGCTCTGGGCTTGTGTTCAAGAATGGAACTCTGATAAACAGTAGGGCCTGGTTCAGTTGCATTCTAGCCTTTGCAGTGCCCAGACGTTTGTTTTTGTGAAACACTGCTGAAATGCCTCATCACTGGAACAATGCAAGTGAGTTTGGAGCAAATATTGGATTGTTTAGCAAGAGAGCTCAAATTCCTGAACACTGATCACAGAAGATGAATCCTGGGTGTTCAAGTACAAGTGTTCAAGACAAAAAGACAGTTCAATGACATTGTTGAATGGAACACAAAAACATTATCTCAGCAAAAATGCTCACATGAGCAAAAAAAATAAATAAACTCACTGCTCATTTTTTTTTATTTTCAAGGGATAGTCTTTAAAGAATTTGTACCAAAAAGCCAAGATTTAAACGCTCGAAAGGTCATCACTCTGGCACAGTAAAGAATATCCATAGAGCTGTGACTATACACACTATATGTCAGATGCTTCTAGGTGTCTTTAGTGCAAGGGTGTAGTAGAATATAGAGCAAAAATCTTGATGGACTCATTGTGGTGCACAAAGGCTTTACCTGAACTAACACCAAATCATTCCAGGAGCCTGTATTCAACAAGTGAAAATCAGTGGAGCTACAGAATATCAAAATGGCAGTAAGCTGTTGGAACTTACCTGAATAAAGATGGAGGGGGAAAAAGAGAAAAGAAAATAAAGAGCAAAGGAAAAAGTAATCTAATGTTTTTGCCAAGGTCAGTCCAAGTTCAGTGTGTCCACCTTCCTATGAGCACTACATACATGAATCGCTTAAATTATTGCTGTCATCATTTTATATTCAGCCTTCATATATGTTATTATAAAGGTGATGTTGAATCCAACCCAGTTAAAACACTAGCTAATACCAACCTATTGAATTACTGTAATGTTAAACAATATGTCAACCATTTGTGGTTGCTGATGTGTAAAGAATGTGCTATTAACATGATACAGACTGTGAACTTATTTGTCACAGCTTTTTTCTTTTCACTTTATTTAGATAGTCCAATTTCTTGTTCTTGATGTTCAGCAGCTTAGCTATAGACTAATAACTCATCCCTAGTCCTATCATAATTCCAAATTCAGTTCATTTGGACTCTACTGATGCATTTTCTAACATGCTTTTGAAAGATGCATGAAAACCATTTGACATGATGAGAACCAGTTAATAGGAGAGTCAATAGATCATTTGTAGAGTGTCAAAAGGGTCTAGCTAAATAAAGTGTTGCCAAACAGGGTACTTAATTAAAGACAGTTATGTGGTTATGGCGTAGTACACTGCATAACTGTAATGGATGTGTTGTCTTGCTTAATAAGGCAGGCACACACACACACACACACACACACACACACACACACAAAGAGGACAAATCCAAGTATGTACAAATATAGTAGATATTTTTTGACAATGTATCCTTCTCTGAATTTTAGCATGTTTTGCATGTTTACAGCTGACTGTGACTGCACTTGGTCCACAGGTATAATGCTGATCCATGAATTGTACATAAAAACATGCCGTAAAAATATTTTCTGGGCTGTTTTTTTTTTTTTTTTAAGATGTTTTCAAAAGGAATTTTGGACCTAAACCAAAACTACCAAAACTAAAAAGGTGCTATTATTTAACACATTAGCGTATAGCATAAAAACTTTACAAACATAACACTTTTCATAAATTACCATCCATTTGTCAGAATAACCCTGTGGAGTTTTGTTTGTCTTATGAAAAGCATTTAGTAAGGAAAATATTCATGGACCAATTTTCTTACACTCAAAGGAAGTTGAAGGTCAATTGGACAATATGTTGTCAGGGGTGTTACCAAAAGCTAACTTCATAAGAGGAAATAAAGCACATGAGCCGTTTATATGAATTATGATATCCAAATTAATGAAAAGGCACAAGTGCATATTTAAATATACTTGACACTTTAATTTTCTTACTTTTATCATATACCTGTTTTTTTCCTGATAGATGAAGTGCATAATTTTACCAGAGTATTCAGGTAATGACATATAAGTAAGGATTGCGTAGTCCTAGTTTTACACTATGTTTGTACTGGAACCAGTCAATGGAATTTGGGAAAAATAATATCTACCTTTGTTGGCTTGACATAAAGAAATCCCAATTTAACCATGACAAAAGGTTCAGTGGATGGCAGTATATGCAGTATGTGGGTTTGTGTATATGGTATATGGAATTTGGAGGGTGGACAGGCCAGGCCAAGATAAACATATCAAGGAAGCTTAGATTAGGGCTTCTAACAGACTAACTGGCTGTAACAAAGCTTCTACACTTGTGTTGTGACATGCTTCAGAAAACTACAGGTCATGCTGTGCTGCTCTCTCTCTCTCTCACACACACACACACACAGACACACACATACACACACACACACACACATAAGGATTGGAAAATGATGTGCATGAACCTAGATCCATTTTTATTCATCATTCATTCATCTTCTTGGCCGCTTATTCTTTTTCAGTGTCACGGGCTAGCCGGCAGCATAGGGTGCAAGGCAGGAACAACCCTAGACAGGGTGCCAATCCATCGTAAGGCACACACACTCACACATACGTGGGCCATTTTAGAGACGCCAATCAACCTATCGTGCATGTCTTTGGACTGTGGGAGGAAACCGGAGTACCCGGAGAAAACCCACGTGGACACGGGGAGGACATGCAGACTCCACATAGAAAGGACCCAGACCGCCCCACCCGGGGATCGAACCCAGGACCTTCTTGCTGTGGGGCGACAGTGCTACCCACCGAGCCACCGCGTCGCCCTCCATTTTTATTCATAATGTGTAATAATTTTGAGTGTGTGTGTGTGTGTGTGTTTGATTTGGTATGTCTAGTTCACCTTTATGTGCTCTTTGCTTTAATGATATAGCTGAAAGCCACATGCACTATTCTTATTAACTGACTAAAAAGGTGCTCCAGCTCTGCTGCCCTTGTGCCACATTGCCTTTCAAGCCAATTAGGTGTTTGTTTTATAACTTAGCCCACTGCCTCCCTAATTGGTTATTTATTTGATTATGTTGCCCTATTTTTGAGCCATTTGCTCCATACATAAGCATTTGTGTATGTGTGTGTGAGTGAGTGCCTGAGGAGTCTTTAGATAAGAGCTCTTTTTATTTAGAGTCATTTAGAGAATTTGTTCTTGTAATTCCTTAATGAATTGTGGATGTTGAGCTTGAGGAAATTAAAACGCATCAGTCTTTTTATTGTGTTTCTGTAGCCTGTGTTATGAACATTTTCCCAGATGATAAGTTTATTTAGCTCTGCCTGTGCATTTAAAAGCCTTCATTAAAAGGGGGGAAGAGTGATATGGGTGACCAGGTGAGAGCAAACATGAGTATGTTGTAACATCATTAACACCCAACCTACATACCTCAAATAATTTGATTTCCTGCTTGCAAAGTCGTACCGAAGTGAAGTAAAAAAGTGCCTTGTTAAATGTCATTGCCTGCACAATATGAATAATTCAGGTAGTTAAGCATGTGAACATGACATGTTGGGAATGGTTTGCTGTGATTCAGACTATTTAATGCATTCTGTTTAATACAGTGCACAGAATGGTGTTAGTCAAGGCTCACTGTGACCACAAGATACGTTTAACTTTGTGTGGTATTCCCCAATATCATACTTCAACCTAATGACCCATCACACTTAGCCTAACAACAGTGAGATGCCACCTACCCTGCAGGGTCTTCATATCACACATGTCTGGTGATCCATCAAACCCACACCTCGTTCTCCTCATCCGCTTATTGAAATATTGATTGATTATGTGACAGTGCAATGTGTCATCTCCCTTTTGTGTTTTTAAGAGCCTCATTCTTCATTTTTTTGCTGGCTTCTAACTTGTACAGTAATTGGTCATGGATGATAGATCAGTAAAAATAGGAGGGGTAGGAGGAAGTACTTAAGAGAGAGGGTCAGACTGGTCATTTGTGCACACACTCAGACACATACACATAGGTGTACACAGATAAGCCTGTGTACCCTGCATTTTTTCAGTTCTTGGCTTTCCAAATATACTATTAATTCATTGAAACCATCTGACCAAGCACCTATCATCTACCATGCAAAATGCTAATGACCTTAGTGACAATGCTGAGAGACCTCAAAGGGTAGGATAAGCAAAGACAAATTACATATGTATAATGAAGAGAAGAAAGAATTAAAGTCCACCCCAAAGCCTCCAATGGTTTAAAAGCTTTTCAAACAGCTTTAAGACTCTTTATTTGGATAGTATAATTTTAAAATGCAACAAATTTAGTTTGTTGTGCAATATATAATATACAATATACTTTGTAAACAACATGTTAGGTGTCTGTCATCAACCTCTGTTGATGGCATCTATCAATATGCAATTTATTTGTTGTGATTGTTCAGACTTAGGAGACATTCCATATACAGTTGCAGTCAAAGGTTTACATACAGTCAGCATGGGCATTACTGTCATGATGAAAAAAATGGGCTTCCATTAAGAAGACTAGTCCCGATTAGTCGCTTTTGATAGCCATCAACAAGCTTCTGGCAGAATTCTGCTTGGAAATCTCACTACTCTTTTGCAAGAATTACAGTTCAATTGGTTCAGTTAAGTAAGGCACTGACCCAAATTTTAAGCATAGTACACATATTTTAATAGGTTATAGAGGTCAGGATTTAAGCTTAATGATATGCTGAAGAACAGTGAACTTGAATATAAACAAGAAATCTTGCAGGAGCAAATCAATCATCAAGTCACTGTTCATCAAATGTAATCCTCCTTCTTCTTTATTTCATATACTTTGTGCAAAGTACCAGTTCCACTGGCAACAAAAGCAGTTGGTAACAGTTGGTACATTGTACTTAGGGTTTAATGCCTCACCTTTACTCCTCTAAATATACCTCTGATCATTGTGGCCAAAACTTTGCTCTGTAAAATTTCCAACTGTAGTTGTGATTGAAGGTGTCGGCAGGCCTATGGTGGTTTTTGGTTGTTCTTGGACTGTTTTTGACCATCCGATCTCAGCTGAGGTTGACAGTTTGGGGCTTCTTCCAGACCTTGGCAAAGTGGCTACACCTCCAAATACCTTGCACTTACACACAGCCATTTGATCTTGATCTTGGAATCCACAATTGTTTAGAAATGGCTCCAAGAGACATTCATATTTCTCCGATCTGAGCTCCTTGAGCAATCAAGTGAGTGCGTTCAAACAAACTCTATATGGCCTGGTAGAAGCTACCAGTTGTAGTCAATCATGACATTAAAAGACATTTTGGAAATGAAATAGTATTCTAAGTGGGTGTACTGTATGTATATTTGTAACCCTGTATGTATGTCTAATTCTGACCCTTTTTTGATTTCTGAAAAAAAAGAAAATGTGTGCATCTAGTTCTTGTCTTGTAATGCTTTTCCTTCACTGGAAACCTGTTCTAACATGACAATGCCTCTCTCCACAAAATGAGGTCCATGAAGACTCCAAGATTGGATGGGAAGCACTAGTGTACTACAAGGATCTCTAACCTCAACCCTATAACACATCTGTCATAGACTGGAACAGTGACTCACCCCCTTATCTTTCAAAATCAGTGGCTTTGGGGTTGATGAATTGATTTAAGAGGTTTTTATAATAAAAAAAAAAAAAACATTCAGCAAGCACATATGTATGTGATGGTCAGATGTTCACAAAATGTAGTGTGAAACTAGTAGCAAATAAAAATATCTTGAATCTACTCAGATTTATCTAGGATTTCCTACTGTATGATTAAAAAAAACAAATATAACATTAAGATAAGATTAAATCCAATTCTAGACATTTGTACAAATTTCCAGTTGAAATAGTTTTGTTCTATTGCCAGATTACTTTGCTAATTTAAAGGGATTATTTCTATAAACTAATCTGGCAAGAGAATAAGAATATTTAAAGCTTGAATTTAGTGAAATTGTCAGAAAGAGATTTAATAATTTTATTTTTTGGTTTACACTAATCTTATAAGAAGAAAGATACAGTCAGTCATTATCTGTACCGCTTATTCCCAGTTACGGGGTCACGGGGGAGCCGGTGCCCAGCCGGCAACTCTGA
>JANCOA010000049.1:9809988-9826923 GCA_024363135.1 Leptodoras oyakawai
ATTTTCATCAAGTAGCAAAATGCAGTGAATGAACAGAAGAGAAATCTAAATCAAATCAATATTTGGTGTGAGCACCCACTGCCTACAAAAAAGCATCAGTTCTTCTAGATACACTTGCACACAGTTTTTGACAGAACTTGGCTGGTAGGTTGTTGCAAACATATTGGAGAACTAGCCCCAGCTCTTCTGTGGATGTAGGCTTCCTCAAATCTTTTCATGTAATCGTACTTAAACCTGATGATGTTGAGATCAAGGCTCTGTGGGGGCCATACCATCACTTCAAGGACTTCTTGTTCTTCTTGATGCTGAAAATAGTTCTTAATGACATTGGCTGTATGGTTGGGGTTGTTGTCCTGTGGCAGAATAAATTTGGGGCCAATCATACACCTCCCTGATGGTACTGCATGATGGATAAGTATCTGCCAGTGTTTCTTTTTTTTATTTTTCCCACAATTTTCTCCCTAATTTAGATGTCTCCAAATCCCACCCATCAGCACTTACCCCCCATGTCAGACAATGAGCTGCGAGTGAGGCAGGGTGAAGCCATCACATGCTTCCTCCGAAACACGTAACCCACTCGTGTAACACACTCAGAGGAAAGTGCTCCCACCCACCTTTTGTATGCATGAGCTCACAGATGCCCGTGACTGGACGATATCACTTTGATTGACATGGGAGACAGCATATACTGCCCCTCCCACCCTGAGAGGACTGCCAATGCCTGCCTGAGCTCCCAGCTATGGGCAGCTATAACATTTCTGCCTGTGAGCGCCTCTGCCTGTATTGCTCAGCATTGAGGACACCATAAATTCTGACCAAATCTCCAACTCCATCTGCAGAAATGCAGTGCCAAACTTGCAAGTAACCTCCACCATGCTTCACTGTTGCTTGCAGACACTCATTATCTGCCCTCCAGCCCTTCAGTTAACAACTGCCTTTTGGTACAGCAAAATATTTCAAATTTTGACTCATCAGACCAGAGCACCTGCTGCCATGTTTCTGCACCCCAGTTCCTATGTTTTTGTGCATGGTTGAGTTGCTTGGCCTTGTTTCCATGTCAGAGATATGGCTTTTTGGCTGCAACACTTCCATGTAGACCACTTCTGGCTAGACTTCTCCAGAGAGTAGATGGGTGTACCTGGGTCCTGATTTCTGCCAGTTCTGAGCTGATCGCACTGCTGGACAACTACCAGTGTTGGGAATAAGCTTGATGTGTTTGTCATCTGCTGCATTAAGTTTCCTTGGCCGACCACTGTGTCTACAATCCTCAGCATTGCCCATTTCTTTGTGCTTCTTCAAAAGAGCTTGAACAGTCTGCAAACATGTTTGCACTTTTGTCAGCAACACATGCACTGGAACCTGAAAATATGGAGGAACATTATGTTCAGCGATAAGTCCAGATTCTGCCTATGCCCTGTCATGTGTGAAGACAATGTGGAGAAAGCTATGCTGATTGCTGCACCAATAGAGTAACATCTTTTGGTGGAGGCAGCGTGATGGTGGGGGAGTGGCATCTCCCTCACTGGAAAAATTATTATAACCAGTGGCAATCCCATTTCTCCATAGTCTGGGACTGAACTCTGTCCTCCAAGATGACAATGCTCACCCCCACAGAGCGGGGTTTATCAGAGATTACCGCTAGAATTTGGGAGTGAAGAGGATGGAATGGCCTGCCAGCAGTCCTGACATCAACCCGTTCAATTGAACACTTATGGGATCAGCTGTTCATGCCAGAGTGACCAACACAACCACGTTGGCTGACTTGTAACAAATGCTGGTTGAAGAATGGTATGCCATCACACAGCAGTATGTGACCAGCCTAGTGACCAGCAGTTAAATGAATAAATTGTTTAATTGCCAATATGTCTTGTTTCTTCAAACTTCCACCAAACACCAGATGAGTCAATAGCAGAATAAGCTGTTTGGCAATGGCAGAGAAGATTTGGCAAATTTTTCATGGGCACAACCTACATTGTCATTCCTTATAAATGTGGCACCATTTAAAAGGGAAATTAACAGGCTTTCCAATGGTATAAGAAGAAATATTATTACAACAAATAAATAATCTACCAAACACAAATTTCTTTACTTTTTGTGCTATGTTTATTTACTAGTGCATCTAATAAAATAAGAATATGGTGGAAAAAGTTCATACTTTTCATAGTAAAATTTATTTTGCTCATTATGGCTTATAGCTCATGAAAAGCAGAAATCCAGTATCTCAAATTATTAGAATGTTTCTTTTGTGAACAGCCAGCCTTTTCAGCAATGACCTTCTTTGGCCTTGTGGAGGGTGTCCATGATCATCTTCTCAACAACTGTCAAGTCAGTAGTCTTCCCCATGATTGTGATTGCGTGTGCTGAACTAGACCAAGAGATACATGGCATATATATACTGTTTGAGATACTGTATTTTCATGAGCTGTAAGCCATAATGATCAAAACTAACACAAAAAGGCTAGGGAAAAAAAAAAAAAAAAAAAAAAAAAATATATATATATATATATATATATGTGTGTGTGTGTGTGTGTGTGTGTGTGTGTGTATATTCATTTGTTAGTGTGTGTGTGTTTGCGCACAGCACAGTGGTATTTGAGCAAAGAGCAATGTCACCAACTATGCCATACACATCTGCAGTGCAGGACCACAAGCCCATGTTTATTTGCTACACCACATCAGCTCAACTGGGACTGAATGTTTATGCAAATTTCACCTAAGCCGATTACATGCCAAGCAGTGTCACTGCAAATGCTGCTTATTATACTGACTTCCAATTTTCCAAGCAGATAAGATACAGGCAAAATAATGTTATGTCAGTAATCATCTTTCTGCATTATTATGGTATTATAAAGACATTTTTCATGTCACACAAGGTAAATATCTTTCCATACTAAGAATCTTTGTAAACCTATGTTTTACAACTCAAAAGTGTTCATAAATAATTTTCATTCAATGAACATTCCACACAATAATTCAAAATAAACAAAACCTATTGATATTATTTTTTCTCAGTATACAGTTGTCTTTTTTAATGGTTTGCTTTCCTTGGGTATAAATAAGGTTGTTTTCATAAGCAGCTGAGACTACAAGTAGACACCATCTCCATAAACGCACAACAGAAACCCTTTATGTGAGCATCCCACAAAATGCATTTCCTGACCTTTAAGTTGATTCAAGGACCAAAGTACAGTCAGATGGAATCAAAATGAACATTTTTGGTCATGCAAACAAACAATATTTTGATTAAAAAAGGTTAATTCATGCAAAGGATGCATACCTATGGTAAAGTATGATGCATTGGTGACATGATTACACCACAGTTTTGACAACTTGTCCTGAGTCCTGCCTTTGCCTTTCCAAACCTTTCCAAGTCTGGGTTGATGAAACTCACTGTCATGATGCTGTCTGAGTGCAATAATATGTGACATCTCTCAGAACTATTAAGATTATCTTTAGAGCCAAACAGACCTCTCTCATTTTAGGCTGTTGATGTCATCTGGCCATACACTTGTGGCATGGTACCACTTCCTAACCTACACGTGGTTGTCCCTCCAGGGTGACGCCATATTTGGGATTTACCAGCCATAGGCTGATAAGCTACTGAAAATCCCATAGTTTCACTGCTGTGACTGCTATCATTAGTCCTAGCATCCTAAACAGATGCCAGTACCTTCTGATGGGGTGGCTACCTTGTGTTGCTGCACCTTTAGACTTACTGCCATAGTTAATTTAGAGCCTGCTAGGCACCAACCTAGCCCCTTCCACAGATAATGCTGGCACTTGAAAGCCTGTCTGGAGTTTTACCTTTAGGTCCTTTTTTTGTTTTTTTGCAAACTCAAGGTGGGCTTTCATGTGTCTTTTACTGAGGAGAGGCTTCTGTCTGGCACCTGTGCCATAAAGCTCAGATTGATGGAGTGCTACAGTGATGGTTGACCTTCTGGAAGTTGGCACAGGGGATCTTTGGAGCTCGGTGAGAGTGACCATTGGGTTCTTATTCAGCTCTCTTACCAATGCCCTTCTCCCCTGATTATTGAGTTTGGTGGGGCAGCCAGTTCTAGGAAGGGTCCTGGTTGTTCCAAACTTCATAAATTTAAGAATTATGGAGGCCACTGTTCTCTTGGAAACGTTCATTGCAGCAAAATTTTTTGTAGCCTTCTCCAGCTCTTCCATGCAATCCTGTCTCTGAGCTCTACAGGCAGTTCTTTCCTCCTCATGTCTTGGTTTTTGCTCTGATATGCATTGTCAGCTGTGAGACTTTACATAGACGTGTGTGTCATGTCCAGTCAACTTAATTTACCACAGGTGTACTCCAGTCACGGTGTAGAAACATATAAACAATGATCAAGAGACGTGGGAGGCCTCCAAAGCTAAATTTCAACAGTCATAGCCAAGAGTCTGAATAATTCTATCCATGTGAAATTTTTTCTTTCCTTTTTAATAAATTTGCAAAAATTTCTAAATTTTTTTTTCATTTTCTCATTATGGGGCTTTGAGTGCAGATTGATAAGGAGACACTTGTTTTTTTTTTTTTTATTTTAGCCCAAGGCTGCAACAAAAAAGTGAAAGGGTCTAAAGGCTTTCTTAATGCATTTTATATTTCCAATTCAATCACAGGGTCCTTTGTGATGGTTAATGCACAGGTAGACAAACACATAACTTGAGCCTATATTCAGCCCTCTAGAGATTCAAATACCAGCTGCATGAATGCCTGAAAGCCTTGGTTATTTTTTTGTCCACTAGGTATAGCAATATAGTGATTTATAGAAGAAATCACAGCAATGAATTTAAAACAGTTATTAACTGATTGTTATGAATTGGTTAATGGAAGAATAGATGGAGACGCTGAAGCAGAACAAAAGTCACATTTATTGTACAAAACAAAGATGAACAGGAAAAAGGCACGGAATGAGAAAGATGAAGCCCGGAGGCGCGGTACTTGGAGGTCTTGGGCGATGAGACGAGAGGCAGGGTGACGACCGGAGAAGTGGGCATCACAAAGAACCTGTCAGGAGATGAAGCACGGAGGTGCGGTGCCAGCTGAAGCACGGAGGCGCGGTGCTTGGAGATCACACCAATCAGTCCAATCCAAACCAAACCAATATTTCCTGCCACAGTCCTGAAGAGACAACCTAAAAATAGGGAAAGGAACCGGAAGAAGGGACAACCACAACCACTGAGGGGAGAGAAAGAAATTAGAAGGAGGGACCTGAGAAACGAGAAACGGAAGTGGGCGTGATCTCGTGGATTCCTAACACTGATCTTTAATACAAAGTTATATGAAGTAGATAAAGCTTGATTTTAATGTACTCATTTTCTGCCAAAGGCAAATATTATGCCTCATATTACAAAGGGAGATTTGCACTATGGCCCCATAAACAAACTTCATTATTATGACCAGTACTATAATAAACTGGCTTCCCTATTATTTATCTATCTATAAAGGTAGAATTTTTTAGGAATGCCATCCTTTTGTAGTTTATTCAGACTTAATTATACATACTTATATATACTTCTTCATCCTCAGCACAGTCAGGAAAATCACTCTAAAATAGAATAACAATCCTTTTGTTGTCGAAAGCTTTTTTGTACATCTTCACCTTATTCAGTTTTTATTTTGCTGTTTTCCCTAAAAGGCAGTAGAAGCCAAGATGATACAGAATGAGAAGCACCACAGGGAGTCTACTGAGAGAAAGAGAAAGAGAGAGAGAGAGTGAGGGAGAGGAGAAAGTTTAAGAAAGAAGCTGCAGAATCTGTGGTGACCAGCTGCAAGAGAGAAGATAGCAGAGAGCGGCTTTTAATTCTCAATCCCCACAGAGCCTTTGAAAATTACCAATCTTCTTATCACAGACGCAGGGCTGCTTATGCAAATTGTTGTAGAGTGGAACGTTTAAATGGAAAATTACTCGACAGCAGTTTTTTTTGCCTCCCCACCCCCCTCCCCCCACCTCTGTCTCTCTCTCTTTCCACATAGAAAGCCTGTTTCCAGTCTCAGATAAGAAGATGAATTGTGCTCCGTGCTTTGAAGCGCGTCAGGATTTAAAGACTCCAAGCCCAGCTCTGGTCTAGCACTGCTGCTCTCAACCATTTTGTAGTGAGAAATGAATGAAAAAAGTGAGAAAGAAAAGCATTTCAAAGCAGCATAAGTTCTCTGCTTCCAAACATGGGTGCTGCCTGCAGATGTCAAGTTTGAAAAATATATACAAAGCCCATTTCCAGAAAAGTTGGGACACTTACTAAAAATGCAATAAAAACTGAAATCTGTAATATGTTCATTCACTTGAACATTTATTCAACAGACATATGTACAAAGAAAATATTTACAGTGTTTTCAGTGACAAATTTAATTAATTAATTAATTCGTTCATTCATTCATCTTCTTGGCTGCTTATTCCTTTTCAGGGTCACAGGGGAGCCAGTGCCTAGCCGGCCACAGAGCGCAAGGCAGGAACAACCCTAGACAGGGCGCCAATCCATCATAGGGCACACACACTCACACATTCGCGCACACACACACACACACACTAGGGCCACTTTAAAGACACCAATCAACCTAACGTGCATGTCTTTGGACTGTGGGAGGAAACCAGAGTAACCGGAGTAAACCCACGTGGACACGGGAAGGACATGTAGACTCCACACAGAAAGGACCCAGACTGCCTCACCCGGGGATCGAACCCAGGAACCTTCTTGCTGTGAGGCAATGGTGCTACCCACCGAGCCACCGTGTCACCTTTTATATTTATTTTTAACAATTCACTTTGTTAAAAATAAATATAAAAAATATATATATAAAATAAAAATGATTCCTCCAACATTTTCAAATAAAGCTGGGACAGAGGCATGTTTGCATTTAATTATACTTGTTATTATACATAATTGTTTGGGAATTGAAGATACTAATTTTCTCGAATTTCTACCTGTTCTTGCTGTACACAAGCCTTAGCATACGCTGTTGTCTGAGTCTCCTCTTCATGATGCACCATAAAATTTCAGTAGGAGCCAGATTAATTTTTCCCCAAAACAAGCTGAAACATGAACTCGTCTTACCACTGAACATGCTTCCACTGTCCTTCAGTCTGTCAGAGATGACTTCCGGCCCAGAGAACTTGCCAGCATTTCTGCACAAAACTAATGTATTGCTTCCTCTTTTCATAGTAGTTTCAGCTTACATTTCTTGATGCAGTGGTGGACTGTGTTGAGTTACAGTGATTTTCCAAATCATCAGCAGTTTTGCCCTCATCCTTTTTGCACTTACTTTTCCTCTGTCTCCCTGATCCTTTTCATAATATTATGAACTGTAGGTTGTGACAGACCTAAATTCTTTGCAGTCTTGTACTGAGAAACATTGTCTTTGAAATGACTGACAATTCTGTCACATAATTTGGTACAAAGTGTTGAACCACAACCCATTCTTGTTTGCAAAAACTAAGCCATTGGTGGATGTTACTTTTATACTCTTGACACTTGTTACCAGTTAAACTGAATTATGGAATGTTCCAGCACAGTGTTACTTGTATAACCTTTTCAGTCTGATTTTGCCAATTTTTATTGCAGCCATCACATTCTACTGTATTTTATGTTTACAAAAAACAATTAGGTTTGTCAGGGAAAAGAGTAAAAATGTTTTATTTGTACTTAAATCAAAGTGATTAAACAAATTACAGTTTTTTTGTTTTTATTGTCATTTTAGAAAGTGTCCCAAATTTTCTGCAAATTGGTTTACTTTATAACATGACAAAGTAATGGTGAAGACAGTAAAGGCAGGGGTATAAAAACATGTTTGAGGAATATAATCCCAAATAGCACTTGTAGCATTCTAAAACATACATGAAATTGTATCATGTAATCACATATTAATGGCACAGGATATGTCAGGGAAGATCACAATGTGTTAAAAGAACAGAACTGGCTCTATAAAAAATTGGATTTGTTTTAATGTTGCATGACAGAGCACAAATATAGCTTCAAATTTCAGTTTGCTTTAATATAAAGGGGATATTGAAAATCAAGTCAATGTAGGATTCTGGTAGTAAAACTACACTAAGAAGAGTACTCCATATCTTTTTCATTCCACTTACAGTGAAGTGGAATGAAAAATATATGGAGTATTCTTCTTAGTGTAATTTTACTATCAGAATCCTACATTGACTTGATTTTCAATGGCAAGACAAATGATCAACTGTCTTGTGTTTCAACAATAGCTTGACTACAGTGACTTGCATTTAGATCTATGGGATCTATAATAAATCAAGTAAATTGTGGTCTAAATAATACTTTAAATAACCATGATGCTTGTACATTAGTGTGGTCTGTAAGTGTAAACAGTCCATTAACAGGTGTATGATGTTTTCATTCCTCTATTGTATGTCTTTATTTTTTGTTTTCTTCTCTGGGTTACTTTACACATATTTCTTTTTCAATTTATTAATTAAAATGATGCTTTATACCCGAGTGATATATTGTACGCCTGCCAAAGAAATAAAGTCAAATCAAGACCACTTATAAAACCAAAGGGAATCAGAACCCCTTTGAGTACCTAAACATCCTTAACCATCCAAAGAACCCTTGGGAAACCCTGGTGTGTGTGTGTGTGTGTGTGTGTTTGTGTGTGTGTGTTTATATCACTGCTATTAGATGTTAGATATATGTATTGTTTTTGCAAAAATAACTGCCCATCTTACAATCTCATCTCCACAGAAGCAGATGAGGAAAAGGAAATGCTACCTACTAATAGCTGGAGTATTCATTTTGATTCTACTGATCATCATCATTGCATTGTCAACCAGAGACTAAAAGTAAACCCAGAGGTAAGCCATCTGCCTCCTCATCAGTACACAAAACCAATATACTTATACTTAATAAAAATGTTATCCCTTTTGAGTAATAAAAATACTTTTTTTCTTATATTGGTGTTACATGCCTTTGTTAAACAAAAATCTTGTGAACTTAATTATGATGACTTAAGTAGAGCTTATAGTATGTGCCATAAAAGAAGCACCAATTAGATACCATGCTGAAATTAAACTCTTGACATTTGTGTAACCTAAGATAATAAATCAACCTGAAATAAGTCACTTGAAAGCTATAATTTAGCATGCATT
Organism: Leptodoras oyakawai; assembly: GCA_024363135.1. Lineage (NCBI taxonomy): Eukaryota > Metazoa > Chordata > Actinopteri > Siluriformes > Doradidae > Leptodoras > Leptodoras oyakawai. The sequence goes on from JANCOA010000049.1 coordinate 9,819,090, forward strand.
CTTCCTATAAATACGTTGGCAGTTTCTCAATAATTAATTTATTTAGGAACAACAAAACGCACAGACACTTGAACATGCAGTAGTTATCCATCTGTAACTGGCAATTCCTTTATTTAGTCATTTCCATGTTCAATGAGGTTCAAGAGACTTGGAGACAGTCAGAGGACTGAGTCTATTTTCACGAGATGGAACAGGAGATGTTAATCTGAGTGGTTGATCTCCTCACACAGCCTCCTGTGAGAGATCAGTCTGAGTGACAGTCTGGACTCCTACAAACATCGATCAACCACTTCTTTCTCCCTTTCAAGATAACATGCACTGCTCATGCACTCATTCCATTTTTGTTTTTCTCTCTCTTTCCACATTTTATTGAGAATTATTAATTGTAATATTAGTAATAAGTATATGCATAATATCATAGTATTAATAAACAGATTAATATAAGTAAACTCGTAAATCTCATTTTATTATTCAGTTATTTATCTTAAAGGATATTATATATCTAAGTGTATGTAAGTAGTTACATACACTTAGATATATAATATAATAAATTACTAACTTATATGTAAGTAGTTATTTAGCTACTTCTAGAGTAAAGATGCATATTTATGAGTAAGTCTGGATTTGTTAAGAAGTCTTGGTAGTTAAAAGTATCAACTATTTTGTTGTTGATATTTATTTATGATTATATACACATTTTTTTTTAATTAAAATTTTATTAAGTACTTTATGGCCTAATGCATTCTAATAGTTAATCTCTAACCCTGTAGTGCATTTCTTTTTCTTTTTTTTATATGAATCTGCTCATTTGTTGGTCTCTATGCTGTCTGTGCATCAAATTATCTTAATCAGTTTCACTGTCAACAATAATTTATTACTTGCTTACAAAAATCATATTTGCTGTGGAGATGGGCTTTCAGTGTAGGCTCTGTGTAGTGTGTGGGGAATGATGCAGGCGGTGTGGCAGCCTGAGCAATAATGTCTGGTACCCTGCCATCACAAGCCTGGCAAAGCTAGCCAACCTGCTGTGTAGAGGGAACTAGCTCCAAAAGCAGTATGGATTTATGAAGAATTATCAGTTCTGAGTCTACATAAACACAATGCACTCTGTTCTACCATTAGTGTTTTATTCATTATTTTACTTTCTGGCATGTGCTCTGTTTCTTAGCTGCTTAACCCTTAAATTAATCATGGTTAGAAGTTGCAATCTGATAAATTTTTGTTGAGGGGTGAAATTATAAATTCTATAATCTAAAAATATAATCTAAAAATATAATCTAAAAATATATATAATCTAAAAATAAGAAGTTACCTACAACATGGTTGTAGAATGCCCTGAAAGAAATAAGTGCACAAAAAGGACAGAAAGAAATAAAGCACAAGAGCGAGGGTCTGCTCAGAGGCACAGAAAGGCAGAAAGGGAAACACAGAGCCTAATATATCAGTTTAATGAGAGTGGCAATGACAGAAATAACTGTGGAGCCGCTTCGCCTCTCAAATCAATAGCCTGGCGCTTTATGGCACACTAAATAACGCAATAACTGCAGCCTGACACTTATTCCTGCAAATTATGTTACCAGTGCTGCCCTCACATCTTGTTTACAGAGTCATTCGGGGGAAGAGATTCTTCAATATGCATGTCAGTGCCATGCATTAACAGTAGTGTGCAGAACCATTAAAATTGGGCCAATGAGGGACAGGCTATGGCTTGCTGAGTCACTCAGCTGCTAAAAAAGAACACTTAATGGTGGGACAATTGGCTATTGCTCTTTTCATTTCTATTTCAGTGACCACAATGCAATGCAGACTGTTTTGAATGTCTCTGTTTGACCATTTTTAATAGGTGCAATAAAATCTTTCACAACCTTTCATAAGACCCGGATAGGACTGTCCAACATAGCAAGGCAATGCGGCTGGTCTGTTTGTAGAAATAAGTGACCTTTGCAAATAATATGTAGTGTAGTGTGCACTTTATATATGCAGGGCTGTCAGGGAGCTAAGAGTAATATGCAGACTAAACACTCTGTCTATTGAGTGTCTGAAGCACCAGACACTGGAATTTTTGCTGAACTCACATGTACATGTATTTCACACATACACTCTTACAGACTAGACATTATTTTGTTGCTGACAAAGATGACAAAGATTAATCCTTGCTGAAATTAGATTGAGGTGATGTATGCAGAGTGAAATCTCTAAGTTGTACTTTTCTGAACAGTATCAGAGTCAGCCTATTATAAGTAGCCCTTTACAGATTATAGGGGTGTGATCATGCAGAAAGCAAAACAAAGAGCCTAGTTTATTAATTTGATGGAAGTGACAATGACAAAAATAATATATAACAGAATTATCATATACAGTATTTTGGGCTGGGCGGCACGGTGGCGCAGTGGATAGTGCTGTCGCCTCACAGCAAGAAGGACCCGGGTTCAATCCCCGGGTGGGACAACCTGGGAAATTTCTGTGTGGTGTTTGCATGTTCTCCCTGTGTCCGCGTGGGTTTCCTCCGGGTACTCCGGTTTCCTCCCACAGTCCAAAGACATGCAGGTAGGTGAATTGGTGATGGTAAAATTGGCCCTTAGTGTGTGTGTGTGTGTGTGTGTGTGTGTATGAGCCCTACGAGCGCCCGGTCTAGGGTTGGTTCCTGCCCTTGCGCTCAGAGTTGCCGGTACAGCGGTACAGATAATGATATTTTGGCCTTTTTTGCATTTTTGTCTAGCTGTCTTGAATTAGAACACAACCACACACGCACTTTCCAAGCTCACAGATTCCTCTGAGCAGAAGGGCACATGGCAAAAATGCTTCCCTGAGTCTACCCAATACAGGTTTGCATGACCAGGCCAAGTTGCAGCTTGACCCTTATCCAGTTTGTGGCTGACTGGTAAGTATGGGATTAGTGGGCCAGCATGCGTCTACATCATTCACTATTTTTCCCTCTGAGGCAGATGTGCGGGCTGCATTCATACTGTGGAGTTATACTCACTCTCTGAGTAAAAGGACATCAGACAGAAGCTGCTGTGCCAAGGGGACACGCTTCATCAGGATACAGGGTTAAAGCCACCCTGTCAGCTAGTGTTTACTTCCAGGAGCCCTCAGGATCCCTTCAACTCCTTTCTCATCCTCTGCTTTTATCCGCTCAGTGCACGCTAGCAGAAAAGCTCCACACTGCATCAGCAGATGGTGTTAGATAGATTTTACTGGTGTTTCTACATAGAATAAAGTTTTGGTTTGTTTAATATTTTATTTTTTTTATATTGTATTTTTGCGGGTGGTCAAATGTAACAGGATAGAGGCAGTCACTTGCTTTGTTCCTAAAATCTAAGGTTTATAAGACATTTTATTTGTTAGTTGCTATCAACTAAGCACAGCTAACTACACAACTAATCTATTATTTACAGCAGTTTATGGAATGGCAAGCTGCTGGACCAAAACCACCAACCAGTATAGTGGTTCTCAGTTGTCATATAGTTTGCAGGAGAGTCTTTTTCATCAGCTGGTTCAACAACATATGCAGGCCCAGTTCATTACAAACTTTTGTTTTATTATTTGAGCATTATGTGGATGGTGGTTCTCAGAAGGAACACCTGGGTATATAGTAACTGTCATTTTTCAGCTTCTATTTTTAGAGGGTGAGAAAAGAATCTTGTTTTGACAGTTTTGTGCTGTTTTTAAAGCAAAATTTGACTACTGACACAGACAGCTTGCACTCACAGCTTCACACATAGAAAAAAGCAGCAGCTGATCACTGGTTCTCCTTGGCAGGCATAAGACTATACATTGGCTTTTTTCATTCCACTTTTCTTCTCACTTTATCTATTCAATCTGTTATTTTGTTGTTTTAATGTTTCACATGTTTGTCCTTTAAAAGGGTGTTTGTTCCCTACATTGTTCATGGAGTTTTTTTTTTGTTTTTTTTTTAGAATTTTGTTTATTTGTTTATATTAATTCATTTTGTTGGCACTTTTGTCCTAAGTAAATTATAGTTGAGACAGTCTTCAGTTGAGGGTTAAGGGTGTTGAGATTTAGACACAACTTTCCAATCAGTAGCCCAAAACCTTAACCAATCAAGGATTGAACATGGCTTTTGGCAGTAAGAGCTCAGAATCCAACAAGACCACACTATGACTGACTGAGTGTCCAGGAATTCAATTCTTAAAGATTATGTCTAAAAGTCCATGAAGCATGCTTTGTGAATCTGAGTCAATGTGTTAGAACTTGTCTGCAATACATCTGATTTAATTTGTAGACTTTCTTTGAATACTTCACAGAGACAAGGCTGTATTTCAAGCACCTAGATCAATATTTAACAATGAATGCCCAAGTAACATTTTTATATTTAGCTGCTAAAGCTGCTTCGCTTTCTGTGAAACAGCAGTCAGGATCCTAAATAAAGAGGCTTATTTAAATGATTTTATAAAGCTTAGTTGTCAACACTGAACTGGATTCCTGATGAGAGTTTGCAAAGATGAGAGGAAGAAAAGTTCAGGAGGAAGAATAAAAGGAATATTTAAGGGGTTAACAAAACCTTTATTCTTAAGATTCTTATGTAAATAATCTGAGTTATTTCAGGGCAGTTACTACTACAAAATTGCAAAAAGTTGTAAGTGTGATTTTATTTGCATACATTTAAATTGTCTGCAAATTGACATTTTGTACTTTGTACTGTTAATAGTCCAGCAGAATGGATAAACACAACACATACCATCAGGAAGTTACTTTAGGAATTTTGGGGTTAAAGCACAGGGTCACCATGAAACAGTGAGCATGGAGCCTGTCAGTCAAAGCTTCATGTCTCAAACAACAAGTTGAAATAATTATTTTTTGGAGTCATAATATTAAGCTGCTAAGTATGATCTTGTACCATCTTGTTCATATAGACAGTCTAAGGTTTAATTTAGTTTTAATATTAATACTTTAGTATGTCCTTGTTATACAAGCAGTGAGGTTTAACACGGACTGCTACTTTTTATAGTTTATGCAATTATTTTCCAAACACAATTTCCAGAAACGTTGCGACACTTTCTAAAAAAAGCATTAAAAACTGAAATCTGTAAATTGTTAATTCATTTGAAAGATTATTTAACAGACAAAAGGACAAAGAACAGATTTTCAGTGCTTTCAATGATGAATTTCATTGTATTTGTTAAATATAAACAAATTTAGAAATTGATGGCACAATTGAAAAAAATTGGAACAGAGGCATGTTTACCACTGGCGTTTCTGGATGTTGTGGATATATGGCTTGCACTTTTCATGGTAAGTTTTAACTTGCACTTGTAGATGGAGCGACAAACTGTGTTCACTGAATGATTTTCTGAAGTGTTCCTGAGCCCATGTGGTAATATCCATTACAGAAACATGTCGGCCTGAGGGATTGAAGGTCAGGGGCATTCAATGTTGGTTTTTGGCCTTGCTGCTTACTTGTAGAGATTTCTCCAGATTCTCTGAATCTTTTGATGATGTTATGGACTGTAGATCATGAAATCCCTACATTTCTTGCAACTGCATGTTGGGCAACATTGTTCTTAAACTGTTGAACTATTTGCTCATGCAGTTGTTCACAAAGTGATGCCTTGCTTGTGAACAACTGAGCCTTTCAGGGATGCTCTCTTTATACTCAATCATGACATTCACCTGTTTCTAATTAACCTGTCCATCAGTGTCATGTTCCAAACAGTTTTTTGAGCCTTCTTCAACTTTCCCCGTCTTTTGTTGCCCATGTCCCAACTGTTGTGTAACGTGTTGCAGGCATCAAATTCAAAATGAGTGAATATTTGCAGAACCAATAAAAGTTTGTCCATTTGAACATTTTATATCTTGTCTTTGTAGTGTATTCAATTGAATATGGCTTGAAAAGGATTAGCAAATCATCATATTCTGTTTTTATTTATGTTTTATACAACATCCAGACTTCATTAGAATTGGAGTTTTGAAATTGTATTGTACCTTAATTACTGGCCTTTTTATAACCCAATACCCTACTGGTGTTAGATAAGAAAAGAAACTCATGGTTCCAGTCTTATACTTAAGTGTTTACCCTAGACCACTAATGGTTAAGGCACTCATTTACAAACAAGTGTGACAAAAAGCTCTCTAAACCAAATCTTCTTAGACAAGACTTTGTGGGTAAACTCACCTCATGCAAATTCTAAACCACATTAGCTTTGTGGAACTAGTTTGCTGCTTTGAGATTAATGGCAGGGTGACTACTTGATTTAATAGGGTTATTTCATTGCTTCCAGGCAGGAATAAACAACAAAGTTAATTCAAGACATTAGTCACTCTCTTTTCTGAGTGAGAGAAGTTTCTGAGTTCACTTCTGACTGCAGTCACAGGGTCAGTACTCCAACTGCTCCATTTTAAAAACAGCTGTTACTAAAACTACTTTTGACTGTCAGTGTATGTTTTTGTTCTCTCCCTTTCTTTGGCTTTTTATGTGGACATCTGATCTTTCATACCCATATATGCTTATTAGACATCCCATTCCAGATTTAGTCCCCACTTTGCTGTTATTATAATGGCCAGATTCCTAGCAAAGTAAGGCACTGATGTTTGGGAAGAAGGCCTGGATATCAATAGGGTTGTGGTCACAGCATGCATCTTTGTGTGTGTGTGTGTGTGTGTGTGTGTGTGTGTGTGTGTGTGTGTGTGTGTGTGTGTACTGTACACATACAGGGGTGAATGAAACTGAAACACCAAGTGTTGGTGCACGTCTTGCTGGCACATATGTGACCAAAACAGCAAGTCTTTGTGATGTGTCAAGAGCCATGGTATCCAGGGTAATGTCAGCATAGCACCAAGAAGGATGAACCACATCCAACAGGATTAACTGTTGACGCAAGAGGAAGCTGTGTCAAAGGGATGTTCGGGTGCTAACCCGGATTGTATCCAACAAACATAAAACCACGGCTGCCCAAATCATGGAAGAATTAAATGTGCACCTCAACTCTCCTGTTTCCACCAGAACTGTCCATCGTGAGCTCCACAGGGTCAATATACATGGCCAGGCTGCTATAGCCAAACCTTTGGTCAATTGTCCCAATGTCAAACGTCGGTTTCAATGGTGCAAGGAGCGCAAATATTGGGTTGTGGACAATGTGAAATATGTATTGTTCTCTGATGAGTCCACCTTTACTGTTCCCCATATCCGGGAGAGTTGTGGTGTGGAGAAGCCACAAAGAAGCGTACCAGCCAGACTGTTGCATTTGTAGTCAAGCATTGGGGTGGATCAGTGATGGTTTGGGCTGCCATATCATGGAATTCCCTTGGCCCAATCCTTGAGCTAGATGGGCGCATCACTTCCAGGGACTACCGAACCATTCTGGAGGACCATGTGCATCCATTGGTTCAAACATTGTATCCTGAAGGCGGTGCCACATCGTCACCAGATCTAAATATTATTGAGCCACTTTGGGGTGTTTTGGAGGAGCATGTCAGGAAACGTCCAGCATCACGTAGTGACCTGGCCACTATCCTGCAAGAAGAATGGCTTAAAATACTTCTGACCACTGTGCAGGACTTGTATATGTCATTCCCAAGATGAATTGACACTGTATTGGCCACAAAAGGCCCTACACCATACTAATAATTATTGTGGTCTAAAACCAGGTGTATCGGTTTCATTGTCCAACACCTGTGTGTGTGTGTGTGTGTGTATATATATATATATATATATATATATATATATATATTAGGGGTGGGATGTGTTAATTTCGATTAATTAATTACAGGGAAAATAACAAACTAAAAAAATTAATGCATTTTAATGCATTTAACGCATGAGACACTTTTGCACCATGGAATGTTTCTCAGTGCACGAGTTCCAGGCATACAG
>JANCOA010000049.1:9893813-9904238 GCA_024363135.1 Leptodoras oyakawai
TGGTGGTGCTGGGGCTTGAACCCCCAACCTTCTATTCAGTAACCCAACACCTTAACCACTGAGCCACCCCTGCCATATGCAATATCCAGCATGTTTGTTCCTCTTGATGCAAAGTCCACATGTGGATGGACTTTAGGGAGCACTGTGTGGAGATTTTCATGCTTGAATAGCTACAATAAACAGCCCATTGGGTTGTGTGTTTTGCAGTTCAGTAATGACTCCATACAGTTCACAAAGTGAAGTTAGCGCTGGGTGGAATTTGTGGAATTGTGATGAATTTGTGTAATGAACACAGTGGTGAATTCCCATGGTAAATAAAAAGGTCTGCATCTAACGGTCACAAACTCCACCAGTGATGAGCAGTAAATAAACTAGAGTCTTTACATTATTCTGTGTTGATGTTTCACACAAGCCACTGCCACAGATCTGCCACATGGTGCTGCTTTTCTGTCAGTACAAAAATGAGGCTCACCCATGTAGCTGAATGGCCAGAACTCTTTTGCTGAGCAGTCTCTAGTTCATGCCAGAAGGTTTGATGGAATTGGATGTAGCCCAGTTTGTTTTCCAGGAGCAGACATTGGAGAGTAGAATGGATGGAATATCTACCCAGCTAGAATTTGTTTATAGCCTAACATGGAGTCATGTTCACTTGCCATGCTTCCAGTTTCTCGAGCACCTTTTGTGGTGTCCCCTCACCTGGTCACCAGTATCAGGCAATGCAGAGGGCTGGAGTACTGGTCTTTGCAGCAGGCCGAGATCACCTAGCTTCTCCAGCAATCATCTTCAATGTGGGTTGTTTCCTGTATGACAGGAATGTCTGGCGATGCTATACATGGACACCAGATGTTTTGATACTGTATATATTTGCTGTAAGCATGTACAGAAAGAGCCAGTTTTACAAACAGAGCACCATTTTGGATTTGGAAAGGTCGGTGTGTGCTACTGCCATGCGACCATCTTGTAAAGATTTAGAATGTAAGCATGCTCCCTTACATGCTGAGTGAGAATGGACCATAGTCTGAGGGCAGAGAAACTCTGAACTGATCTACTTCCAGTTCTTGGGGGAAATCCTCTCTGCCATAAATTCCATTTCATTTCAATTGGTGTGTGAAGTGATAAACAATCCAAATAATGTCCCTGAAGTGCTCTAATCTGCTTAGTGCTGGAAGATGGGTGAAGAGCGGCCTTAATTTCATCAGAATGGTGGCTGACAGAGTGCTGGTGTCTGATGTTGGAGCCTGCAGCAGAAAAAATTACCTCCTCCTTTATCCCATTACAAAACAAAGACACTCCCACATCTCCCACTAATGAGAAAACTTAATTACTCAGCGCAAAAGTATAAAGACAATTGTGCAAGACAAAAGCAAAGCATTTTGCTGTAAATTAAATTATATATGCACATACATGCATACACCATATATACATTTAATCTTTTCCCCCTAAAATATAAATGTATTTGTGCTCTAGTAATTTTAGCCCTCATAATTCTATGCAATTATTATATTTCTGTTTTTTTCACTAATCAGTGTCCACCAAAATTGAGAAAAAATATTATGTTAATAAAGCCTAAAAAACAACAAAGTTAGTCAAAAAGTTATGTGCATGGCAAAAATATTCATTTGGATTGCTATTCTTTTAATTCATCAACCTCCAGCATGAATAATTGAGATGTCATGAAATTTTCAATTCTTAGCTTATGCAGAAACAAGAAAAACTACTCTGTGCTCATATGCATGCTATAGTTTGGTTTATCATGAGTAATTTATGACAGGAGACCAAGGGCCAGAAGTGTTTGAATTAATGGACTAGTGTATGCTCAACCATGAATGATGGGGGACAAGATCCTTTATCTGAAATTCTTCAGGTAAAAAAACCCCAAAAGCGCCCACCCATATATAGACACACTCCTCTATAGCCTACTAGAGGGTTTTAGAAATAGTAAAGGTGCAGGTGGATATAAAGCTTTATTTAGTGCCCTCAAACCACCAAACTTTAATCTGATTTATTGATCATTTTAAAGAGATTACAGAAGCCTGAACTTTGTTTTTCTTTCCTAAGATTGGCCAACATTCCCCTGCTTTAATGGTTTTCTTCAGGGTTATTGACTGATATATTATCCTCTGACTTTGAGAGCCAAGGTTTTCCAATAGTCAATTACTCTACCACTGTGAAGCAGAAAAGAGAGAGAGAGAGAGAGTGAGAGAGAGAATAAAGGTGAGAGGTACTTTCAATGTGCTGAGTCCTGTCAAGAAGAAAAAACTGTTGCTTGTTTTTACTCTTGCTATCTTTATGCCCTGAATCAATTTGAAAGCTTACAAGTATTCAATCCCTGTTTGACCCAACCATTTGCTTTCATGGTCATAGTAGTCTCATGTTGGCTTTTTGCTGCTTGTGGGTTCATGACACTTAAGCTACTATTATTATGTTCATGGTCCAAGTGTAAAATTAAGGCATACTTTTGCTGTTTTATATATAACATGAGGAAACCTATTATCACTTATTTAATATTTACATTTTAGAGACTGTGGTATTGCAGTAGGTCAGTGTTGTATTTAATTGGGGATTGATGTCACTATGATTAGTAATAAATTTGTAGTTATTATAAAAGAGCTATTTTATTGGAAGAAGATAGGTGTTAACAACTAACTACTCATTAATTCCTGCTTAGTTCCTGCAAATGCACCTATGATTTGCTGATCAGTATTGTAGTGTTACCATTTCTTTATATATATAAAATTCTTTTGTGATATAAATAAAATTATGTAGTACTTATTCATTAGTAGTTGCCAATTTGTTACATTGAGGAGATATTAAATAGTATGCATAGAACCACAAAATTGTGTTTAACAAATCGGACAATACATAAGCAGGAAAATCAGTTTTGTATTTGCATTAGGAAGGGGTAACAGAAGCACAGTTTTGGAAAAAAAAAAAAAAAGTAGGCTTAAAAATCCCACTGAAGAATCCCACTGAAAAATCCCACTGAAGAATCCCGCTGAAAAATACTTTGAATGTTACACACCCCATGCTGGTGCAGTTATTTATTAACATAAAAATAGCAGCTCACTGATTTGCCAAATTGTACTAAGAAATTGCACTGGTTCCAGCACAACAATAGAGCTCTTAAAGATTTTAGTCTATTTTAAGCAAACATGCTGTTTACCTACTGAGGTTTCTACAACAAATGTTAGCAATAAGTGTAAGCAAAAGATTTATTTTAAGATTTATTTTAAGAAGATGAATTATATTTAGATTTTCATAGAACATTTTCCAAATGACATAGTTGCTGCTGTGGTGGTTGTTGCTGGTAGTGGTGGTATTATTAAAAAATATATATATAATTATCAATAAAATGAGGATTGCTTGTATTTATATATGTATGAAATGTATTTAGCTATTATGTAACTTAACTGAAGCAAACTACAACCTGTTTTAAAATGTATATATTTTAGTTAGATTACTATGTGTGTATATACTCAAATATATACTCAAATTGTGTGAAAATGTTATATCTGAGTCATTTGGCTTTTGTTTTGTCCATTCTCTCCAGTTAATATCTTTGATGTTGCATGCACCCTTCAGTATTTGACAGTTAAACTAAATCGGACATTCTATATATTGAAGAATGTCATTATCTCTTACTGCTTCAAACACCAGGCAGAATCTTATAGGATTTTTGCAATATAATGCAGTAAATCTCACAGACGCAAGAGGAGAATATAAATGTAATGTCTTTTCTAGCCTTTAAATTCATGTCCACTGAGAAAAAATCCCTAGACTCCTCTTTCACCAAGTTCCATGGTGTTTTAAAAGGTCTCCTGTATTAGTCTTCCATTTAATGTATTTCAGTGAGATAAGGCAAGAGCACCCCTCAGGATGAAGGTTTGGCAGATATAAAGACCATTCTACACACCAGTAGCAAAGCTAAGGACATCTACCATAATATCACACTATCATGCTTATGTTGAGTGTGACCTTTATTGTCGGTGTGTTGCGTGGAAGAAAATTAAAATGTCCAAGCAATATGCATTAAAAGGATACTGTTTAATATATGTTTATACACAGGTATGTATTCTCTTCACAGGTATGTGCTCAGAGCAAATATTGAAAGAGGAAATAATAATGGATGAGTGTCAAACACCAAAGAGCCCGCTTAAGGCAATGGAAAACACATCACACATTGTTTACATGTTTTTGACACTGATGTGGCTGTCCCAGAGTCCCTGGCCACATTTAGTGAAGAACATTGGTGCCCCCTGGTGTTAGCTGTGTAGGTAAAGAACTTTCAAATATAGAATGAACAGAAGAAAAGGCTGCTTTATTTTCTCTAAAGCACATTTTCCTAAGCACATTAGATATGGAAGTTAAAATGGTTTTTAATATGTCTGATAGCAGATCTCTTAAAACAGAAACATAATTAATTCTAATAGTTGTGCTGCCTGAAATCTACTGGATGATTTCTCATTAGTGCAGTAATCACAATGGTAAAAACTCAATGTGTGCATTAACACTGCATATGAGAATAGCATACATGAGATTTACAAGGAATTAGAGGCATGACAGTCTGCACAAATAATGAAAACCAGTAACGAAAGCCCAAGGTGGATGCATATGCCACAAATCACACCTCCCTTTTGCAAAATCTGATAACAGATTGCAGATAACTTGCATGCATGTATTTCACATTTACCTTCTAATATTACATTTGGCTTGCACCACATGATCTCTATACCCTACAAATGCTTACTTATAGTTTGTATGAACATCTAAAAAAATGATCCATAGAAATTTAAGTTGAGATCATTTTAACTCATGTCTAATGTCAAGTGACTAATATACATTTTATTTACTTTATATAACATTGTCACAGCTTTATAGAAATCTATATACATAGTAAGATCCCAAATGAGCAACCCAGAGGTAATAATGTCCAGCAAAGCCTCTTGAAATGCAATAAGGAAGACTCTATAAAAGGAATCTATATACTTCATTTCATTTGACAACAACCCATGCACATTCTTTACAGTCAGTCTAGTCAAAGATGAGATATCTAATGAGAGGAGATAAGGCTTTCTTTATGTGAGAAAAAAAAATCAAGGTCAGTACAAAGCCCTGCCTTCAACACTACTGAACACCTCTGGGATGAACTGCATGTCAACCTTCTTGCCTGACATTAGTTCCTGACCTCACTAATGCTCTTGTGGCTGAATGGGCAAATTCCCACAGCCACACTCCAAAATCTAGTGTTTTGTAGCTTTCCCAGAAGATTGGAGGTTATTACAAGAGCAAGCAGTCACACTAGATCTGCAATGGGATGTTCAAAAAACACATATGGGTGTGAGGGTTGGGTATCCACAAATGTTTGGCCACATCATGCATTTACTGTATGTACAGTCAGTTGAAACTGCATCATAGCATGTAGCAGTGTATCAAGTACATACATTGCTTCAATAAAAGAACAGACTCAAAGACAACAGCTTAGTCTCCAGCATAGCAGAACTAGCAAGTATAAGAATTATCTATGATACGTGCTTTTACAGCAGTGTTGCAAATTAAAATTATGTAACAAGTCAGAGAAAGCTAAAATAAGGTCTTCAAATGAGTTTAAATCAGTGTCATTACAAAGGTCACCAGATCTGTTTGCCAATTAGCATGCTGGAACATTTTACATTTACTTATGGCTGATCTCCCAGCAATAAGGTGAAATTGTGCCATATGTGTCATATGTGATTATGTAAAAAAAAAAAGTGTCTTGTTTATAGAGGATTATGTGCAAATTTGCAAAAGAGTGAATCATAAGTACGTGCATCTGAATATTAAGGCATCAGATTAATTGAATAGAAAAGAGGTGTGAAGTACATGATGATGTAGTTTAAATATAACTATTTAACCCTTATATTTACAGAAAGTTGTTCAAGGAAAAATATATTAGCACCTCAGTATTTACCGATACATAATCCTTTTTATAGCAGCATATCTTGGATGTGCAAGTTAATCACTTCGGTAATTCTTTAAGTAAGCAATGATTGATTGATTTGATACCTGTCCATTTCACATGCATTTTTCATCCTTATACCTTCCCCCAAGTCTCAGACATCAAATAAGCTGAAAACCCACTTTTGAAGTCAAATTAATTTATGGATATGTTGCATTATATGTGTATATAAGCATCCATAATAGCAATTAGTACGCTCAAGGCACCGGTGTCCCTTTTCAGTCCAATGGAAGAGAAAAGGAGGAAAGACACAATCTATGAACAAAAAGAAAATAAATCCCACTAAGATAACGCTGGTCTGTCTCATGAGTCATGAGTTAAGGGCAAGCAATCACTCTCCACTCTTCCTAGGTTATGATTCCACAGGCCATTTTTACTTGGCAGGCAGAAATCACTCACATCTCTCATGTTACTACAGTGACAGCAACACTAACTACAGCTAGTACTTTTCCATAAGCTACATTTTAAAAAAACCACCATGTCCACACATTTAATGCACATTATTTTAGCAACAAATAAAAACGCATATCCCGATAAACCCTGGATGTGAGAATGTGACTCAAATTTTAGAGAATTTCTCAAAACTAATAATCTAGTTACTACAATCATCATTCATAGCAGGTCTGCACACACATATGCTAGCTAGCTTGATAGTGCTTCTTTAATGTCTCAGAAAGATTAACAGCATCATATGCTCAAACATTGTCCAATGCTGATACAATACTACAACCTCAGCTCTGAGGTCGTCAGGCACATGGGCAATGGTTTCTCACATCCCCGTGCTTGTTCTGTCCAGGTGTCTCTCAGAAATGATTCTGGTCAGTTCTACCAAGACTGTCATCACTTCGTTTGGTTTTTATAACATATGTTTTATTTTGCCAAATGAAAAGGCCACAACGGTGTCAGTTTTGCATTCACCAAAGATTTAATTATTTTGTGGTTCAGGCACATCCCCTGCAGTTTTGCAGACAATCTGCCCAGAGAAGGTAAACACTGCTATTCCCATGAGAGTTGTAGCAGTGAAAACATGACAACTTTGTGCCCTTGTCCTCAGAGTTGATTAAGCCTGTAACCTGTAACCTGCTGTCTTTGTCAAAAGCAGTGCACCCAGTGGAAGTTCAGCCTTTGATCAGCCATTTAAAAAGCTCCTTGTGTGCTCTTCTTACTGCCCTCATTACTTGCCCCCCCCCTCTTCATCATCTGGTGAATTTGCCTCTTCACATCTCCACTGATCCCCAGCCAAGCTTGAAACAAGAGAGCCTCTTATTCATACTCTGTCCCAGTTGGGCTAACAGTATGATCAAGAGATCTCACTTGGCATATGGAGAATGATTGGGGTTTATCTCACTGTCTTGTGTGTGAGATAAAAAAAAAGGGAAAGGTTTAATTATAATGCATCTCTAGTGCAAGTGTGTTTTCACAAGAGAGACTAAACTTGGTAAAGCAGTGTCACTTAACAAGATTTATTAAGTTTTATTTATTAATAAGATTGTTACTGGAATGTGCAGTTAGTGAAAGAAGGATGCAAAGGCATAAACTGAATATTTCTTTAATACAGTGATTCTGAAAACCATTGTCAACATCTGTGGGGGGTCAATACAGTTGTAGGCAACATAACTGAGAAGATCATCCATATTCAGAAATGATAAATAGAAGCATCACAAGACTAGAAACAATATACAAAGCAACAATTATGCAATGAAAACTAGAAACAGCAGGGAATAAATAACCAAACTATGTATGGTATAGCATAGAACAGAATAACATAATAGGGTAGTCAGGACCAAAACCAAAACAAATGGATCAAACCCAAGCAAAAGCACATGCAGAACACAAAACAATAGCAGACAGTTGGCAGCACTGGGAATTGTGACTCACATTAAAAGGGGGAAATTGTGACAAGCACATCCTCTGTGTCTGAGTAAAGCATGTTTTCACCTTTTCCTGGCATTTTTCCTTGTTGATTAAAATGTGACCTCTGTTCATTGACCTTTCTTTAATTCTGGCACTGAAATATGAAAAAAAAAACACACAGACAGTCTAAAGAGAGATAATAATAATTAGACAAACTACTGACTTGTACAATGAGTATGCCAAAGAGGTTAAGCATACAGTATATTATGGCCTTAATACTCACTTTACTATTTATGTTGTTCTTCACATGTAGCATGTGTTCCCTATATCGTTACTTATGTGGTTTAATCCATTTCATTTTCACTAAACATTTTAACCACTTAAATATAGGCTTTGTTTTCCTACTAAACTAGTGCTTTTACATAAACTTGTGGAGTACAAGTCATTAAAGAAAAAAGGGAACATACCAAATACTAAGAAAGAAATATTTCAGAGATTCTTCTTTTCACTGCATAGGATTTGGTGATTCGCATCTTGCTTCTCATCTGGACATCTGTACATACTGTACAGTACAGGGCAAAAGTTTGGACACACCTTCTCATTCAATGCGTTTTCTTTATTTTTATGACTATTTATGTTGTAGATTCTCACTGAAGGCATCAAAACTATGAATGAACACATGGAGTTATGTACTTATGAATGAACTAGTTTTTGAATGGTTCCAGTGAATAGTTATGAATGAACTAGTTTTGATGGCTTCAGTGAGAATCTACAATGTAAATAGTCATTAAAATAAAGAAAACACATTGAATGAGAAGGTGTGTCCAAACTTTTGGCCTGTACTGTATGTTCTCTGCAATCTAGTTCTATTAACCAACTAATCGGAGGGTATGGGATGATGCAGGACATGAGATGATGCAGGACAAAAACTACGGAGCAACAAATATTTTTTTGGTTTTGCAGTCATATCTGGGCAGAAGTTTGGAATTTGGTGACTCCTATCTTTCTCATGCCAAGCAAAACACTCAGGTGTATTTCCTCTCTTTTTCAGACCATATCACCTCTATAGAACAATAAAATTAGAATATTTGTCACATTTTCAATTCCCACTGATCTGCTGAATTATAAATGCTATCTGTTCTATTTAAAATACTGTCCTAAATGTTTTTTTTTCATATAATGTGTACATTATTTTTAAAACAATAAAAAAAACTGTAAAAATGTTGTAATAAAATGTTGAAGGGGATCTCTTTAGATAATCAAGGCAAACATTTTCAGTGAAACACAGATCAGCACATAAAAGTAACAAGTTCCAATACCAAAGTTCCAATACCAATCACTCACCATATGGTCTAAGGTGGCTGTTGATAATATTTTTTTTCTGCACTATAATCTCTTACTTCTAAATATGCAATTGGCATTTATTATGTTGTTAACTCACACATTATTTACTAAGGAACAATGGGGGTGCAGGTTTTCTTTCCTATCACCCAGACACCACACACTTCTGAAAGTCAAGATCTGCTGATTAGGTCCATTGATTAAAAACAGGTAGAATGTGGTGTGGCTCCTGCTTGACTGGAAGGAAAACCTCACCCACACCAACCCTTTGTGGGTAAGATTGGACATCCTTGCACTACACAATGCGCTACTCTTGAGGTGCTTGGTCAATAATAAATGGAATGGCCATGGAAGTACTGGATGACCTGGCTTACAGCAATGGAAACTGATATTGAAGAAGGGTTCCAATAAATTCTTTGATTAGATCCTCAATTTGTACTCAAAATCCTATCCCTACAAACATGAGAGGTGTTTTCCAGGGGTGTGCCGGAACTCTTTATTTATTTGAATGGAATGTGGCACATTTTCTTTCCTCCAGGGATCCAGGATAAGAAAAGAGGTTTGGAAACTGAGTACTAGAGGGGCTAGTGGGAGAATGACAAAGAATTCTAGGTGTATCAGGGGAGAGAACCAATTTCTGTGCCAATCTATACCTAAACTGCAAGGTATAGACTGAGTTCAGCCTCTCCAGCTGGTCAATGAAATGTGGATGATGAACGACAGCATTCTGACAGACAGTATTCTGACAGACAGTATTCTAATTTTCACTGTAATGTTTTATGAAAGCTAAAAATTGCAAATGCTTCTACTGTATGTTATGCATTGGAGAGACATTTATTTTGTTCATGGATAAGTCAGACAGCCTTAGAACCATAAGTACGTAGGGCTGTTGCTATTTAGGAAAGTGTAACTGGGTTCTTGTGGGATTTCTGATGTATTGTCCTGGGCACATACCATACAAGAGGTGACTAGTGGTGTTACAGATACAATACTCAGGACATGTACTGGGCAAATACTAGCAAAAAAATAAATAAATTTTATATCAATTTATTTATTTATTTTGAAATGAATTCACTTGTACCAATTATAGCCTGAAATATCAGAATTGCTTGTAGCATAACATCAACAAATTAAAATACAGACAATGAAACTGAAACCTCTGTCATTTTAGTGTGGGAGGTTTCATGGCTAAATTGGACCAGCCTGGTGGCCAAATCTTCATTAATTGCACATTG
>JANCOA010000049.1:9965863-9976941 GCA_024363135.1 Leptodoras oyakawai
GAACGAAATTACGGTCTCAAGGTCCCAGTTTCGCCCAAAGTGCAGTGCAAATGAGTAAAACAAAATAAAATAAATATGTGTTCTATGGATAATATACATGTGTTTTCCACTTTGGAGATAATTACTTCATTCCCTTGCACTCCTGCTAAAGTCTTAACATGACAATTAAATGTTTTAAGGTTTTAATAAAGGATTCCTTTATTAACTGATTCAAATCTACAATTGTCTTTACAGACTCTTCTTAATATAGTGATATTGGTGCATACTCCCAACAGGGGGAAGTATTTATTTGTTTTCAACAGGGAACACAAACCAGCAAAGCATAAGACTCGATTCCCATTGTACTTGTGCCAATGTACTTGATGTTATAATTGCTTTTTTTCATATTGACTTTTGCAACCTGAGTTTGAATACTTGAATATTAATTATTTAATCTGAGTTTGCGAATGCTGAAAAAAATGTAATAGGCTATAGGTAGCCTACTTGTTTTTTTTTCACATGAGTTTTACATGTTAAATTATTCAAAATAAATAAGGACACAGATGGCTTTCAACCTAAAATATTTCAATATTAAGTTGGGTTGTATTTTCATATTCAAATCTTTGTCACTTTTATGCTTCTATAGAAGTCGGACATTGAAGATTGTAAAATGTAAAAGTAAAAACTTGAAATAAATTTTTGGGTGCAACCACATTTTTAAAGTGTTAGAATTTCTGGATGAAATGTGCAAAAGAGAAACCTGAATTCAGTTCAGGAAAACCCTTTCAGAACTCTAATAATGTAGAAAATGTAATTATGTAACCATTTGAAGGGTTTCAAGCTTGACAAGCTTGATTTATTTTAATGTAAATAATTTTCTGTTGTCTTCTGCGCTTCCATGTAGGGTGAGGCAGGCTTTGACAACAATGTCCGTGGTCCTAAGGGTGAGATTGGGAACCCAGGCCTACCGGTATGTCTGTGTTCCTCTAACAAATACTATGGGTTTCAGTTCCCTAACTATAAAGATTGTCACTGACAATCCACTAAAGTTATATGGAATGCTAAAATGTTATATGTGTGTTGTTGTGACTTGATTATGGCTGATATGGCATTTACATAGAATTTAGTGGATTTGCTGCTAGTGCAGTGAGCATCATAATGCTGGGCATTTAATAACTCTCTCTTTCTCTCTGCTTCAATTACAGGGAGAGCCAGGGCCAAATGGAAGCCCAGGCACACCTGGAGATACTGGCAGTCCTGTAGGTCTCATCAGGCTTTACAATACATGTTATAATGAGTTACTAATGAGTAACCTATTTTTTTTCACAGGGTCAAATGGGAAGAAGAGGTCCTGCAGGTCCAAAAGTATGTCTTGCTTAGCACAAATAACAAAATGAGTTAAAAACCATAGAGTACAGATCTATACTGATAAATATAACACCAGTTTTGAAATAAAGTATTGCTGTTTTTATCATCCTCTTTTTCTTTCTTTCTTTAGGGTAATTCTGGATTTCCAGGAGACCCAGGAACAAATGGAGCCTCTGGTTCTACAGGGCCACAGGTGCATTTTCTTTTCTTTTTTTATAGACTAATGTAGGTTTCTTATGTATTGAATTCAGATTTCCTTGTTAGATTGATAATATAAGGTACAATAATATTTAATGCCACCCACCCCAGCCCCAGTTTCCTCTCTAATTTTGTCAGCTGCCAATTCCCACCCACCAGTCTTATGGGGAGAGTGAATGCATGCATCTCTGAAGAATATGAAGCCAGCCAACCATTTTTTTTTCAAACTTCTGCACAATGCAAAAAAAACCCTACAGGCAGTGTCTAAATCCATTGCAGTGTACCTGAGAATGTCTATACTGTAAAGACACATATCAATACATCTGGCATTTAAATCCAGAACCTGTGAGTTTATTGAGAAGGCTTTTTCCCCCAAATAATCCTATGTCAATTTGAATTACTTCTGTGATGGATTTATCTTTCTGTTCTTGTCCAGGGGCAAATGGGCCTACATGGGGCCCCAGGACAGAAAGGAATATTTGGCTTTCCAGGACCTCAGGTATACTTTTCTGATCAAGCATCAATCCATTGTATGAAATGTTTTTACAGCTCTTTGTATTTAATAAGGGTACTTGTTTTCCACAAGGGACCTCCTGGTGCACAAGGAATCATTGGATCTAAAGGAAGCATAGGACACAGGGGTCAAAAGGTATTTTTTTACACAACATTCAGTATATAATTCAAGACTGCATGTACTTCTTTAAAGGTTTTTGTCACTCTATGTACAAGTCTGTATTCTTGTGCAGGGTCAGCCAGGGGAACCTGGAATTAAAGGAGAACCTGGGCCAAAGGGCGCTCGGGGCGTTCCAGTAAGTGTGAATTTATTCTTAAGCTGATTATTTGGCAAATATTGATACGTTGATCCAAAACAAAAAAGATATTTTGAGTGATAAAGGTTTACTGTTTTCTGTTTTGTTTCTGTCTTTTCAATAATCCTGCTTTATTTGTTGTACCGCCACAACAGGGAAATGACGGTCCAGATGGATATGGATTACCAGGAACTAAAGGACAGAAGGTTACACCACAGTCCACACAGTATTCTTTATCAGTAGAAATGTTTTTCTTTATGGTATAGCTTGACTTTTTAAACAAAATGCTCAACGGGAATTTTGGCCTTTTCACAGGGAGATCCTGGTTTTCCAGGATATCCTGGACTTCAGGTAAATTGTCTTTAAAATTAAGTTTTTATTTATTTATTTTTTTTGTTTTTTAGACTGAATGTTAGAAATGTGCAAAGAAGATATACATCTGTATAGCTTAAAAGCCATAATTACTGAGATGACACACCAGTACTGTACATTCCGTGCAAGCCAAATGCAATGAAATTTCGTTCTGCATACACCAGAGTACAATGAATGACAAATAAAGAGAGTCTGAGTCTGAGTACTAGTGCAGACATAATAATGTGCTGTCAATGGTGTCTGGTGAAGGCAGATGCAAGTGTGTATAATAGTTTATTGACAGTTAAAACAAGTGAAGCATAACTTTGCCACTCAAATATGCAAACACAACAGAAGAACACTACAAGCCTGTGTACTGGTAATGCACGTTAATTAACCACTCAACATACAAACCACCAACCTGTATAGTGATGACATTCATGTTAGTGTAAGAGATAATGTTTTCTTATTTAGTGCACATTTTGAAAAGGATGGACACTCGTATAGACAAGGTTTAGCACGAGCCACTGTAGGCTACAGCAAAGTGAGTTGCACTATTTTGTTTTTGGGCTGTTTTCGGAACTGGTAGCATAATAAATTGATTGCAAGGCTTAATCTGTTGTATCCTCGCCTAATAGTGTCTGGCTCCTAAATAAACAGACAAATTGTTCCAAATGCAGCTTTTTGTTGTTGAATAGCATTAAAACAAGTAATCCTTCATTAAAGACATGAACTCTCATGCACACATGCACAAAAACACAGAGCATCGTTCATAACTGTGAACTTTAACCAAAAAATTTAGCCTACAAGTATACAGGTTTGTAATGTCTTGTTTAGCCAAGTGTTGAATGCACTGTGTAGAAAAGAATTAACCTTAAGGATTTCTTTGCACACGAACAACAGAGCTGAAGGCATGCTCACTGGTTGTGCTTGTTGCACTGTGAAAATGCACAGCACCACTTTGTTGCTTTTTGACTCAACCCACACAAACCCATGATATTTTCTAGTAAGTAAATTGCTTATTGCTCAACCCATGCATCACAACCATGTACATATGCTTTGTTCTTCCGCATGGTGTGTACAAACATGCAAATCGCATGATGTCATTTTTTTCAAACATTTCCGTATACTCTGTCCATGGCAATGTTAGGGTTTTAAAAAAATTCTGCTCTGGACCCTCTTTTCAAAGGTTTGTGTTTTCAGGCCTGAAAATGTCATCATTTGGACAAAAGGCAAAAACAGGGGGGAAAAAACTTCCTTTTTTGCAAAAAAAGTATTTTCACCAATGTGTTATGGGCAGGGCCCTTAATAACGATCTGTCATTTTTGTGCTTAGGGTGAAAATGGAGATATTGGCCGCAATGGAGATAATGGTCCTAAAGGCAAAAGAGGAAGAGGGGTATGAATATTTGTCATCAATGATCTATAACTAATAATTCATTTTTCTGGCTGGTTAGTATTCTTAAAGTTGGCCTAATGTACTACAGGGGAATGCAGGCAGGCCAGGAGCACCGGGTAATCCTGGTGACGTTGGACCAGCTGGACACAGGGTTTGCAAGCATTAATAAAATTATTCGTGCCACATGAAAATCTTATATTTACTTGATCAATATTTCTTATATTTCTACTGCAAGGGCTCTAAAGGGCCACCAGGAACCAGAGCAATGTCTGTAAGTATTTTTTTTTCTTTTCACTGATGAATTTCTTTCTGCTGTCTATAACTTGCTTTGTATTTTTTTTTAGACTTGTCAACTGATCAGCTATGTACGAGACAACTGTGGTAAAGTTTCATAATACTGTACTTAGATTCACTCTATCCCTAAAAGTGATTATTGTATTGTATTAAGAATTTATAAACCATTTAACTTTAATTTACCATGTTTCACTCCCACAGTCTGCTGTAAAGGTAAGTCTCTTACTTTCATTGGTATGAAAAACAAAATTCATAAACATTTGTGAAGATGATACAGATTTTAAGAGTTTAAGGCCGTCTGTGAACACAAATACATCTCTCTTCTTTGGCATATCTGTACCTCTAGATAAAGCAGCTTGCCCTGTCTACCCCACTGAACTGGTGATTGGTTTGGACATGTCTGATGATGTGACTCCTACATTATTTGACAGAATGCGCACAACTCTTCTTTCTCTTCTGGGCAGCATTGATATCGCTGAAAGCAACTGTCCCACAGGGACACGAGTGTCTGTGATCTCTTACAGCGCTAACACCAAGTACCTCATCCGTTTTTCTGACTATCGCTTTAAGAAGGACTTGCTGGAAGCTGTAAAGAACATCCCTCTGGAACGTACATCCAACAGGCGCAATATTGGTGCAGCCATGCGCTTTGTGGGTAGAAATGTCTTCAAACGTATTCGTCAGGGTGTTTTGATCAGGAAGGTGGCAGTCTTCCTTTCTGGTGGACAGTCCCAGGACGTGACATCCATAACCACAGCTGTCGTAGAATACAAGGCTCTGGATATTAACCTTGGTGTTATTGGTTTTAGGGATACTCCTAATGTTCAGCGTGCTTTTGAGGTAATGTAAAATTGTAACAGTGATATCTGAAGCAAATGCCAGTATGATCAGGTTGATTGCTGCGATGCACATTTTAGACTTTTAGCAACTTTCATTCTTTTCTGTGTTGCAATAAGGCTGATGAGACAGGAAGCTTTATAAATGTGCTGGAGAGTTCACAGACCCAGGGTGCAGCACTTGAGAAGATCCAGCGATGTGTCATCTGCTTTGGTAATATGTAAAATTAGTTGATGTTGAGTAATGCATTTCTTTTGATCTAATACAAAACATATCCCCCAAAAAACAGGGTGAAGCTTTGTCAGTAACAAAGTCCATATAGAAAGCATTAATAACAGGGTTTTATCTACTGTCTTCTCAGATCCTTGCAATCCAGCTAGAGATTGTCCCAGCACCAGTGAGGTGTCCACTCCAAAGCAGGTAGATGTGGACCTGGCATTGCTGGTGGATGGTTCCCGGAACATCCAGGCAGATCAGTATGAGGGAGTGAAGCAGGTGTTGAGCACTGTGTTGGACCAGCTTATAGTGAGTGGTCAGCCCAGCAGAGCTGACAGACAGGCACGAGTGGCACTTTACCAGCAGAGTTCAACCTACAGCGAGGTCCAGGCTCCAGTCAAGCAGATCTTTAGCTTTCAGCAGTTCCAAGACCGCAGTCTGATGAAGCAGAGCATCTTTGAAGAACTACAGCAGACTGGTGGTTACTCCAGGCTGGGTCAAGCCATGGAATTTGTAATCATGCAGGGCCTTCTCACTGTTCCCAGGCCTCGAAAAAATAAGATGGTGCTGCTTATAGTTGGAGATGAGACACAATATTCTGATAGAGCAAAACTGGATATTATTTCCAGGAGAGCAAAGTGTCAGGGTGTGGTGCTTTTTACTCTTACAGTCGGGGATCATTTCAGCAGCACTCGGGTAGAGGAGCTTGCCAGCTTTCCCACAGAGCAGCACATAGTTCACTTGGGCCATGTAAAGCAAGGAGAGCAGGAGTACACTCGGCGCTTTATAAGGACTTTCCTACACATTCTGAGCCGTAAGGAATTTTTATTTTACAGAATATATTATTTCAATTAAATTTTATTTCTAAATTGTAACAAGTTAACAATGGACCTTGTCCCAAAGCAGCTTTACAAAGGCATAAAATCCATTATATAAACATTTAAGTTTATATAAATTTGATCCCTAATGAGCAAGCCTGGGGCGATGATGGCAAGGAAAAACTCACTGATACATATTTTTACTCCCTGGCACTTGTACAAGACAGCTTTTTTTGCGCTCATTTGTTGTGTGCTCTCAGGTTTGTATGAATGTATGACTGAGTTGGGTTCTTATTTTATGAACACAGGGAATATGAACACCTACCCTGGTCCACTGCTTAGACAACAATGTGAGAGTCTTGGTCAGGGTCAGGTCCTTCAAGTCCATGTCTCTGAGGCTGCTAAAAGACCACCCATATACAGGTAACATTATCGATCTCCATCTCATATATGATCACATTTGAATCAGGAATGCATGTATTTATATTAATAAGTAAAAAAGTATAATGAGAATGGTCGAGTCGATTTCATAATCAAGATTGAAAAAGCAGGTCAGACTTTGGTGGGGTGGTTGTTGAGGAACTGGTTGTTGGGGAATGGGTTGTGTAGGATGGGCAATACCCCCAAGATTTTCTCTCTGCCCAAAACACCCCTCTCACCCCCCACACAGCAGGTGAATGAGCTTGTGTCATATATGTGTCGAAATAATGACAAAAATGCATTTTTTGCTATTCAGAGTAGTTATTTCTTTACTTATTTCTCTTTGAGATGCAGACACACTCTGACCTTGACTTTGTACAGGAGAGTGAATTAAACATCATCTTTACAAGTTAAAAGTCATGCCATGAATGATAGGTTACCTCTCTATCGCAGCCTGTTTTGAAAGTTTTCAAAGCACACCTTTGCACACATTTATTTATTTAGAATTCTTTTACAAATGTATGTGTCCCATGTTTGTAGGTAATAGGTAGGAAAAAAATTTTAAATAGAACTTTTAGTAGAACTAATGAAATCTTTGAATGGCATCTGCTGTCTTAAGCCTATGTGGGCAAAATGGATGCAGCAAGAGGCAGAGTAATATTTCTAATTGCTGTTTTTCATTAATAGATTGTAGAGAGTAATAGATTGTAATATTTCTTTTCTTTTCAGCATTACAGTATGTTGCACTGTGAGAACAAATGGCAAAATTCAGTAAAGCCCTCTGAAGAATACTGTTGCTTTTATGATTTGATTCTTTATCATATATATCTTTAACATTACACAATAAACTTATTTATCTTAGTTTCTGCGGAAACATCTTATAACAAATTTGCCGCACTCAGTTGTGACTGCTAATGTAAAGCAAAGCAACTATTAAATGTGTATTCAGCTGGTTGCCTTGAAATAGTTAGGGATGACTGTAGAGGTGGATACAGTAAGATATGCTGAAAACGGAAAAAAAATGTGAAAGGGAGAATGTTACCATAAATTTGTAAAAGTTTGATGTCAAATACAGAGGACAGGATGGTTCAGTGTTAAGGCTAGAGTAGACATCTAGTGGTATTCTGTGATATACTGTGGTACTAAGTCTACTGTATTACAGTTGTATATAATACTTATATGAGCTGTGAGTACATTATTTTGCTTCTTAATTCCACATTATTATAGAATTTACTGGAAATCTTAAAAATTCAAGTAAATTCACAGAGTAACACAGCTGCAAAAAGCATGATTATGAGTTTAACATGAACTTTTATCCAAGGTTCTTTCCCATTTACTTTATATTATTAATTATGCATTAGGTGCTGGGAATTAGTGTTGGAGAGGTGGAGCATTTATAGTATATAATTATGTCTCAGGCTATAATATTGTAATATAAACAGCTATTAATGTCTGCTTTTCAAATCTGAAAAATGTGTAGTGAAAGACTTGATTAAAAGAAGTACATTTCTTTCAGATTTCCTCTCACGACATTACCGCACTCAGAGAATGAAGAAGTGGACGAGAATGAAGAAATCATATTGCACACTGTCACTGACCAGACAAGGGCACAGATGGAGACAGAGGGTGAAAATGGGGACCATTTGCACCCAGGACCTGGAGATTCAAATGGTAAAGCATATTCTCTTTCACTGTGGAATTGAGCATGTCCAAACAACTTCTATTATGACAACAGTAAGTTCAAGTGTTTGAGGTGATGTCTAAGAGCACTTCAAATCTAAGCTGCCAAATTGTAACAGTTAACAACGAATGTTTCATGTAAGCATGTCTATTGTGATCCCTGTGTCCATGCACCATGCATGTTTCTGTACTGTTTTGCTTGTAGTGTTTACTGCATATGGACATTGGCACGGTGTGTGGAGAATATGTCCAAAGGTGGTACTATGAACACAAAGTTAGTGCATGCTTCCACTTATGGTATGGCGGTTGTGATGGCAACAGCAACCGATTTAGTACAGAAATTGAATGTTATGAGACATGTCATGAACAGTAAGTGATCTGTATCCATTAGCACTGTAGTATTAATGTTACAATCTATTGCAAACCCCTCTTTCTATCCAAATCCATCTCTCTCTATCTCTCTCTCTCTCTCTCTCTCTCTAGATGTGTGCTTCCTGGAAAAAGTTAATGGGCCCTGTGAAAATTATGTATTAAAATGGTTCTATGATCAAGAACAGAATCAATGCTTTCCATTCTGGTATGGAGGATGTGATGGAAATCTTAACAGATTTGACAGTCATGAGGACTGTGAAGCCCGTTGTATCATACTGTACAGTGACTTCAAATGACTGATAATACAGCAAGGATAACAGCAAGTAATCCTCACACCTTTCTCAGTTTTTATATGAAATAGTGGCACAGAACGTAAATAACCCACAAGTAATAGCATTTAAATGTACCATATTCTGCTGCATAGACAAATATTGTCTGCTGACACTGTCCCTTTGTAGTTTTCATGACTATGAAATTGTGCGTGCTTTAATAGCATTGTGAAGTATACGGTACCTTTATGTAGTTACCATTATAATGTTCTATTGTATTATATTTTATGTTTATATTTTAGATTAATAAAACTATGGACACATTTCACAAATTGTAATAGCATATTTACTGCTCATCTTTATATAATAATACCAAAAAACAGTACAATAACTACCTACATTAAAACTACTGACTGCTGTGTACTGTACTGTCTTTAGGGATAGTCTCCTTTTGTCAGCACAGGTCCCATTTTCAAGTGGAAATACAGCAGGACACCAGCAGGACATCGCACATATACCATGCACATATGAAGGCATGCACCACCATGTCGTCCTTCATTTGGGACAATTGGGCCATGCCAGTAGGTGGATTGTCTACAGTAAAACTGCCCCTAAGTGTGAATAAGTACAGTATGTGAGTGTGTGTGTACAGACATCTTCAATAGACTGGTGTGTCGCTTCCTAGCTCCCAGTCTTCCCATTATAAGTTCTCGATCCACCATAACCATGTCCAGAGTAAAGTGATTACTAAAAATTAATGAATGAATAAATTAAATTTAATAGACCGCATTTTTGGTGGCATTCACATGAGTAATGTCTGTTACAGGTTGTGGAATATGGAAAAATATAGCCTCATACACAGAACCCCAAGGGTTACAAATTGTTGTTATTTAATACTTTAGAATTCCTACACAATAGTTTTACATTTCCTGACAAAAACAAAAAGTTTTACGTTGCCTCACAATCATGAAACATGAAACATGTAAACATGAAAGCACATTCTGACATGTAGGGGACTTCTTAAAGCACTTTTGTAATCTTCAGGATGCGGTCAATTTTGTTTCTAATCTGCAGACAGCAGTGTGGGATACATTAGATGGTAAGTGAACAGTTGGTTCCTGTATTTGATGTATTGAATGCAGAAGAAATAGGAAAGCATGAAGACCTGAGTGACTTTGCCAAATCATAATAGTCAAATGACAGGGTTGGAGCTACTATGAAAGAGCAAGGCCCAGTCAGCAGTGAGGAGCACCTACTGACAGTGGATTGTGGGTGGACAAAACACAAAAATTGGAGATAGCAATGAATCTCATCTCATCTGATCTGAAATTAAGGACTACTGTGGCACAAGTCACAGAATTTTTTGGGTCTGGCCATTCATGTGGATGTTAGTTTGATACATGCCACCTACCTGAACATTGTTATGGACCCCATGGTGACCATGGTAATCCACAATAGCAGTGGGCTCTTTCAGCAGGATAATGCACTCTGCCACACTGTACACACTGGGCCTCATTTATCAAGCTGGATAATGTAGGGACTTACACAAGAAATATGGAATTCATAAAAATCTTGTGGATTTTTCATTTCATTTCTTTTCATTTGTTTATTTTTTGTTTGTAGTGGTAACAATGATCCACCACCCAAATTATACCTGCTCTGTGGTGGTCCAGACCACTGAAGAACAGCATAAAAGGGGGCTAACAATGTCTGCAGAAAAACAGATGGACTACAGTCTCTATCTGTAAAACTACAAAGTGCACCTACAGGGGTTAGAAAATGAAACTGAAACACCTGTCATTTTAGTGTGGGAGGTTTCATGGCTAAATTGGACCAGTCTGGTGGCCAGTCTTTATTAATTGCACATTGCACCAGTAAGAGCAGAGTGTGAAGGTTCAATTAGCAGGGTAAGAGCACAGTTTTGTGTGGTGTAGGGCCTCCTTTTGTGGCCAATACAGCTTTCTTCTCAAGCCATTCTTCTTGCAGTTGGACCACAGAGTGAAGGCAAAGCAGCCAACAAGTGCTCAGCACCTCTGGGAACTCCTTCAAGACTGTTGGAAAACCATTTC
>JANCOA010000049.1:9995472-10006117 GCA_024363135.1 Leptodoras oyakawai
TAAGGGCCAATTTCCCATCACCAATTCACCTACCTGCATGTCTTTGGACTGTGGGAGGAAACCGGAGTACCCGGAGGTACTACCAGCCCAAGATGTCTGTTACAGAATATAAGGTTTGCGTCCCTAGGTGTGCAACACCCTTTGTGCTAGCACCCCCTGTAGGTAGGCTTAAAGCACTTTTTGAACAATAGCTCAAAAAACGTTTTTGCCAAAAATCATAACATTTTTATGGCAAGTTGGACTCTAGGAGGGCATTACCATAGCTCATTATGATTCGTTTATGTTGTTTCATTCTGAGTGTCCTCCACAGAGTCCTGACTGTATGCCAGGCCTCCTCACCCAATATCAGAGCCTGACCTCATTATTGCTCTTATGCTGGAATGAGTGAATCCCCACAGCCAGGGCTGCAACTACATACTTTCTGAGCTGTCTGCAAACATATTATCGGTGCCCCCCCTCCTCATCTATGTGTGTTAATTTTACTAGTTACTATGTGTCCGGCATCGATTTGGTGCCCACTCTAGTGCAGTGCCCCTATGCGTCGCATATGCTGCATACCCCCTCCAAAATCCTTCCCAAAAGATTGGAAATATTATAACAGCAAAGGGGTAACCTAGAATCAGTAATGTGATGTTCAAAAAGCATGTATGGGTGTGATCGTCAGGTGTCTGTATCAGTCCACATAAATTTGCCACATATGATTTCTAGCATATTATTGAATGTTCATAACAAATTGAACTGGTTGATGCATACTAAAAGTTGCTTCACCCTCCATTCAGAATTTTGCTGGGTGACAAACCACAAACATTAATTATGCTGTTGGGTTATATCTGTCAGAGTGGATGCAATTTTCCTTAATGTGATTAACATGGTGTGTAAATACTGAAGTTCATGGACTGTTCCTGTTCATGTAAGGTTTTAAATAATGCCAGTGAAGGGACCCTTAATGTAAAGCAATGCCAAGTTTCTTCTTGCAAAATACAAATGACAAATGAATTGCAGTTGTAAGAATCAAGTGTATTCCCACCATTCTTATATATTGTTTAGTTCTCATTTTCTGCAGTGTCCACAGCCGTTCAGTGTCTTGCCTGGGTTTATGTGTGTTTGGGGAAGGTTCAGGTATTTGTCACCCAGCTGAGGAAAGGATGGATCGTGGACGAGCCTGGTGAGGGCTCAGAAGCACTGCACGGCTCTCTCAGCACTGAGGGTCCAAGGCTGTACGTGAAGTTGGAGAATGCTGTGAAGAAGTCAGAAGTACACCAAGCTCTGTGTACTCACAGCAGAGAACGGTAAGCCTGTGTGTGTGGGGAGAGAGGCTGATTTCAGTGGGAATTACAAACCTGACTGAATCCAGAGCAGGAAGGCCCATTGGCCATGGGAGCCTCCAGAGTGAAGGTGAGCAGTAAGATCTTCATATAACTCTGAAACTGATGATGTTCTAAATGATTTAAGTGACACAGCTGGGATTATTTACTTTGAGAATTGATTTTAGTTATAAATTTTGTTTTGGTGAATCTACATTAATAGATTTATGATGAGCATTTCATGACTTTTTATGCTGCTGTTTTTCAAAAATGCCATAATGGGTCATGCTAATTTGCTACCGGATTTTGATTGATTTACCTTTGACCCAATAGAATAACAAGAATGTAGGAAATTCACACAAATGGCAAGTTTCTGAAATGCTGTTTGTTTTGGTTTTTTTTTTTTTTTAAAGTAAAAGATATAATGAAAAATGTTGTTCATATTTTTTCATTAAAGTTTCCCAGAAGTGCTAGTTTAGAGTACTTAATTGAGAGTGTTTTTTTAAGTTCCTGTGTGGCTTGGGTGCGTGATATCTAACAATCCTTAACTGGATTTGGTAAAGACTGGTGGTTAGATCAGAGAAACGGAGAGGTCTTGCCACTCTCCCACACTACACCTCCATGCCCCAGAGAACCTTCGGGTTGATGAGAGCATGAATAAGCTCCACCCATTATTCTTGACTTATTAACTTATTCTTAGCCCTGTCTGAGACAAAGGGCACAAGGGGCATTCATATAAATATTTCTCACTCTTTTACATCCTTTGTTTAATGGAACTGATTTAAAAGACTATAAAAAGTCAAGTGGCTTTTTATTATCATTTCTCTATATAACTTTTGTATACACAACACTAGAATTAAAATTCCTTTATCCAGGACTATTATACAAAGCATTTTAAATACTTTACTACTTTACTTAACACAGCTGTTCAATAATGGCTAATAATTTCACACCGAATATATCTTTAATGAGATATCTTTAATGAGAGGCAGCAACTATGCTTCAAGTTCACCAAAAATCTTTACTGCAATGTGAAATATGTAGAAAAACCCTGACCCACTGAAAACAGATACATGAGTTAATGTGTAGAAACTGAACTGTCTGGTCTGGAATGTGGGAGCTTGTAGAGAACCATTATTGTGATATACTGTATTAGGTTAAGAATACACATCTTAACAATCTAAATAAGATCCCACAAAATATGCGGCTCAGTTGTTAAGGTGTTGGGTTACTGAATAGAAGGTTGGGGGTTCAAGCCCCACCACCACCAAGCTGCCCCTGTTGGGCCCTTGAGCAAGACCCTCAACTGCTCCATTGTATAAATGAGATAAATGTAAGTCACTCTGGATAAGGGTATCTGCCAAATGCCATAAAATGTAAAAAAAAAAAAAAAAAAAAAGTAAATATCCAGGTAAA
The DNA here is from genome assembly GCA_024363135.1 of Leptodoras oyakawai. Taxonomy (NCBI): domain Eukaryota; kingdom Metazoa; phylum Chordata; class Actinopteri; order Siluriformes; family Doradidae; genus Leptodoras; species Leptodoras oyakawai. Next base: position 9,998,193 of record JANCOA010000049.1, read on the forward strand.
GGAACTTAAAAAACAGACTGAGCTTTGGTACTTGTTAACTGGTAGATAACTGAATCCCAGTGTACTGTTCTAGTCTGAGTAAGTATTATAGCATTTTCTGGAAAGAAAAGTATTAATTATTTCCTAGTTTATGTGTTCTGTGGTTGGTGTTATTAGGTGTGGGCTGTGCCTCTAGGATTTGTGTTCTTGCTGTGTGTGCTCCACTCCGATGGCCAGGCAGACTACTCCGGTAACCATTCAGGTCAGGTCAAAAAGATTCTCACAAATATTTAACAAATGTGTGGCAGCCTGGAAAAGTCAGATGGCTGTTCAACTGTGGCTGGTTTGTCAAAAAGAACGAAGACTTTCTGTTTCATGGAAAATGAAAATATTTCAGTTCAGGAAAATTTAGTAGTTGAGTGGTATGTCGCAGGGATTTCCCAGGCTGCCCCACAAATGTCTTTCAGATTGCAACATACAGTACAATATACGTTTTATGTGGTTATGTTACATTTGATGTGAAATATTTTATTTATTTTTTTATTAGGTGAAGACAATACATATGAAGGCTCATTGGTAAATGAATATGAAGAAGAATCTGGAGAACTACAGTCTGGTATGATCTGCATAAACATGCAAGTAACATTAGCAATATTGACTTTTTTTAAACACGTCGTTTTTTTTAAACGATGGAGCAATATTTTCCACTTTGGTAAATGCCGGCAAATTTAATTCGACTTCTTTATGTAGTTTTTAATAGATGTATTTTTTTAAGCTTGTTGTGCGTTTATTTAAAAATTGAACCTACATAAAGTTTGTTTTAGCACATTCAACATATATAGATTTAAATGACATTTGGAAACTCCCTTTGCTTCCACTCATTTACATGCAATTATACCACCTACACTGGGTCATTACTCTTTACTGAAGATCATACTGTTCCTCCTGATATATACTTCTGACAGCACATACTATATACACTTACTCTGCTTTCAGCAAAAAAAAAAAAAACATTTATTTTATTTCTTCTCTGTTCAGTTATGCTTAATCGAGTTCAACCACAATCAGTCACAACAATCTATTTTTGAGTCTAGCAGTGTCTGCATATGACCTCTACAATCCTGCTCCCACAGGGGTCACCATGATTACAGAGGAGACCTACCCATATTCCAGCACCACTGAGTCATACAACTATGCCAAAGAGGTGACCACTCTGACAACCCATGTCCCGTATGGAGAGGGAGCTGATTTGGGGCAGGAGGGACCCAATGAGTGTGACTGTGAACCAGGCGAGCCTGGGTTTGCTGGCTTTCCTGGTCCCAAGGTACATCAAGAGTCATTTGGCAGGATTTTTGTCACCTATGCCATTGTTTTGACACGTTTACTAATATCTCATTGTAAACAGGGATCTGTAGGGTCACAAGGAAAACACGGATTCCCTGGTGCTCAAGGCAGGGAGGTAAGAAACATAGAGTTGAATCAGAATGGTCTGCATTGTGCTCTGGATGTTGATGTTTCCAGAATGTCTTAATACTTTTTTGATATATATATATATATATATTGTCATGTTGTCAGGGGTACAAAGGGACCAAAGGGGTTCGAGGGCGAGGAGGAGATACGGGTCCTGTAGTAAGCTCATATTATTAACTAACATCATATTCAGATCATTTGGACACCCTCCCAATCCTCCTAATATGATTTATGCACCGCCTGCCTGTTCTCCCTCTACAGGGTGATCCTGGATCTGATGGAGAGGATGGTGCATCTGGTTTCTCAGGTGCAATGGTGAGTAGAAGATGGATTTAACATATACAACTCTATCTTAGACTGTCTCTTAAGCATGATCGAATTCATGTTCTCTAGGGTTTCCTTGGTCTTCCTGGAGACCCAGGTGAGAGGGGAGAGCTGGGATTGAAGGTAAAAGCTTCTTAAAGTTATTTTTTTAACTATATAGCACTCAATTATAGAAGGGATTATTTATTACTGCACTATTCAGTGTCATCCAAATGAGGACGGGTTCCCTCTTGAGTCTGGTTCCTCTCAAGCTTTCTTCCTCTTATCATTGAGGGAGTTTTTCCTCTCCACAGGGACAATACCTATAAGCCATTTAGGGACAATACCTATAAGTCTTTAGGGACAATATCTATAAGCCATGTCCTAATTTCTTGTCTTTGTAAAGCTGCTTTGAGACTTTCTTGAGAATTTCTTGTCTTTGTCCATTATTAAAATAATTAAAATTGAATTGAGTTGAATACATTTTCTATTTTGAGTGGTGACTGATTTAAGAGGTTTAACATTAAATAGTTAGTATATAAAGCACATTCTTGTTGTGTTTATGTTTATGTCTGATTACTTGTTATGCTTAAAACAGTTTTCAATACTGAGGGTTTGTTTTATAGGGGGATGTCGGAATGGAAGGTCCTCGTGGAGGAGTTGGGCTTCAAGGAGAGAGTGTAATTAAACCGACTTTTGCTTTGCTAAAGAATGTTTAAAAGTCTTGTAGAGAATGTGTGTAAACACATTTTGTGTGTTCTCCTAATACTATTGTTCATTCCTTATTAGCATGAACCTGACATCTGCTTTTTCCACCTATTTGTGACCTTTTTGTTTTTACTCACATGCAAAAGACATCAACACAGCACCACTAGCATGGGCTAGGTTTCTACTTGTAGATGTTTAAAGTCTTTTTTTAAAAGAGAGAGAGAGTGAGAAAAAGAGAAAGGGTTCTACACAAACAACATGGCTGAAATTGGATTGATAACCATATAACTAACTTAACTGTTTTTTTCCCTTTTATATCAGGGCCCAGATGGTCCAATTGGCTTACCAGGGACTGTGGGAAGTAAAGGTATTAAGGTAAACCAGTTTCACATTAAAGACGTTCTTTTTCACTGTTTGAAGCTATATAGAATGTCTTAGGATGATGATATGCATAACACTATGTCCTCATATTGCCACAAAGTGAACCTCATAAAACTGAATCAGAATTGTTCATTTTAAGGGATCAACTGGAAAATCTGGGAAGCAGGGGCCTCAGGGACCACAGGGAACTAAGGTCAATCCACAGAGAAAAAAACACACATTTATTCACAACTACATGACATGGTAGGCTCCTTTCAGACTTTATTATGGTATTTATTATTATGAACACCTGTCTCTTTTGCTCACAGGGTCAGATGGGAGCACCTGGTTTTCCTGGGGATGCTGGGGAGCAGGGTTACACTGTGAGAGTCATGTCTTTTCTTGTAATCTCTTCACCCTTACCTATATGCAATTTATTTATAATTCATTGCCTGTTATGTGTATTTTGCAGGGTTATCCTGGAATAACAGGAAACAGGGGAGTTCCAGGGCCAAAGGTAAGTCTCAGTCATTATACTGAAAAGATTCTGTCATGGTGGTCTAATGGGTTGATTTACAAATGACTACTGTAAATGAATTAGTGATAGTCTAAGACAATATGCAACCTATGCTAATGATTTTAATCATTATATTTCTGTATAAGTTAGTTTTAAATGCTTGGTACTTGGCTTTTGTTTTCAATCATTCCCCACCCACATCACATCACTCATTGCAATCAACTGGAAGTCAATAATCTAATTTATTCTTTCATTTATAGTCATTCTTCTTCTATCTGATCAGTCATGTCCGACCCTTGAATACTCTATAGGACAGTCCCCACCATGCCTTCCCTGTTCTCCACAGCTTCTTGATATAAATAGTCATTACATTTTCAGTTTGCTGGACTTTTTTTTCCTTCCTGATTAGGGTGAAGAAGGAATTAGTGGCTTGCCAGGAAGTGATGGAGTGCCTGGAGATGATGTAAGTTTTAATTTGCTGTATCTGGGATTTTTTGTCATTCAGCCCATAGCTTTATACAGTATGTAGCTGCTGTGATTTCTATGTTTCTCACAGGGTCCTCTAGGAGTTCCAGGAATTGAAGGGCCACCAGGGCCAATTGGAGCAAAGGTAAAAGTTACATGTAATTTCTGACTGTCTAATTGACTGTCTAATTACTGTTAGACTACAAGATAAAGATTTTGTTTCACATGTGAAATTAAACAGAAGTTACTCATTTCTCTCCCCTTGTCTCGTAAGGGTTTGAAAGGGGAACCAGGACAGAGGGGCCGTCCCGGGAGAGTGGGTGCTGGGGTAGGTGATTTCATCCTGTATTCCAAACGGAATAAGTGAGAATTTTAAGAGGAAATTATAATGTTTTTGTCAGTGCTGTCATTTTGTTAATATTTGACAATATGTATTGAGTATATTATGTATGAAATATGTATATGTATCTGAGTGTATTGGGAAAAAGGAAAACAGATTTTTATCTTATAACTATTTTAGTTGAAGGTGAAAAATAAAACCACTTTGGGTGTCACATGTTATTCATGTGTGAATTTTTACTCTCGGTACTCTTTACAAAAATAAAAGGGGAATTACAGTGGAAGTGAAAGTGTTACTGAAAGTGAAACTACTATAGTTTATGACTTTTACAGTACGTAATTAACAGTAATCCTTACATTATATGTGTTTTTCTTTTCTTTTTTTTGTTATTTTATTTTACTGTGCTATTCCTCAGGGTCCACAAGGGGAAAGCGGTGATTCAGGGATTCCAGGAAAGCCAGGTCCAAAAGGCCTGAAAGGTCCAACTGTAAGGAAGGGTCATATTATTTACATATTTATTTATCTTTATCTAGGTTTATTATATTAAGCTAACTGTTGGAGTCTTTGCTTTTTAGGGTGCCAAAGGGGAAACTGGAGCTGATGGCATTAAGGTAACATAAATGCTGAGAGACATTAGATTCGCTTCTACCCATAAGAATGTTTGGAATACACATACAGTATGTACAGTCATGGTTTGTAGGTGTACTGGCCACCCGATAATATCCACTTCCTCATATGATAATCAGGGATTGTGACTGTGTGACCAACATGAGAGATCAATATCATATGATATCAAATGACATTATTCATATGACGTTAATCATCCCATTTGTGATGTACTGGCTGTTTTTTTTTTTTTTGTTAGGGTGACATAGGAAGAAAAGGCTCTAAAGGTGTTAAGGGAGAAAAGGTGAACAAGATGATGTTTGATTTTATCTGTTTACATTTGCATCGTTTCTCTTCTTCTTTCCATTACGCATGAGATTTTTTTAAACCAGTACTTCCTTTCTCAACATTTCCACATAGGGAACTTCAGGCTCCCAGGGTGACAAAGGGCAGGTTTGTTGTTTAAAAGCACTGTATATTTTTGCTTCATTCACATTGTAAGATGTCTGAATAGAAAAGAATCTGAATAGCCCGTCTAGAACCTTCAGAGCATTTTTAAATGAGAAAGGTTAAAAGAGAATTCAAAAGTAAGCTAATTTTCTTAAACCTGGTTCAGAATCTACTTGCTATAGAAGCTTTCAATAAAACCTACACACCTAGGATTATATCATTTTCCTGTTTCCTGTTACTATGAGTCATGCATTGTGAATTTCCGCAGCAAGGAGAAAAAGGCTATGTTGGGCCTGTTGGACCTGTTGGTCGGGTGGGACCTCCAGGTGTCCCTGGCATCAGAGGTGACACTGGCCCTGCTGGGGACATGGGTGTGAAAGGACACAGTGGACCAAAAGGAAACCCAGGTGAACCTGTATGTACCACAAATTTACTTCATGTTTTCAAAGCTTCATTTCAAAAGGACTCACTGGACAGGTCACCAGTCCATCACAGAGCATTTACAGCAGACGCTCTTATACAAAGCAGACAAACAGGCAGACACTTTCTCTCTCACTCACACACACACACACACACACACACACACACACACACACACACACACACACACACACTTACTCACTCACTCACACATGGGGACATTTCAGCATCTCCAATTCACCTGACTGCATCTCTTTGGACTTTACCAGAAGAGAACTGGACCTCCTGGGGGAAGGCCATACAGACATATGGAGAACATACAAAATCCCCACATAAAGGACCCTGGTCACCTGGCCAGGAAATTGAACCTAGAACTTTCTTGCTGTAAGGCAACAGCAACCTACATCAGATTAAATCCAACAAAATGCATCTAAAGTTTTTAAGGATATATACAATTTATCTACTACCTCACATGATGGATAAAAGATGACATAAACCTAAATTCTAATTCAATTTTGTTTTCTTTATTTATTTTTTATTTATGTGGCTCTTTGAACACTGGTTACTGAGGCAAAGCAGCTCTACTGAAACGTAAATGTTAATCTGACAGCAATGAGCAATCTAGAAATGAAAAAGGCAAGGAAAGACTCAGTGAGATGCCACATACATAAACATAATTTAATAAAGGGCTGGAGTGTTGTGAGTTGTGTTACATTATGCACTTTACAGGGTCCTAGTCTGACAGATGAACAAGTTCTGCAGCTGTGTCGAGGTGTGGTCACTGCTCAGATCTCCCAGTATGCCTCCTCTATTCGAACTAAATGTTCACAAGGCTGTCCTATCAACAACCGCACTCTAATTGGACCACCAGGACTCCAAGGGCCTCCTGGGAGTCCAGGCAAAGCTGTGAGTTCCTAAACTACTTAAGTTGATAGTTTTGAAAAATTGTTATTGTCACCGATTTTGCTGAAGATTTCTATTTTGGTGTGTGGGGGTGTGATTTGTTCAGGGAAAAGCTGGCAAATCTGGAGCTAAAGGAGCCAAAGGACCTCGAGGTGTAACAGGTGTAGAAGGACAGAAAGGAGCAGAGGGTGAAAGAGGTACAGCATGTAATTATTGAATTACAAAGGAATGATAAATGTATGGGTAGTTGGGAAAAAACAACTCATTAACTCAAATATTTTTTTAATGTAAATTTTATTTTTAAAGGATCAAAAGGTCAAAAAGGGCAGCAAGGTGCCCCTGGCCAAGGACTCCCTGGACAAGATGGTCACCAAGGCCTCAGAGGTAAAATGCACCTTAATGCTATTAGCACTTTAATCAGCATTTAAAGATCCATGTAGACTGTTCCTTGTACAGCATGAATCCCCAATGCATCATTCTAAACAACAAGACACCATAGTGGAGCTATGGGATGGCACACTTTAATCTGATCTCAAAGAACTTTACTCACCTCCCCCATACAGGCCTTCCAGGTCATCCAGGAGTGCCTAGGAATGGACTTGAGGGACCTCAAGGGCCTCGTGGGTTCCCAGGGCCTGTGGGCCAGCCAGGTATGGCTGGTAGTCCAGGTGTACCAGGAGTCTGTGAGGCACGGGACTGTAGCATTTATGCACCTGTTGTGCGCAAAGAGCAAGGACTAGTAAAGGGCCCTCACAGTTCTGGGATATAAGCTCAATCACGGATGCTTAGCATTTGGCTCCACAAGAGTAATGTAACCAAGCAGCGGTCACGTGCACATTTCAGAAGACATAAAAGGAGACAAAAAGCTGAGCCAAACCTCCGTAGGAACTTTATCGTTTCTATTTTAAAAAATCAGACTTTTTCTCTAAAAGAAAGAGACATGACTTAATAAATGCATATAAGTCTATAAACTCAGAAAGGTAAAAATGCCTTGTGCTTTATTAAGTGGGGGAGAAGTCTGTTGATGTTTTTAGTGTCAGAGATGCTGTGGTTCCACTGCAAATAAAGAAGACATGTAAATAATATTGTAATACATCTTATGTACATGTACTGTTTTCTTAAATATCTTTGTTCAAGATAAACGTGTGACTTTTTCAAAATTTAGTCCTGATTTATTTAGAGAAATAGGAAGACTAAAAGATCTTCATCAGTGCACAAGTAAAGTAAGGTAAGATTGATTTTTTTTTAATTAAAATTACACGAATATACACGTGAATGTAGGAGGAGACATCACATACATGTTAATCACATACACATTGATTACTGACAGTGATGGTGATTTATAGTTACTTTATTATAGCTAGAAAGAAAATACTGAAATGTTAGTCAACATTGTGAATACAA
>JANCOA010000049.1:10077299-10087385 GCA_024363135.1 Leptodoras oyakawai
CCCCACCCGGGGATCGAACCCGGGTCCTTCTTGCTGTGAGGCGACAGCGCTATCCACTGTGCCACCGTGCCGCCCCACATTAAATTCCAATGAAATATATTTAAGTTTGTGGTTGTAATGTGACTCAATATGGAAAAGTACAAGGGGTATGAATACTTTTGCAAGCCAATGTATATATGCCGTGTATCTCTTGGTCAAATTCAGCACATGCAACCACAATCATGAGGAAGACTGCTGACTCGACAGTTGTGGAGAAGACGATCATGATTATCCTCCACAAGGCCACAGAAGGTCATTGCTGAAAAGGCTGGCTGCTTCAAAAAGAAATATTCTACTCATCTGAGATACTGGATTTCTGCTTTTCATGAGCTACAAGCCATAATGATAAAAAAAATAAAAATAAAAAAATCAAATATGCCTCTTGACGTGCAATGAATATGAAGTATATAACAGTTTACCTTTTTCAACTTAAATGATGAAAAAAAAGGAACTTTTTCCACTATACTCTGATATTTTAAGATGCACTAGTACATGCTAACACGCCTTATTACTGGCCTATTGCTACCATAATGACACCGGTTAGTGCGTATCCTGTTAGCAAATTGGCTTATTTGTCACAAGAATACATTGTATATAAATTAGATGCTTCATTTGGGGATAAAATGAGAGCTTGGTGGCTGATCAGTCTGATTTTAGTTCATTTGACATCTTTCCTGCATGGGTTTGTTTACATTTTCAGGCAGCAACACGTTGTTTCTGCAGCAACGCATCTGATTGGTCAGACACATCCTAAGCTCCACCTCTTTACCGGTCTCATATCCGGAAGTGTGAGTTGCCACACAAAAACGTTGTTAAATGTAGTGTAAATGTCTTCTTCTCGGCTGGAAGTCCGCGGGATGTGTGTACAGCGTCCATGGGCGCCAGTTTCGTTTGACCGCGAAATAAGAAAAGCGCTCTTTTTAAATAAAAAGTCCCGCTGAACACAGTCCCGCCGTCCCGCCTAGCACAGACACATCCCGGCCCGAGTGTTCAGGAAGAAACACGGAAAAATGTGCTCAAACTGTTTAACATTTACGCTTTTACACCGTGAACATAAATCCGGCAAAGGATTTGTTTAAACACAAAACCGCAGAGGTTCAGGATTTAAATGTGTTAAAGCTGAGAGTGACCGGATCCCGCGCATGCGCAGTCGCGCCCTATATAAAGCTTGGCGCCGGCGCCAGCTGATGTCTGTTCATTTATTCTGCAGCTGGTGAGTAGACGCTTCTCTTACACTCAAACAGGGCTAATATTTAAAAAAAGTTTAGTAGTAATTAACTGAGAACACTCTGGAGATGATTTTAAGTGCGTTTGTACGCCGTATATTATGTGTTATTCTCATTTTTGGCTATTCAGCAGCAGTAGTAGTAGTAATACTAGTAAGCTAGCCTAGGTCTGTCTAGTAAACTGCTGCTAGTTACATTTAATCGTCTTATTAGCCATCCTAGGCGGTGTTTATGACTTCCTAGCGTCTTAAATCCCAATATATTTGATTATATAAGGTTTTTAGACGTGGTCACAGAGTTAAGAGTCAGTCCCGCCAGTCTAGTGCGGTAAAATAGTTGGGGGCGATTGCTAGCACCTTAGCTAATCTCTTGTTCAGGGTTCAGGGTTTGGGAGAAAGACACGAATAATTGAGGGGGGAATAAAGTTTATTTTGGTGTAAGATTCAACATGTATATGCAGTGTGGTTACATTTAGAGAAGTGTGGTGGTTTTGGGGAGTATATTGCTGCAGTTTGGCTGGGTTTTGTTCGAGGCGGTTTGTCCTCCCGCTTCTTAAATTGGCGGGGAGTCGACTTTCATAACCTCCCCCGGGTAAAGAAATACTCCACTTTACGGGCTTTTGATAACATGTTTACACGTTGCATATAAACAAGCACCTAATAAACAACTTATTTGTCGACTTTCTGTGTGATTTAAGTTGCGATTTAAAGTATTATTCGTTTAAAAGGCTTCCCGGACAGACTGGTTGGGTTGCTGGGTTGCTCCACTAGCTAGCAGTGGAGACCAGCTTGGCCTGGTTTGGGCTTTTAGTGCTGCGTTTACCTGAACGACCTTCTCTCAGAATACACATGCACTTCATATTTAGGAAGTATTATATTACAAACATGACATTTGGTTTTGTCTTTCTTTCAGGCGTTGGAACTGATTTGCCATTGGGAAAAAAAATGTCAAGACGCAGGTGAGGATCCAGGCTTGTTGTAAAGTTGCTGCGCTCCACATTAATAACAGGACAAACAAATCTGTGCCAGAATCTACAAATATTAACGTCCATGTTTTTATTTTGCAGTTGCCGTAACACACTGCAGGAAAGAGATGAAAACACAGCAGACCAGAATACCACATGCACAAGGAAGAGAAACGCTGAGGTAGCAGGAGCTCGTCCTCCTCTTTACTGCACTTTATTATGAATATGAATATGAAGTTTATTATGACTATGAATATGAAGTTTATTATGACTATGAATATAATTCCAGCCACATGCATTGTGCACTAAAGTCTAACGCTGTGGTTTTCTCTCTTTATTATCAGCAATGCAAAAGAAAAACCCCAGCAGCCAAGAAGCAAAGTTATGAAATTCAGGTAAATTAAATTATTAAATTAGTTCTGATATACTAACGTTTCCCCGGTAAAACAATACATAATTTTTATTCATTAATTTTTTTTCTTGCATAATGTCTATATATATAAATCGGTGTTGGTGTTAATTGCGTGCGTGATGACGCAGCAGCTGGTCAGCGTCACACGTAGCCCCTCCCCCTTTTGTCCCGCCTCCTCCCGCCAAATTGAGCTTTGTTCAACTGGCCTGAGGGCTTCTGTTGTTCAACTTGTACTTTTAGCTTGTATCTATACATGCAATACTATGCATGTCTTTAATATAAGGGTAGGTGTGTATGATTTATGAAGATAATGTACAATATATAAGGTGGATAAAATGGATGTGGTCTGGATTTTATTACTCAATTTTTCATAGTGGTTGTTGTAGTAATAATAATAAAAAAAATATTCATATGAAATGTGTTCTGTTACAGAACCGGTGGGTGGAAGGTGATGTTAGTCCCTGTGTCCTCGTTGAGACGCCTCACAAGGAACTTGAAGAGACGAGTAACTTGTCTGGGTTTAAACGGTTCCGGTTCAGGAATCTGTTCATCAAGCCTTCTCCGCTGCCTTGCCTCAGGTAGGAACATGACTCTTAGAAGTGTACAGTGTAGGTGCACATCATGATTTAAGGTAATTGTAGTTCTACAATGGGTTTAATATTTATGAAAATGGGCTTGATGTAGAATTAAAGGAAATATTTTATTTATGAAGTGTTTATCAATGAACAATACAGAAATCTAGATATAGATGTGTATAGACCTGTGAATTGTTCTGTAGTCTATAATAAATTTGATGTCTCTTTTTTTTTTTAAGTGCATCACCTTGTAGCGCTAAATGATGTTGTTTATATATATATATATATATATATATATTACACACGCACATAAATATAAAAGGATATCTCCTTCATTCTCTGTTAAGTGTTTTCTCATGTAACCTCTTGCCTGTGTGTGTGTTACAGCTGGGCCAGCTCAGATGATGTATGGATTAAGATGCTGAATAAAGAACTGAAGTATATCCATGATAAAACCTTCATGCAGCAGCACCCCAGCCTGCAGCCAAAAATGAGGGCCATTCTCCTTGACTGGCTTTTAGAGGTTTGTCACTCAATTATTACATGCAATTTCAAAGGCAGAGCTGCTTGGCAGAAGTATAACGTTTTGCTTAAATGCTTCTCTGTATCTCTTTAGGTCAGTGAGGTGTATACGCTTCAACGCGAGACCTTTTATCTGGCTCAAGACTTTTTCGATCGCTTCATGCTGACTCAGGTAGCCATTGGGAAGAACCAGTTGCAACTCATTGGCATTACCTCACTGTTCATTGCATCTAAACTGGAGGTAAGTGACATCCAATTGACTCAGTTGCCCATATAACCCAAATTTAAATGTATAAAGCCCTAACCCGTTTGGTCTATTTTGTAATTACAGGAAATTTACCCGCCAAAGCTTCACGAGTTTGCGTACGTCACAGACGGTGCCTGTGATGAAGACGAAATCCTTGAAATGGAGCTGATAATGTTGAAGGCATTAAACTGGCACCTCTGTCCAGAAACTCCCATCTCTTGGTTGAAACTTTATGCTCAAGTGGGTTCTTTGAAGGAGGAGCCAAATTTTCTTGTGCCTCAGTTTTCTCAGGAATCCTATATACAAATGACCCAGGTGTGTGTTGTGATTTTGGCTTACCATTTTATCTTGTAGTAATTGCAGTAGTGTCCTCCACACTGTTGTGCGTGTACTGATTTAAATTCTCTCTCCCCAGTTGCTGGATCTTTGTATACTGGACATTAACTCATTAGATTACCAGTATGGAGTTCTGGCTGCTGCTGCATTTTGTCACTTTACCTCAATTGAAACTGTGCAGAAAGTATCTGGTAAGACCCCATGTTTATTTAAAAATGACTTGGACAGTTGAAATGAACATGGTTGGAATTTTTATTATTATTGAAATGTATTTTTTTTTTTCCCCCCCTGCCTGATGTTTATTCAGTCAGGATTGAGTAATGCTCATGCATGTCTGGTTCATCCTTAGGTCTGACATGGGACAGTATATCCAACTGTGTGCGCTGGATGGCCCCCTTTGTGAGAACTGTGAATGAATGTGGCCAGCCGAAACTGAAGGACTTCAAAAGGATTGCAGCAGAGGACCGGCACAACATCCAAACACACGTGGATTATCTGTCCATGTTGGTGAGTGTTGTCTCACTCGAAGTTCTTCTACTTTTCTCTTTAACCTTAAGTTAGAAGTTGTGAACATGACCGTTTTGTCTTTTAGAATGATGCCCAGCAGCGCCAGCAGGAGAACCTGGACCGCTTGTCTCCAGTGGCTGTAGGGGGCCTGCTGACGCCACCCAAAAGCACAGAAAAGCCCACTAATGCGTGAAAGGCTCAAGAACCGACTGCTCTTTCTGATCCATACCAGCTGGCAGTCAGCAGCACCAGCATGCCCCTGTCGTTGTATACAAAGATCTTCTGGACTCGAATGCGGTTTCAACACTTCCAGAACTGGGCTTGTTTAACATCTGTGTTAGAGAATGACAGGATGAAACACAAGGTGCCGCATTTTTCAAAACAGTGGTCCTGACCTCACAGGATGGTGTTCAAAGCTATATGTGCCTTTCATCAAAGACTCTGAATAGAAGCTTGTTTACAAGTATTTAAGCCCTATTACAAGATTTTAGGGCTTTGATTTCTTAAACGTACCCAGAGCAATGCAGTGGTGTGTCTGAGATTGCTCACGTTGTAGGATTGTGTGTGTTGTCTTTTTTTATTTTATTTTTCTAACTATAAGAGTATGAATGTTCATGGACTACGCTATGTCGTCATAGGATTTCTAGTCAGTGCTGCTCTAAACCTTTGGTCATTGTGAATCTGAAGTGCAGCTCGGAGCCTGTTCTCTGTACTCGGCTGGTGCGGATGAGTCGAGTCATTCTCGCGTGCTGCATTGTTTCAATTCTTATTCTTGGGAACACATTCCTTAGACTGGCTATTATTTCACTCTGAAAGGAGTTTGATGAATTTAGAATTGCAAAAGTATTTGCATATTTATGGTGCCACCTTTCTATTTTTAAATGTATTGAATTTTCATGCTATGAATTTCCTTTCATTCTATTGCCAAAGGCAGATATTTAATTCAATGGGTGCTTATTTATGAAATATTGTAAGCTACAGTATTATACTGGACCTTACTTTTGTAGCATAACTTGATGAATTTCTTTTTTGCCTCTCAGAACAGGGAGTCAAATACAGTGCCTGTAAATTAGATGCTATAAAACTGTATATAAGAGAATATGTACATACGGTCGTGTCAGGACATGTTCCTGTCTGTTGTTAAATCTGAAATATTAAACCATTGATTAGAAATTTGGTGATAATGTATTGAATTACTGGGATATCAGCCCTCCTGCATAAGTAGGTGAAAGAACATGCATATGAGAAATGAGAACTGTGAAGGTAGTAAATGTTGCCATGCGCTGCATTTATTTTGCAGGGAACAGGATATTTTGGGCGTGACTGAGAGGTTGCTTAGAGCGAATGTGAATCTATTTACTCACATCTGTGTGTATAAAACTTCCAGGCTTGTATGTGTTTAACTTTTGGTCTATCATGAAAACTGAAGAGTAGGAAGAGGCCATATGATCTAAATATTCTAATATTTGATGCTTACTGATCCCATAGATGTACTCTTTACACCGTGTTGACATTTGATGACCAAGATTGCTGCTCTTGAACAAGAACATGGCTCGAGTTAGAACCTGGTGTTGCTCCAGTCATGTTTCGTTACATACTTTGAATGATTTGGCTTGGGTACTTTATCAATATTGCATCAAATACCACTCTTTGATTTCTTATTTTGTAATGTGTGATTTTCTTTAAAGTTTCTAAGAAACCTAAACCATTGTATTGATGTTTTATTGGAGAAGCGTGAGGCGGTGTATATTTTTCTGCATTTCTTTTGGTAAATTTGAAATCTCGCTCTTGGATGTGGTGGTGATGGAGCAAAAACACTTGTGTTCATCCTGTTGCAACATGTTATTTTCCTGCAGAGCACAAGAGATGTGAGGGACAAAAACAGCAAGATGCTTTTAATAATTTGTCCTTGGCAGGAGACAGAAAACAGTGCTTTAAAAAAAAAACAAAAAAAAAACTCTCCAGTTATTGTTGCACTTGTGCTCCATGTGTTTTGGGCCCCTGCCTTGTAGCTGTTTTCTCCAGACAGCTGGCTGGTGCAGAAGCCACTGTTGAGTCTTTGTGTAGTTTGGAGCCCTCAGATGGCTTCAGCTCCCCTAAAACACCCCCAACACACTGCAGTAGCAGTAGGTCTCACAAAGAGGTGCCGCCTGTTTTCCAAGTCTGCCACATGCAGCTGCTTAGACAAAAAAATGTCCACTGTTAAACTTCTGTTCACTTTAGCTATATGATGTCAAAGCTATATGAAAAACGTTCGTACAAATGCTGGAAATGCTTAAGATAATCATGCATAGAACATTTCTGAAGTGCTTTAAGGAAAGCTTTATTTATTAAAAGGTATATACAAAAAGGAGTACTTGACATTAAATTCCTAGAAAACATACACACACAGGGTCATGGGGTCAGTATTTAAATGTATGCAGTATAATGGACACTAGAATGGTTGTGACAGGGACGGAGTGGAATGTCGGTGCATGTGCCGTTGTTCCCACACTCGGAGTCTCATTTGCATCGAATGCTCTTGGGTTGTGAAACAGGCCCAGGCTTTTCCACTGCACCCCTCAACTGGATTTTATCCTTAACTGTAATTACTGACGTGAGGGTCGTCCTTCTCTGTGCGTTTCACTGCGTAGTCCGAAAAAGTCCCGATGAGACGATGCTGAAGAGGTTGCAAACGATCGGTTGAAGAAACGAGTGAAATATCGAAACGACACCATTTAATGGTAACGCTGTTCCTTCGCATTCATTTTTCATACAAAATATAAAGTTGAATTTTAAAGAGAGGTTCTTCCACATAGCAAAAAATAGAACTATATTAATTTAAAGCATCAAAGTTTTAAAGAAGGACAGATTTTTGTGATTGTATTTTTCGCTTTTTTTTTTCTTTAAATCCACCCTAAATGCTGTAGCATGCACACTGAGGCAAGTTCGTCAGGAACACAGAGTGCGTTGGCAAAAAGTGAATGGCAAAAAACTTCAAACTTCTCATAGGTTTGGTAGCAGACATTGCAAGAGGTTACCAATTGCTTTAAGTGCAGCAGTGTCCCGTATTTTAGGGAGCATAATTTATTCATTCTTTCATTCATTCATCTTCAATAAGCACTTTTTTTCTGATCAGAGTAGAGGTGGAGCCAGAGGGACACACCTGGATGGCATGCTGCTCCGTTAGAGGGCATCATGCACACATTCATTTACACCTAGGGCCAATTGAGAGTAGCAGAGGACCTGCTGGTCTGTAGGAGGTGGGAGGAATCCAGAGGAGATTTGTACAGATAGATGGAGAATGTGAAACTTCATACAGACAGTAACCTGGAGTCAGGCTGTGAGCTGGGAGGCAGGAATGCTACCCATTGCACGACCGTGCCACCCGGGCACATCAGCACACGATTCACCTCCTGCTGCATAGAGTAAATCTCCACTTGTCAATTTTACTCTGCCAAGTTCACTTGGACTGATTGCAAAGATGTAATGAAGTGTTGGTTTTTCTGTGGATGTGGAAATACAGCTCTGTGGTGTCCTGACAGAAAATGCATTTCAGTGTAAAAAAAAGCTATACTGTGGCTTTGTTCCTTCTGTAAAACATCTGTCAAGGATAAAATAAATACAGCACAACTAACAGTCCACACTGAGTAAACTCAATAAATAAAGCATGTCTGCTATCCAGGCTCCAGGCTTCTCTTCTGCCTCTTAAAGCTCCAGCAAGAGAAGAGATTCACTCTTTTGCTTAGTCCCAGTAAATAACAGACAAAAACGGCAAGCTGTGGTTTCTCTGGCAGTAGTCGCTGAGTTAGTCTAGCTGCTCGATGCTCCTGCCTCCGTTGTGGCTGTGGCTCTGCACGACGTCCGCGTTAGCAAAGCCAGCTTCGGGCCTTCGATACAACTCCTTAAGGCCCTCGAATTTGGGCTCCCAGTGCCGCAGAGAATCGTAGCTGAAGTCTTCCTCTGGGATGGCTGAACTCAGAGAGCTGAGGCTGCCTGCATTTGAACCTGTGCCTTCGACGCAGTACACATGGTAGGTGTCCATGGGGAAGGCCAGGATGTCGTTATCGGCCTCCCAGATGATCCGTGCCACGTAGTTCTTGAAGTCCGTGGCGCAATGGGCAACGGCGCTGGGGTTGGGGTGGTGGGCGGGCTGGACTCCGCCCGGGTGCACTTCCTCCTGAGAGCCCTGAGACGACTTGATAAGGGGCGCCGTGGTGCACGAGGAGGACTGAGACAAGCTGGAGCAGAACGGTCTCTTCAGCTCGGTGATGTCGTAGGCATTCTGAGGGGAATTAAAAAAACCAGCATGGATAAAAGTGAGAATGAGGAAATTACCCATAGCACCAAAAGAACCTGACAGACCAGCTTAGTGTGTAAACAGAGACAGTTTCATTGTGGGTAGGTTTATAAACACTGAAACAATTACTGATGCGGAAAATACAGTTGCCAAAAATGTTAGGCAGCTACCTGATACCGTACACATATTGGACATGGCTGTAGGTGTGTCACGGGTTTGAATGTTTCAGACACAGCAGTCTAGCTGAGGATTTAAAGACTGTGTATTCTTACTGGTCTGTTTATTAGACACTACTACCTTGAGCCACCTGTAGTGTCGGTGTCCAGTTTAGGGGTGTAAATCAATGACACCACAGTATGTCTGTATATCTATATCTGTTATGGTTACCCTAACCCCGGTACTCCAGATATGCTTATCTGTATCTCTGTGTGGATTGATTTAACCCTGCAGTGGGCGTGGCCGAAACCAGAACAGAGTGCTTGAATGGGTTTTCTCTTGGTTCTTTGACCGGTTTCCAGCTGGCATCTCATACAAACTCAATCCACAAAGGGCCGGTGTGGGTGCAGAATATTTTTTACCCAACCAAGCAGAAGCCACATCTCATTCCAGTGATTTTTAATCAATGGATCTAATCAGTGGATCTTGACTTTCAGTATCGCCATACTTGCCATGCTTGGATGTCGATTTCTAAGGTTTGTTTACCATTTTTTATCACCATATTACTGATCAATAAATGAGGTTTTATGAAAATGTTTTCAGCCATACTTGCCCCTCATCCAAAATTAAAAAAAGATGCAATAACCTCAAGGTCCTGGCTTGTAACTCACATTTAGCACATTTTCCACAAGGGGGTGATGTTGTGCTTCGCATCCAATGAAGATCAGTCAGTCAGTCATTTTCTATATCGCTTATTCCCAGTTACGGGGTCACGGGGGAGCCGGTGCCCAGTCGGCAACTCTGAGCGCAAGGGCAGGAATCA
>JANCOA010000049.1:10100897-10114441 GCA_024363135.1 Leptodoras oyakawai
GTACCCGGAGGAAACCCACGCCAACACGGGGAGAACATGCAAACTCCACACAGAAATTTCCCAGGTCACCCCACCCGAACACACATTTATGTATCTTTATGAATTCTTCAGTCAAAGGAATAAGCACTAAATTTTTATAATTTTTCCTTTGGGATGGGACATTTTAGTGTACTACCAGTAAGTTTTCTGGGTTTTTTTCTCAGTACAAGGAATTACATAATAATAAAAAAAAATACAAAACATTGAAAAACAAACAAATGAATGAATAAATAGATAAAGTATTATTATTATTATTATTATTATTATTATTATTATTATTATTATTATTATTATTATTATTAATAACAACAATAGATTAAAGGAAATAGATATTTCCTAGTCCTGTTCAGGACACCACAGTGGAGGTGAATGTTGCAGTTAATAAGTAGTTAATTGTTAAATCACGCACTGGAGAAACGGATCGAGCCAGCATTAAGCAGCGCCTCCTCCTTCAGCTCCCTGACAGTAACCTGCACCGTTGAGGTGACATCAGGCCAAGTCTTATCGGCCACTCGCACCTGCAGTCTGTACGTCCCAGCCGGGGTGCCACTTTTTATGCTTAGCTGACCAGAGTTCTGGTTCAGAATAAAGTGCCTGTGAAAGAGAATGAGAGAGAGAGAGAGAGAAAGAAAGAGAGAAAGAGAGAGAGAGAGTTAGGATGTGTATGTAATGGGGGTGTAGTAGTGATAAAAAAAAAGTAACAGCTAATTAAACATACAGACATTTTTAATAGCCTTACTGCATCTTTGACCAGACATAATAACAGCTAGCAGTCCATTAAAAGCCTTTATGTTCCACTTCAATCACACCCTCTAAGTCTTCAGCCCTCATGCCGGGCCACCATCCAGACTGTTGGCATTACAAAATGTCAGCTCTTAGCCTGTTAGTCCTTGTCCTCTTTCACTTTCACAGAGACAGGAGTTACAAAGGCACTTGTCCACTGGCTCATGGTGATGTCCTTTACTACAGCACAGCACTTCAGTTAAATATAGGAACTGTCAGCCCAGACAGGCTAAGCAGAGTCCTGACTCAGATTAGACAAGGTCACTGTGGTAAAATGACAAACATGTCACTGCTGTACCTTACACATCAAAGCCATTTGGCTGGATACACAAGAGCAAGGGAAAATACAATCTTTTCAACCCAGCCTGCAGGGTCACCTGATACACCTGCCAATTTATGAAGTCATAATATAATGACCACAATGTACCTTTCTATTCAAAGCAAATATGTTTTTTTTTCTTACAGAACTTCTCAGCTCACTATGGTTTCCCTGCTAGTGTGTGACTATTGTCCTTCCCCTATGTAAAACTCACCCACTTAAGCAAGAAAGCATGTCTTCTCACAAAAAGAAAAATGTCTCGTCTTTTTTGACCAAAAATGAAACGTGAAATGATTGTGTATTAGGGTTTAGTGTCAGAATGAGCTTAAAAAACATGTCTTCTCTACACAAACACTGGCAACTAAGTGCAGCAAAAACACTGACATCATTCGCTTTGAGTAATCAACACTTCAAAGCTGTCAGTGCTGGCTCAGGAGCTGTGAACAGAGGACAAAATCTGTTAAAAAACAAAACAAAACAAAAAACCCACAGATAATTATTTTCAGTCCGTTTTTTTTTGGACTTCTGTCTTTGGCTGCCTGCCAAAGTGCACACTAGTGCAATAAACTGTACAGCAAAATTGTAAAGTGGTGTAGGTTACCTGTTACCACAGAGGGCAACTGTTTAGTATGCAGGTAGGCAGTTTGGAAGACAGAATTTAAATCACCCTCTATCTTTGAAAATGAATGGCGTCAGGCTGCTTTGTTGTGCCACTGCTGGTGTGAACAGACAGTATACGAGCCTGAATCTGTATCTAAAACAGACTCTACTTAATACCACTGGTATTATACTCCAGACCTTAGCACCACACAACATTTAGTGTATGTGTATTATCTGAAATATTATCAACAGCTGGTGCCTACACCTGACACACATAATCAGTGAAAGGAAAGAGATTAAACAATGGATAAACAACAGATGCACCCAAGAACATACAATGAGTAGGCATTCTACACAACATACAGCAGAATATCTATAAGTGTAACTGTAACACATCAAAAGACATCTAATATCAATCAACAGGCAGTAGAAATGTACCTTGCTGACACCAACAATATGATGCATGTACTACAGAAGTGTTTAATTGTGTTTATCACCCTGAACAGACACACCAAGGTCGCAAAACTCACACTGGCTGGCGTTCAAATTACAATTTAAAAGCTGCAATCATGTTCACATAACGGCAATTGAGTTCCACGTGGCTAGTGACCTCCAGCTCCTGTGCCAAATGAGGTAATTAACCATCAAGTAAGCAAATGAAAAACTGCCAAGGTTGAAGTGATGCTATGTGTGCCAAACACCATGCCACACAGGCCTGTGATAAACTGCTAATCTATTCATACGTTTCTTGTCCTATAAACCCAACTTCCAGAAAATTTGGGACACTTGCTTAAAATGCAATAAAAACTGAAATCTGTAATTTGCTAAGCTTTATTTAACAGACAAAAGGAAAAATACATGATTTTCAGTGCTTTCAATGATGACCTTAATTCTATTTGGTATTAATTGATGCCTGCAACACAAAGGTGGGGCATGTTTATCACTGGGTCAGATCAACTGTTTTTAAATGATACTTTTTAATTGTTTGGTAATTGAAGATACTAATTGTTGCAGTTTTGCAAGTGGAATTTTGCCAATTCTTGCTGTGTACAAGACTTGAGCTGAATCAACAATCCGTGGTCACTGTTGTCTGCTTCGCCTCTTCATGATGCTCCATACATTTTCAATAGGAGACAGATCTGAACTGCAGGCAGCCCTGTCAAGCCATGCTGTTGTAACTCACTGTTGTGCAGAATGAGGCCTGGTATTGTCCTGCTGAAATAGTAATGGAGTTCCTGGGAAACTATGCTGTCTTGAAGGCCAAAATACCAATATAAGCCTTCAAATCAATGGTATTTTCACATATATTCACCCATGCTGTGGGCACTGATGCACCCCTATTCCATTTTTCCAAACACAAGCTGAAACCTGGAGTTTGTCTTGCACTGTCTTTTATTCCATCTAAGATGACTTCAGGCCCAGAGAACTCACCAGTGTTTCTGTTCCATCATGGCAGCATGATGATTTCTCAAACAAAATGGTTAGGCACATTCAGCAGCAGTTTCCATCCTTGGCCTTTATGCACAACTTTTCATGATAGTATGAATTGTAGATGGTGAAAGACCTAAACTCCCGCAATCTTTTGCTAAGAAACATTGTATTTGTACTGACACAATTCTCTCATGAAGTTTGACACAAAGTGGTGAACCACTACCCATCCTTGCTTGCAAGGATTAAACCATTGGTGGATGCTACTTTTATACTCAGTCTTGATGACCTCATCTAGCAGTTACCAGTTAAACTGCTAATTGTGGAACCTTCCAGTGTTACTTGTATAACCTTTTACAGTCATATTTTGCCTCTATCCCAACTTTTCTTGGGTGTTTTGCTGGCATCAATTTCTAGATTTGTTTATTTTTAACAAACAGAATTAAGTTCATTATTGAAAACACTGGAAATCTTTTCTGTGTCATTTTGTCTGCTAAATAAATTAGTAAATTAACTTTTTTTAAATAAACTCAAGTTACAGATTTCAGTTTTTATTGCATTTTTAGAAAGTGTCCCAACATTTCTGGAAATGGGGTTTGTAATTAACACGTGCAAACACTTTCCAAAACACCTCATGGAGGCTAATATTGGAGAAATCTATTCCGAGAGACAGGCCTCATCTCAGCAGACTGCACGTGACATTTGTTATGTGTATGAATATTGATGCATATTTTTCCTTAGTTTTGAGAAGTGTCATATCTGTCACAGCTTGTGCAGCAGGCTCAGTATGAAGCTTGTCACTATTTCATGTGCTGCTTATTAGACGTAGAGTCTGTCACACATCAATTTTCTAATCAAGTGCAACACAAGAATCTGTGTCTCAAAAAAGAAATTCAGAATCTCATTTTGATTAACAATTAATAAGCATTCAATAGAACATAATGTGATATTCTCTACATTGTCTCGCTCTGCTTTGTTCTTGTCACGCTGTGTGTCAGCTGGCTGTACCAAATTTCAATAAAAGATCAAAGTACCTAGGGGGTCTGTCTTCAAATTTGTAAACCTTTTCACTCCAGTCATCAACATCAGGGGATTGAACTTGTCCAAGTACAGTGGTAGGAAGAGTACCTGCAGAAAAAGCAGAAATACATCAATATAGAACAGTAACATCACACAGACTGCAATACCTGAGGGTGTTTGCATTGTGCTTATGTGTGTAAGGAAGGAGAGTAGACAGATTCACTCCCTTCTTTTTTTCGGAGAACCCCCCACCCCAGCTCCCACCCCTGGCTCATCTCAAGGCCAGATATGGACCTGCTGTAGCTGCATGGTAGGGGGCCAATGCTATTAGTTACAGTACTACATCTCCAAAAGATAAAACAGAGAACTGCAATTCTGTTAGCCATGAAACTGGCAGATTTTACAATGGCTTATGTGTCTATTAAACCTGGGATTTAATTAAATTGTTTGCTTCAAGCCATATTTTGAGCTATATGATGAGTTCTTGTTAGAAAGAAACACTCCAAAGAAGATAAAACCAAATCCTCAGGTTTGTGATGAGATAGTGTTTAAAACTAAATTAATGGGGTATTAAGTACTCAAGCAAGATAATGGATCAACATTTCATAGAAACATACCTTCATAATTGTAGACTATGAACTCTGAGTGTCCAGGTGAATGTGGGTGGTCATTCTTATCCCCAATAATGACAGTCAGTGTACTGGTGGAACTCATTGGAGGAGAGCCACTGTCTGTCATCAGAATAGGAAGTAGGTACTCTTTCTGCTGTTCTCTATCAAAAGTTCGAAGGGCTGTTATCATGGCACTGCCATTCCGCAGATCTGTCAGGTTAAAGCTTGTGGCATCTGAGGTGATCATCAGCAGGCGAATGGAAAAAGGCCCTGCGTTAGATGAGCTGTCTCTGTCTATGGTATGGAGCAGAATGGAAGTGGCATTCATATGGACAAACTGTGGTGCAATGGCGTTCTCCCATACAATGGGGCGGTATGGTACCTCAAACTCAGGCCCGTTATCATTAACATCCTGTACAGTTACAAGAACGATAGCAGAGCCAGTGAGAGAAGGGTTGCCCATGTCTGTAGCCAAGATGATCAGCCTGTGTTGTGATACCTTTTCTCGGTCCAACGAGTCTGCTACCACCACCCAGCCACTCTTATCCACCAGGAACTGCTGAAAAGGGTCAGACTCTGGGGCAATGCTGTATGAGAACTTTCCGTTCTGCCCTGAATCCAGGTCCATGGCAGTGACTTGGGCCACAATGGTTCCCAAAGGAACATCCTCAAACATGGACCCTGCATCATAGAACTGGGGGAAGAACACAGGTGCATGGTCATTTGAATCCTCCACTTGTATGACGCAATAAGCCAAGCTGTAGAAGTCTGCATCCTCCACTTTGACTGTGAGATTGAAGGTGCGCTCATGCGGCTTTTCAAAATCAATCTTCTTCTTCAGCCGCACCACTCCCTGTCGATTGCCTTTGTCTGTCTCAATAAAGAACTTGCGATCGTCATCTCCACCTATGATGCTGAAAGTCATGACAGCGTTCTCTCCCTCATCCCCATCTGTAGCAGCCACTGCTAGAACTTCACTGTTGATATCCAGGTTCTCTGCCATGGTGGCCATATAGACTCTCTGTGTGAACACTGGAGGGTGATCATTCACATCCATAACTACAATCGTGGCTGTTCCAGTCCCAGAAAGGCCTCCTCCATCCCTTGCCTCCACAACTACCAAGTAATGGTCCTCCACCTCCCTGTCCAAAGATCTCAGCACTGTATAGATGGTGCCTGTAGCTGGATTGATGGAGAACAGGTTGAGATTGATGTCATTACGGACATTCTGGACAATCCTGTAGGTGAGAATAGCATTCTTGCTGGTTTTAGGGTCATCCAGGTCAGTGGCCTGCATCTCCATGATTGAGGTGTCAGCTGGAGAGTTCTCAGGCACATGGCCCACAAAGCATCCTTCTGTCGCACATAGGAACTGTGGAGCATTGTCATTTATGTCATGCACCTCCACCAACACATCAGCAAAGCCAGTTAGGCCATCACCGTTTTCGTCAGTGGCCAACACTAGAAATCGCCAGGCTGAACGGTCCTCTCGGTCAAGGCGCTTTTGGGCATAAATCCTTCCGGTGAGTTCCTCTATAGTGAATTCACTCCCAGCACCCTGTCCATGTAATGAATATCGGACTGCGCTCTGGTCTGCCTCCTGGTCTGGATCTGTAGCTGAAACCTGGACAATAACCAACAATGCGTAGCTATAAATACAGAACCAGTCAAAAGTTTGGACACACCTTCTGACACACCTTCTTTTTATTTTAACATTTTTTCCTACATAATAAATGAATACTGAAGTAACCCAGACTATGATGGAACATATAAGAAATGATGCCGTAAAAGTGTTAAACAAACCTAAATATTTCAGATTTTAGATTCTGCAAAGTAGGCAACTTTTGCTTTGATTACAGCTTTGCACACTCTTGGCATTCTCTCAGTCAGCTTCATGAGGTTATCACCTGGAATGGTTTTCCAACAGTCTTGAAGGAGTTTCCAGAGCTGCTGAGCACTTGTTGGCTGCTTTGCTTGTACTCTGCGCTCCAACTCATCCCAATTCATCTCAACTGACTGACCTTCATTTCTTGTCATTTTTCTTTACTTAGTTGAGTAATCTACATTTACATTTATGGCATTTGGCAGACACCCATATCCAGAGAGACATTTATATACAACAGAGCAGTTTAGGGTTAATGGCCTTGCTCAAGGGCCCAACAGTAGCAGCTTGGGGGTACTGGGGCTTGAACCCCCAACCTTCCATTCAGTAACCCAACACCATAATATGGATTAGAACATTACTCAAATAGGGCTATTCACTGTATACCAACTCTACCTCTTCACAACACAGCTGATGTCTCAAATACATTAAGAGGGCAAGAAACTCAAGAAATGAACTCTTGACAAGACACAGCTGTTAACTGAAAGCTGTTTCAGGTGACTACCTCATAAAGCTGACTGAGAAAATGCCAAGATGTGCAAAGCTGTCAACTAAGTAAGAGGTGCCTACTTTAAAGAATCTAAAATATAAATCATTTTCTGGTTTGTTTAAGACTTTTTTGTTTATAATTTCATATATATTTCTTAATAGTGTGGATGACTTTAGCATTAATCTACAATGCAGATCATTTTAAATAATGGAAAACCAGATTGGTTTACCAGTGTAGCTCAGTGTTTAAGACGTTGGACTACTGACCCAAAGGTCGTGAGTTCGAATCCCACCACAGTCACTGCTGGGCCCTTGAGCAAGGCCCTTAACCCTCAACTGCTCAGTTGTGTAAATAAGATAACAATGTAAGTCGCTCTGGATAAGGGCGTCTGCCAAATGCCATAAATGTAAATGTAAAGATACAGACAAGGTATGTCAAAATATTAATTAGGATTTTCCACTCTCTAAACAACCTTTCAATTAGCTTCAATATAAAACTACAAGCAGTTTACTATATTAAACAGGAGCTCCATATTGTCTGTTCCTCCTTGCAGGAAACCAGAAGGTTGACAATAGCCTGTTTATAACTATTAAAAACTGGAAACTTTGTCTGTATTTCCCTCACTCACCTCCAGCACAGGCACAGGCAGCTCGATCAGCTCCTCCATTACACTGGTGTGATATTCTGTTTGGCTAAAGATAGGTGCTTCATCATTTTGGTTGATGATGTTGATGACCACTACTGTTTGGTTCTCCCACTTTCCATCCGACGCCACCAACCGCAGATGGTACCGCTGCACTCGCTCATAGTCCAACCTGTGGGCGATGAAGATGGTGCCGATCTCTGGCTCCACGTCAAAGGTGCCCATGGTATTTCCTGAAGTAATTTGGTAGCGCAGCTTTGCATTGGCACCTGGTAAAGATGTGGAAAGTCTCAGAAATTTGGTTTGCGGTTTCGGCTATGTAGCTGAGTCAAGTCGAGCGAACAATCTTCCCTTTTTGGATTGGAAAATGAGTCACAAAGGACTTTAATGGTGCAAAGTAAAGTTCTAGGTGGGATTATGAGTTTCAAGTGTGAATGATTGCACTCACTCGCATTTTGTTTTCCAGAAAGGGTAAATGTTTTCATAGGTACAAACTCATCAATGAAAAAACTAAACAGTCTTAAGTTGAAATGAAGATGAAAATGTGATGTGATGTAATACTCTACATTTACAAGTAAGGTTTAAAGAAATTCTTTAGATCTCTAAAAAGGGATTTTCCTTTAAGTAAATATCAAAAAAGCTCACACCCTAATCCTCCAATTAAATAAAAAATTTCACGTGACCTTTTTGCATAACTCATAGCTGTGTATGCAAACCGGCTTAGTTCTGATATTAAGTTCTTTGGCTGTTGCCTAGCATCAGAGGTTCATCAGAAGTCCATAAGCCTTTCATCCCCTTTTCTTTTCTTCTTCAACTCATCATTAAATCCTACGCAGTTGGTGTCACACAGTCACAGGATCTGCTATCCTGTTATGCTATCATGTTACAGCAAATTTCCCTCTGGGATCGGTCAATCGATCTATAGATCTATAGATCTATGAATCTATTGATCTATCTATCTACGATTTGTCTATATTGATCTGGATATGCTATAGAAAGCAGGCCTCAGGAATGGCTTTCATTAGACGTGTGTGAGAGGATGTTTACAGTCTATACAGAAGAAACTGCAGATGCAGATGTTAAACAAGCTGAAACAGTCAAGGAAACTTTTTTTTTATCCTGTCTTAGGGCTGTCACCCTCCCAGCCCTGCCTACCCTCCATACAGAAAAAGGAAAACAACTTTTACTCCGGCTCAGATCAGATTATATGAGACAAACACCATCTGTGTGTGATGAGAAAGAATGTGTGAGAATTTCATTAAGATGTGTCGTACTCATCCTGGGCCCAGCCATCAGAAGTATGGAGCATAATGTGTCCTGGCACTTTCTGAAGGCATCTCGGGTGCTTTGGCCCAAAGCAGTTTCTTTAATGACCAGCTGCCTCATATGGTATATCTCCCTGAAGCATGCTGTCTACGAATGAATCTAGCAAAGGTTTGCAAAACATTTAACAAATAATATTTGTGCATCAGACATTAATTATACACCTTTTGATCCTAGTCAGTGTAAAATGAATTGGATGCCTTCTAAAGAGTGGCACTGGGCACGGATTTGCATCCCTGCACATGACAAGCCTTAGATATTAGCTGTCTGGAGGAACTGCGCTGTCCATCCAGGGACAACAAGTTATCTCGACACCTTCACCTTTAAGCGATGGCTACCGTCTCATCCATAATGAGCTTTTAGCCATGTTCATTGGCTACTAGCATTCTCCCCCTGGGTTCCCCCCCTCCTCTTCTCTTGCTGATCGTGGCTACATGCCACACCATATTTGTCAAACATGTGTAGCGTATTTAACAGGTGAATCTCTGTCATCACGGCAAGAGCCCTCACAGCCCTGCATGTTTGTTTATGATGACAGATGAGCATGGGTCACCTTCTGTGCAAATCAGGATGGGAAACATCAAGTGCATTAATCTGCTAGTGAACCATCAAAGAATGATGGGGCAGAAATGAGGTGATATGGGGGCAGAAAAACAGGCAAAAATCCAACTGATGAACTGAGCTTTGCATTGCTCAGAGACATTTCAGCATATTGTGTCAGTCAGAATATAGTTAATCTCTCATAATACATAAATAAAACTGTATTTCTTCACCGAAAATCACGGGCAAGTAATGGTCAAATGATTCTTAGTAGGCACATTTTCCCTCTAGGAGCCTTTAGGGGACATACACTATGTTCTGTCTTGAAATAAAAGTATACACAACCCTCAAACAAGCAGGATGAACACTCAGAAAGATCCGTGATCAGAGGAATGGCAAGATCCACAGTGAGTGAAGCCAAGAATGAACAGGAAATCTTCCAGAAGACATGCTTGATCAGCATGCCAAAAGATTAACAGGATTGTTTTATGTTTTACGGATTATCTCTTGTTAATACCGATAATCTGCCTGCCTGGACACCTTTGCCAAGAGCGTAGTAACATGGCTGTATTTATTATTATCATAGCACTTCCTAGTTAAAGCCACATGTTCTTGTCAGCCACAGCCTCAGTTCTTTGAAGTGGAGTTAGTTTCCATATTACATGCCTCTGTGTCCTTCCTTGATGTTTCTAGTCTTTTGTTAAAATTCTATTCAAATAGCTATAGATACTGTAAATCTGGCTGTAGATTAAGATCTGCAATGAGCAAGCCAGTCATTCAGATGACATGAGAGGAACCGAAACTCTTAGAGACTACTTAGTGAGATTACAAATCGTTACCCTTCCACAGTTGTATACTATATTTAAAAAAAATCTAAACTAAGTATGTTAAAAGGATAACTGGAATGCTCTCATTGTGAATAAGAATCCTAGAATAACCACAGGACAGTCTTTATGATTACAACAGAAGGTACAAATCTATACTATTCAGGTGAGATTATCTACTTAAGCAAAGGTTGGCCATAGAACTGGTTTTAGGAAGTGTAAACTCCTTAAGGTGTCCATATGGAAATATCCACAGCAGCAAAGAATGTACCACAAATGCAGGAAGCTCTAAGAAGGTATAGAGTTAGAGTACTCCTTGAGCACAGCTACAGACTTACCAAAGTACTATTATGTGTCATGGCAAATGTGGACCTGTCTATTTTATACAGGATATTATGTTTTGAAAATTTGCCTGAGTGCTTGGTAAAGGTGAATCTGAGGAAGTAATTGTAAAATGTGCTTTCTCTGGTTCTCAGCATCCTTCCTGCAAAGGGTTCACCTGTCATTACAGCAGCAGCCTGTTTTATTTATTTATTTCTTTTGTAAAACAGCTTGAGACAAACAAAAGAAAGGCACCAACATCAAATAGCTGCCTCTGGGGCCTGAATGTGTCACTCCCACAATCACCATAGAGATTTGCTAACAAGCTCAGTAGGGGAAAAAAAAACCTAGGTTTACCTCACACTATGATTATTTTTCCAGCCTCCAGCTGTCAAAAATAACATTAGAGATTCATGCAGTACGAGGAATCCACATTAAAAATCAGACAGGTGACAGTATCCGTAAATAAGCTGTGTACTATAGGGAAGGCCTAGAGCTACCTCACCTCTACACCAGCATATATTGCAGCTTTACCTAGTAACGTTATCTAACAGACATAGGCTTTTCTGTTGTGTTGCCATCATGGCAGCAATCAAAGGTCTTACCCTCATCTTCATCATTAGCAGTGACGGTAATGACTACATAGCCCACTTCCTTGTCCTCCTCCACACTGATCTCGTATACAGGCTGGGAGAAGGCTGGGGCGTTGTCATTTACATCGGTGACAAAAATCCTGACGTAGGCTGTGTCTGTGGAGAAGGAGAATGTAGCAAAGCCATTAATGTCAGTGAGTATTAATAAGCATTGTGGCATAAGGATTATGGAATAGTGTATACTGAAGTACCAGAAAAACTTTTATTGGAGCTTATGCAAATTACATAGCAACACCACTTATCCACATCATTGGTTGCATCTGCCAGCGAGTATATAAAGCGACTGACATCTATGGAAGCTTCTAGAGCTGTTTCTGCTGTGAAAATGCCAAGTTATCATGATTTTGTGATTTTCAACACAGTTTAATAGCTGGACCTTGTGAGATGGGTCATAGCATTTCAGAAGTAGAAGCAAAGTTTGGATTTTCCTGTATTTTTGTGAGCATTTCAAGGGTGTACCATGACTGCAAGACTTCTGGCAAAATCTCCAACTTACGACAACTTTGTGGGCGTAAAAAAACT
Source organism: Leptodoras oyakawai (assembly GCA_024363135.1). Classification (NCBI taxonomy): domain Eukaryota; kingdom Metazoa; phylum Chordata; class Actinopteri; order Siluriformes; family Doradidae; genus Leptodoras; species Leptodoras oyakawai. Next base: position 10,112,896 of record JANCOA010000049.1, read on the forward strand.
TTGGGTTGAACGTGACCAGAATCAGCTGGCACAAGTCATCACTGCCTCAGGTAACATCGGAATTCAGTGCTGGGGTCTAAACATCAGTGTGAGGACTGTGCAATGTTCCCTCCAAGATCCAAGATTTATGGTATGTCAGTGTATATACTGAATAGTGGCATTTTATGTTACATAACTTTTATGTTACATAACATAATTCTATTATGATCACTTCTTGATCAAGATCAGTTCTTGATAGTGACATTCCTCGTTCCTAACACTATAGTAACGAGTAGAGCTGGTTACTCAGGCCTGCGCTATTGTTCATGCTGTTTATGGATGTGAATGAATAAGTACTGAAACTGAATAAGCACACCTGAGTTGGGTTGACCCTGTTGTCCGGGCCGGGCCGACTCTGAGCTGTCCTGGGACTGAACCTCAATCAGGTAGGAACTCTTCTGTTCGCGATCAAAGGTAGCTTGTGTGTGGATGACGCCCGTGTGTGGGTTAATGCTAAAGAACTGAGAGTCTCCACTCTGGTCCTTCAGAATGATGTAATTGACCTTGATGGAAAAAAAATGGTCATGTCAGGTAAATAAATATAACTAGAGATATAATTGGCTTTTGGAATTGGAGGTGCACAATACGACATTATGATCAACATCATGATATAATACTCTTTTCTGACCAGTAACATCAGGGAATGTTTAACTCTTTTGCTACTCACAGACATTAAAAACTATTTTTGTGCTAATCTTGTACCATTCATATAGGCAACAGTGCATGCTGTCAATGTAGTATTTTTTATTATGGTGTATTTTAGGAGTATATATTAGAGTATTAGGGTCCCAATAGGGAATTGACAGTGGACATGACTTGAAAAAATTAACAGTGCACCACTTTTTAAATGAAACATGTAGTCTGGTCTAAAAGCCAATGTCTGGCCATCTCCTCTATCCTCTCTCATCAACAAAATATTTCTGCCTCAGAACCACCACTATGTGTTTTTTTAATACTGGCATTAACAACCATGGCAGGGTCAGCCAGTGACATTACATTTCTCCCCCAGCCTGATGTTTGATATGAACATTAACTGAAGCTCTTGACCTGTCTCTGTATGTATGCATTGCTCTGCTGCCACATGGCTGACTCGTTAATTGAATGAGCAGGTGTACAGCTGTTCCTACGTGGCCAGCCAATGTAAATGGTTGGACTCTGCCCTGCCTGCCAATATGGACAACACATACATTGTAGATAAACATATCTACCTAGAATTACATCAAAAGCACTGCATGGTATGTGCAGAAAAATACAGTTACATATCATGATATCAGTCACCCATCGTTAATTCATTACTCAGCATTAACACAATAGCACTAAATCTATACTAGTATTAGCTCTTGGCATAAAATCTATATTTTGACAGCATATGGACAGCAAAGTGGAGAGAATATTTAGAAAAATTGCGTCATTGAGTTTAAAAATGTCATTAGTCATTATCTGTACCGCTTATTCCCAGTTACGGGGTCACGGGGGAGCCGGTGCCCAGCCGGCAACTCTGAGCGCA